>LNAC01000638.1:28209-83376 GCA_002007465.1 Ailurus styani | reverse complement strand
GAGAGGAGGAAGCAGGCTCTCTGCCGAGCAGAGAGCCTGATGTGGGCCTCGATCCCAGGACCCTGGGATCATGACCTGAGCCGAAGGCAGCGGCTTTAACCCACTGAGCCACCCAGGCGCCCAAGTTTTTCAATTTTATTCTTCTACAAGATTACCTTGATTTTTCCTTGATCATTGTATATCTATAAAGATTTTAGAATGAGCTAATAAATTTCCAGCAGAAAAACAAAACAAAACAAAAAACACCCAAAAAAACAAGAGAAACCCAAAAAAACCATCTTCTGGGATTTTGACTGGGAATGCATTTAATCTGGAGATCAGTTTGGGGAGAATGGCCATCTTACATACTATTATTTCTTCCATTTCCTGCACATGTTATTTACTTTCATTTATTAAGGTGTTCAGTTTCTCTCAACAAAGTTTTGCAGTTTTCAAGATACAGAGTCTACCCATATTTTGTTAGATTTATTTCTAGATATTTTATTTTATGCTATTATAAAAGTTACATTTTAAATTTTTATTTCATATTTTCTTGTCGCTGGTATACAGGTATACAAATGATTTTTGGTATATTGACTTTGCATTTAGTGATCCTGCTAAATTAACTCATAGATTTAATCATTTGCCTACCTATTCTCTTGGATTTACTATTTATATAATCATATTGCTTATAAATAATGATGGTTTTATTTCTTCCTTTAATATCCTTATACTTTCATTTATTTCTTCATGTCTTTCTGCAATAACTGGGACATCCAGCCACCCTGTCTTATCCTCAATCTTTGAGAGAAGCTTTCAATAATTCGCCATTAACTATGATATTTGTAGATACTATACCAGAATTTCCCATCTGTTTCTTGCTTACTAAAAGTTTTTTCCATTTTTTAAAAAAGATTTTTATTTATTTATTTGACAGAGAGAGATCACAAGTAGGCAGAGGGGCAGGCAGAGAGAGAGGGGGGAGCAGGCTCCCTGATGAGCAGGGAGCCCGATGTGGGGCTCGATTCCAGGACCCTGAGATCATGACCTGAGTCGAAGGCAGAGGCTTAACCCACTGAGCCACCCAGGCACCCTAAAAGTTTTTTCCATTAATGGCATTTAATTTTTCTTTATCTATTTATATGATACATGTATTTTCTCTTTTTTCCATTAATGTCAATTATACTGAATTCTTAAAAATTTAATTGGAGCATACACACAATGTTA
Source organism: Ailurus styani (assembly GCA_002007465.1). Taxonomy (NCBI): domain Eukaryota; kingdom Metazoa; phylum Chordata; class Mammalia; order Carnivora; family Ailuridae; genus Ailurus; species Ailurus styani. Next base: position 82,170 of record LNAC01000638.1, on the reverse strand, counting down.
CATTAGTTTCAGATGTAAAACATAATGATTCCACAACTCTACGCATTATGCTATGTTCACCACAAGTGTAGCCACCATCTGTCATCATACAGCTACTATAATATCATCAACTATATTCCCTATGCTCTATCTTTTATTGCCATGACTTATTCATTCTGTAACTGGAAGCCTGTATATCCCACTCCCCTTTATCCATTTTACCCATCCCCAATCCTCTTTTCCCTCTGACAATCATGTTTGTTCTTTGAATTTATAGGTTTGATTTCTTTATTAATTTTTTTATATTCCACATGTAACTGAAATAATGTGTAATTTTCTTTCTCTAATGTATTTTACTTAGCATAATAACCTCTAGGTCCATCTTTGTTGTCACAAATGGCAAGATCTCTTCCATCCAAATTTTATCCAGTAATCATCAGAGAAATTCAAAATTCAGGGCTGCTAGGGTGTTTAAGTCTGTTAAACATTCGACTCTTGATTTTGGGTCAGGTCATGATTTCAGGGTCATGTGAGATTGAGCCCCATGTTGGGCTCTGCCCTGGGTGTGGAGTCTGCTTAAAGATTCTCTCTCTCCCAAGTGACCAACCAAAGGAAGTAAATAATATGAATTACAGTATATCCATATAACAGAATGCTTTTCAATCATCAAAATTCTGTTGAGGATGAAATGACCATGAGAGATTCATTATATAATAATTGAGAAAGTGCTTTATGCCAGGTGATCTTTTTTGTGTAAATATGTGTATATATTTATACAGAGCAGAAAAAGCACAAGTACTAAAATTTAAATGATATTGTACTTTTAATTTTTTTCTTTTGTGTTAATTTTTTCCATCTTTCTAAAATGATTTTGTATTCCTTTTTTTATGTTCAGTTAGCCACTGTATAGTACATAATTAGTTTTTGATGTAGTGTTCAATGATTCATCGGTTAAGTATAACACCCAGTGCTCATCACAGCACGTGCCCCTCCTCAATACCCATCACCCTGTTACCCCCTCTCCCACCCCTCCTTCTGAAACCCTCAGACTGTTTCTTGGGATCTATAGTCTCTCATGGTTCATCTCCCTCTCTGATTTCTCCCCCTTTGGATTTCCCTCCCTTCCCCTGTGGTCCTCTGTGCTATTGCTTATGTTCCCCATATGAGTGAAACCATATAATAATTGTATCTCTCTGCTTGACTTACTTCACTTAACATGGTTCTTTGTATTGTTTTGTTCCATATTTCAATATTTCAGTATTCTATATTCTGAAGGAAAAACCTGGAGCTAATGTATAATGTTATGTATGTCTTATTCATTTCCTAGCATGCTTTGTGAGAGAGCATACCAATTACTCAAATTTTTGATACCTATTGACAAATTGGCCTCCAAAAACTTATTCCAATTTACATTTTCACTGGTGGTTTAAAAGAGTAATTTTATGGGGGCACCTGGGTGGTTTAATCCGTTGAGTGCCTGCCTTCGGCTCAGGTCATGATCCCAAGGTCCAGGGATTGAGTCCCACATTGGACCCCCTGCTCAGTGGGGAGCCTGCTTCTCCCTCTCCCATTTCTCCTGGTTGTGCATGGGCGTGCTCTCTTTCTGTGTCACATAAATAAATAAAATCTTTATTAAAAAAAAAAGATCCTCTCTTTTCCTCTCACTCTGCCCCTTCCCTCACTAAAAAAAGAAATTCAAAGTTCAAATCAAAACCATGAGATATCACTTTATACTTGTCAGAATAGCTAAGATAAAAATGGCAGGGAATGACAAGTGTTGGAAGGGAGGTGGACAAAAAAGGATGCTCATGCACTGTTGGTGAGAATGCAAACTGGTACCGCCACTGTAGAAAACAGTATGGAGGTTCCTCAAAAAATTAAACATAGAAATATCACATGATCCAATAATTTCACTACTAGGTATTTACCTAAATAAAACAAAAACACTTATTCAAAAAGATATATACATCCCTATGTTTATTGCACCATTATTTTCAATAGCCAAACTATGGAAGCAACACAAATGTCCATCAATATATTGATTCATTTTTGACTGCTAAAACACCATTATAATTCATGGAATAAAATGGTCCCATTTCAATATATTGCACTGTTTGGTGCAGGATTTCTTCATCTGTCTCACTAAAGAGATTTTGTATGATTTCAATTTTGTAACATTATTTTCATATTTCGGTATCAAAGTTATGTAGACTTCATAAAATGCATGGGAAGTGTAACCCCTGGTTGTTTTGTTATTGTTTTAATCTTCTAGAAGTATGTGTGTAGAATTTGTGTTATTTCTTCATAAATACTTGGGAGAATTCAAATTCACTTGTGAAATCAACTTGACAGGATGTTTCTTTGTGTAAAATTTTAAATAATGGGTTCAATGTTTAAAATATATAATTATTCAATGTTCTATTTATTTCTCCTGACAACTTTGACAAATTGTTTTTCAAGTATTCATCCCTTTTATCTAATTGTTAAACACATTTGTTTAAAGTCATTAAAAATATCCATTATTAATTTTTTTAAATATCAGCAGGTCCTAATGTGATGTCTCCATCTCTGTTCCTGACATTGGTAAGTTGATGTTTTCTCTTTTTTAAATTGATCAGGCCTGAGGGGGGTTATCAATTTTGTTATTCAAACAAACAAACAACTCCACACTTTGTTGAATTTCACCGGTCTGTGTTTGCTTTCTATTTCATTTATTTCTAGTTTTATCTTTATTATTTTGTTCAATCTATATTTTTGCATTTAATGTGCTGTTACTTTTCTAGCTTCTTGAGATGGTAAGTTAGATACTGTTTATCACCCTTTTTCCTTTTTTAGTATAAGGTTTTAAAGCTATAAATTGTCTCTAGGGAACTTTCCTATAGCCACATTCCAAAAGTTTTCATAGGCTGTACTGTTATTTAGTTCATAAGACTTTCTAATTTCCATTGTGATTTTTGTCATCCAATCATGTATTGAAAAGTAACTACACTGTTTAATTTCCAAAAGTTGAAGATCTTCTAGTTATCAATGTTATTATTTTATAGTTCAGCAGTGGCTTTGAGCCTATACTCTGTATTATTTGATTACTTGAAACTTTTATTTTTATGAATATTTTATATTACTATGGAACTTGTTAAGAGGAGTTTGGGGCACATTATTCAATACATATTTAAAGATAATGTATATTCTATCATAATTGTATATTTCTATAATCTTATAATTTATTTTTTTCTATTCTATCAGCTATGAATATTGATCAATTAAACACTCACATGCTTTGTTTACTTCTCCTTTTTACTTGACAATCTTTGCTTAGCTTTCTTGCTTGCTCATTTTCATTTCTTCCCCCCTCCCTCCCTTTCTTTCCTTCCTTTCCTCCTTCCATCCATCCATCCATCAATATCCATGGTAACATAATATATATATATATATATATATATAATGTTACTGACCATAGAAAAATTTACAATTGTATATTTTGTAGTTGTTTAACCTTTTATCAGTATGAAATATTTCCTGGTTTTGTAGGAATTCTTCTAGCCTCCAAATCTAGTTTGTCTTATTTTAATATAATGCTTACCTTCCCTTTGAATAATGTTTTTATGATACATCTTTTCATATCCTTTTACAGTCACTCTGTATTCTTATATTTAAAGTGAAATTCTAATGAGCAACATAATTTTTATTTTTTATCTTTTAGTTAGAATATTTAATCCTTTTATATTTAGTATAATTACTGTTAGGGGTTGGTAAGTATTATTATATCATTACTTGTTTAAATAACCCATTTGTTTTATAACTTTATGTACTTTTTGACATTCTTTAGGATCAATATTTTTTACTATTCTACTTCCCCACTATTCTATTCCCCACCACTATTTCTATTTTATGATTGCCATAGTTATTAAAATATACATCCTTGACTATAAATTATTATTTTTTCACTGCCGAGCCAATGCAAGGATCTTGGAATGGTTTGTCCCAATTTATTCCACTCTCCCTTTTTGTGTTGTTTTTCGTGCTCAGCTTTATTGATGTATAATTGACAAATAAAACTGTAAGATATTAAGTGTCTAACACTATGGTTTTATAGACCTATATACTGTAAAAGAATTATCCTCACTGAGTTAATTATTGTGTTATTATGCATTTAATTATATATACATTATACAGACCTCAAGACATTAGTATTATTATGTAATACCAATATTTATTTATATTTACTCATATACTTAACTTTTCCTTTCTTAATTATTTTTCCCTTTTGATTATTTTCCTTCTGTCTGAAGACCTCTGTTTAGATTTTGATGTGTGGCTGTTTTAGTTTAACTCTGCTAGCAACAATTTTCTCTGTTTATATTTATCTGAAGACCTGTATTCATCCTAGTTTTTGAAGGATATTTTCTCAGGAGATAGAATTCCTTTCCAGCACCTGGGGTATCATTTCATTTTCTTCTGATTTTATTGTTCTTTTATTGTTTCTTTTAAAAATGCACTATCAATCTTATTGCTCATTCGAGGCAATGTTTCTATTACCTTGACTGTTTTTATAGTTTTATTTTTGTTTACTATGATGTGTCTGGATGTGAGGTGTGGATTGGCTTGTATATAGTCTACTCAGGTTTGGAAGAACTTTTGAACTGGATAGGGGATGTCCTCCTCACTTCTCTGAAAATTTTGGTTACTATATATTCAAATAATTTTGCTTCCTTGTTCTCTCTGCTCTTTTTATGAGATCCAAATACATGTACATTAGATCTTTTCACTATGTCATACATTTCTCTTATGCTTTTCTGGATTCCCATTTTTTTCTGTGCTTTAGGGGCATAATTTCATTAATTCATTTTGCAGTTTGTTATCCTCTGTGCTGCTGTGTCTAATCTGCTACTGACCCCACTTTAAATTTCTCAATTTGCTATTTTATTTTTCAGTTCTAAAATTCACATTTATTTTACATATTATAATTTCTTGATGAAATTCTCAATATTTTCACCTATTTTCCTCTACCTATTTTAATATATTAACCATATTTACTTAAAATTTCTTGTCTGGTAATTTCTCATATATTTATCATCTGTTATTCTCTTTCTTCCCCCCCCTCCAGTTTTTAATCCTGTTTTTTTTTTAATTCAAGTAGTTTTGTCTTTTTGCATGTCTAGTAATTTATAATTGAATGCCACCATATGATATTATCATCTGTGCACCTTCAGAAACTGGCAAATATATATGGGGAAAACTTGCCATGTACAAAGGTCAGTTTTCTGCCCATCTCTTCTCACTAGGATCTTAGCCCCATGGGTGTAAATTTCATCCTTATTATACTGGAAGCCTGCTAAAGGCTCTCTTGTTTTTATTGGTCCTAATTTCATTCTTCACAAGGAAAGCCTGGATTTTCATATCCTTTTCCTGAGCCCAGTATTGGCAAATACCCTCAGAAAAAAAATTATCATCAGTTTATGAGTTTACTGCTTTTAACTTTCCCCATGTCCAAAAGCTTGTGTCTCCCTAGTTCTGCTTCTACATTTCCCCAGTGCATTTAGACATGTGCATTTAAAAAAAATTAATAGACTTTACTTTTTAGAGCAATTTTAGGTTTACAGAAAAATTAGGCAGAGAATGCACAGAGGTCATATGTATATTTTAATTTCCTTTTATTGTTGTTCTCAACAGGTCTACTGCAAGTGGATATACCTTTTAAGTGGTACTTCTTGAAAGGATCAATATACTAATAAAGGAACATTAACTTTATATCTATATATGTCTTCAAGTTGTAAATAATATATATTTAAATAAAAAGATTGCAAAAATATTTTCAGCAAATATAAAAAGAATTCATTATACCAAGAGCTCATAGAATATTTGATAATGGAATAATACCTCAATAAGTAGATGGACACACTTTATAAAAGTTTTAATGTGAAGGTAGGTTTAGTTGATTAACACTTAAGAATTTGCTCAACTGACTAATTTATCAAAAAACACAAATGAAAATAAGTATTTTTTTGCCCATTAGATCAGTTCAGATTACTTCGAGGTATGACTTCCTAGGTATTAGACCTGATCCTAAATGCTAGCTGTTACCTGGATTTTCCTTTAAACTGAAAAATGATGGGGGCTCCTGGGTGGCTCAGTTGGTTAAGCACCCAACTCTTGATTTTGGCTCAGGTCATGATCTCAGTGTTGTGAGATTGAGACCTGCTTTGGGCTCTGTACTGGATATGGAGCCTGCTTAAGATTCTCTTTCTTCCCTCCCTTTGCCCCTCCCCAACCCCCCTCCCCTTCTAAAAAACAAAAAAACAAAAAACCTGAAAAATGGGGGTGCCTGGTGGCTCAGTGGGTTAAAGCCTCTGGCTTTGGCTCAGGTCATGATCTCAGGGTCCTGGGAGCCTGCTTCCTCCTCTCTCTCTCCCTGCCTCTCTGACTATTTGTAATCTCTCTCTCTGTGTCAAATAAATAAATAAAATCTTAAAAAAAAACAAAACAAAAAACACCTGAAAAGTGATGTCATCAAATCCTGGCACTACCATTGGCCTTACTACAAAAAATTAACACCATCCTAAAATTCCTGCTGCTTTGCTCCAGTCCATTAGTTTACACTTAGAAATTATTATCTCAGACCAAATCAACCCTGAATCTGTCAAATCCTTTACAACCATGATTTGGTTTGCTCACCACCCTCCTTGGTATTTCTGCTATTATCAGAAGAATCCCCTTATGATTCTCCTTCCCATTCCTGATCGTCTTCCCTTTCTATGCTGAAGTCCTATTATTCCTAATATTAAAGTATATGTGGACTAAAATGATATCCACCATATATGTGGTAGTGGTAAAACTGGCAATTTTAACATCACTAGTGTCAGAGCAAACTAGTAAGCTATGTTAGAAAAGCAGAAAATATAATGAAAGCAACTAAATGTTCAAAAATAAGAACATGGTTAGGGAAATTATCAATTGGTATATTTTTATACAATCAACACTTTAGTGCACATACTATTTTAAATGGCTCACAAAAAATATTTGGGACATAATGAGTAAAATAAATACATAGAAAAAATAAAAAAACTTTAAATGTTTAGAGAAAATACAATAAGAGATATGATTAGTTCCAAACATTCATGGGTTTTACAGGGTTTTGGAGAAAAACTAGCCTCTGCTCTTTGAGCTTCCTACCAGGCAAAGAGAAGAGTTGATTATGATATGAGTATCTGAATGACTAAAACAAACAAACAAACAAAAAAGTTGATTAGCAGCAACATGGTTTGTCCTGAGACCTGAGAGAAATCTCTGCCTTAGGTAAGTTCTCTCTCACCTACATGCAACAATTTGAAAAAAATATTTTGACCAGCAAACTGCTTTTTCAAAAAAGACTCACACAAAGTCCCAAAATATAAAACAACAAACTAGATTAAATGGACCTGCTCAGATATAAAAAATTTGATAAAATTTGCTCAGCAAAGAAAAGTCAGGAAGAACAAAAAGGAAAGACATCAACTTCCAAGTGAAGCCGATTAGGAGAGATACCTGCTCAATCATTTATATCATGAGACTGAGAAAACCACTAACCTCTTTGAATCTCAGTTTCCTTAGCTTTGAAATGTAGTAATTCTTCCTTAAAGGATTATAAAGCTTAAATAAAATGAGAAAAAGTATGTAAAACACCTGGTACATGGAATATCCTACAAAAATAATGATTTCCTTCCTTTTTCTCTGCTTTTGGTGATCACATTTCCAACATCTTAAATTGATTTTGTTATTATAACAGGTTTATATATTAATTACATTATAGACAAGGGCTCTTTGTGTGTGTGGGGGGGAGGGCCTATTAACTAATTAAAATTAAGATCCTGGTACTTGGGTCAGGTGCTCTGCTAGGCATTGTACTAAGTAATGATATGATGATACATGTTTTTTTTCTCTTTAAGATTTTCTTTTTCTTAAAATAAACACCCAAAGTGGGGCTCAAACTCATGACCCTGAGATCAAGAATTACATGCTCTACCAACTGAGCTAGCCAGACGCTCCAGTATATATGCTTATGATTACTAATCTCTCTTTATATCTGTGGTTACTGTCTCTCTTTCATACATAATATAAAGGACTTGCATCTCTTTTTATTGGCTTGCATTTTCTGCAGTTTATCTCTTTTAATGATTTTTGGAAAAGCCAGCATTTACATTTATTTATCAATCTATGTTTTTTCTCATTTATAAATTATTAATCTACCATTTTATTAATTCTTCTATGCTTTTCTTATACTCATTTTAAAGAATTATTTCTAGTTTCTCCACTTGAATGATTAATTCATATATTTTCATTCTTTCTTGTTTAATATAAAATCATTACATTTAAGCATTAGATTTTCTTCTGAGTATAGATTTGGCAGCATCCCACCAGTTTTAAACCTTCTGTAATTATAGTTATGATTTCATCTTTTATCTGAGTTAAGAGAATTTTTCCTCTTAGACTGGCCAAACCTGGAAGCTGCCCCAGGCCCCCAAAATTGGCTATTCCCTTCTTATACAGTAATATAATATTTAGTTGAGCACATGGTCACCAATCTGAAGACTACTATTTCTTAGTTACTCCTGTGGCTAAGTGTTGCTGTGTGACTTAGTTTAACCAGGAGTTGTGATGAAATGGTGAAGTGATGCCAACTTTTACTCTGAAAATGAGTATGCCTTCTTCTCAATGTCTGGAATACAAACACAAAGGAGAGAGAATGTGGTGCAGTGTAGAAGCCACAGGATGGGGTGTGTAGAATAAACAGAAGATGCCTGGGTCCTGGACACCGAGGAGCTGTTCTATCTACCCTGATGGCTTATGATAGAATTATTTGTGAGACAGAGACAAAAATGAACAACCTCCCCCAATTTCTATCTCATTCAAGAACTGTTATTTTGAGACTCTGCATCAATAAGTATAATTATAACTAATGCAGTTAATAATTTTTAGTATCTTTGTATCATTATCAAAGAATAAAGAATGCACAATTTCTGACTGGAATGTGTTGAAATAATTTCGGTTACCTACTAAGTATCAATTTTTCTAAATCCTATATTGTTAATTTTGTAAATATTCCTGTACTTTGTTAGTATTCAATGATATATGACTATGTATGTACATATAAGTTTTGCATATATTTATATATTATTCAATCTATCTCAGTAATCATGTTACTACTTCCCATATTATGCTCTATAAATACCTTTTAATAGGTTCACCTCAAAATAAAAAGTTTAATGGTCCCTATATTCTCTGCTTCCTGTCTTTATTGTAGAGGTTAATAACAGACGCTGGGACCAGATTATCTAAATCCTAGGATCCTCCAGTTTATAGGCTGGCTGTGTGAATTTGGGCAATTTGTTTAATCTCACTTTTCCTCAATTTCTGGTTGTTTTTTTTTTTTAAGATTTTATTTATTTGTCAGAGAGAGAGAGAGAGAGAGAGAGAGAGAGAGCGCACAGGGAGGCAGAGTGACAAGCAGAGGCAGAGAGAGGAGCAAGCTCCCTGCTGAGCAAGGAGCCCGATGCAGGACTCAATCCCAGAACCCTGGGATCATGACATGTGCCAAAGGCAGCCACTTAACCGACTGGGCCACCCAGGTGTCCCCTCAGTTTCCATGTTAGTAAAATAGGGAAAATAATAGTACTTATCTCACAGGATTGTTATAAGGATTGTAAGATGAATATATATTGAACACTTTGAACAGTGCCTAACATAGAGTAAGCATTTTTAAAAACAGCCAGGTATTTGATACATTGCATATAAAAGGACCCGAGAAGTAACAAAGTAACAGAATCTGCTTCATATTGATTATTCTAGCATTTTGCAAACTTGACTGTTGAGTACTTTGGTTATAGCCAGGGGAAGAAAATGTGTTTCATGGAATACTGGTTTTGGAAATAATGAACTAGATTATTTAGATCCATGGAATATGGCAATTTCTTCAGCTTACCATGGGATACAGGAATGCAATTTGAAAGGTCTGTGAACCTCTTGAAGTTGATATGGGCTTTAGGTATGAATGCATATATACATATTTCTATGGAAAAGATCCATAGAGTTAATCTTATTCTCAAATTCTACATCTGCATTTTATACTTAATTGAAACATCAGATTAAAAATAGTGCAAGCCACTTTCTACTGTTTTATTGTACTTCTCTTTCTTGTTGACTGTTTTGGGTTTATTTTCTACATTATTGTTAAGCTTTCTTCTTGTCTTTTTGTGTTTTTTTTATTCTTATCATTTATTTTGTAGAACACGTTTAAAAATTCTTTTTTGTTGAAGCATAACTGAATACAATACTATATTAGTTTTAGCTGTACAACATAGTAATTTGACGTTTATATACATTATAAAATCACCACCCCTATGTCTGGTTACCATTTGTTATCATACAAAGTTATTACAATATTATTGGCTATATTCCCTATGCTGTACTTTACATCTCCGTGACTTATGTATTTTATTATTTTTTTGTTTGTTTTTGTTTTACCTTATGAGAAGTTAGATGTTTTATTTTTTCTCTTATTCAGAATATGAAAATAGTGGTGGCTTAGCAGTTTGCAAATATGTTGAACCAGGTAATCTTCTTTTTCCCCCAAATTTTTACTTAAATTCTAACATCTGAATATTAACATATAATGTATTGCTGGTTTCAGGAGTAGAATTTAGTGATTCATCATTAAGCTTTTTGCAGTATCAATGGATTTTTTCTTTTAATATAATTTTTAATATCTTTAAATTTTTTTAACTCATTTATCATTTTATCTGAACATTGTCTCTCTAAATGACTTTCTCCTTCTGTTTCATAAAAAGCAATCAATGATTCTTACATAATTGTATTGAATGCTAATTGTTGTCTAATAATATTTCTTTTTGGGTCCCACAGCAAATCATTTTCAGAAAAAAAAACAAAACATTTTATTTTTTTTTAAAGTAGGCTCCATGCCCAGCATGGAGCCCAATGCAGGGTTTAATAATTTTTTTTTTTTAAAGATTTTATTTATTTATTTCACAGAAGGAGAGAGATCACAAGGGGGCAGAGAGGCAGGCAGAGAGAGAGAGAGAGGGGGAAGCAGGCTCCTCGCTAAGCAGGGAGCCCGATGCGGGCCTCGATCCCAGGACCCTGGGATCATGACCTGAGCCGAAAGCAGAGGCTTTAACCCACTGAGCCACCCAGGCGCCCCCAATGCAGGGTTTAAACTCACAACCCCAAGACCAAGACCCAAGCTGAGATCAAGAGTTGGACACTGAACCGAATGAGCTACCCAGGTGCCCCAGAAACAAAGTCTTTATACCAGGGTATCCAGATGCTGTTTGCTTTCTACGTTTTTGAACTATTACATGTTCAGGTTTGGTCATTATTTTATTTTTTTTTCCTCATTTTTTTTTTTAAGATTTTATTTATTTGAGAGAGAGAGAGAGTGCATGAGAGAAAGCACGAGCAGGAAAAGTAGGAGAGGAGGGAGAGCAGACAGACTGATGAAGGGCTTGACAAGGGGCTGGATTCCAGGACTCTGGGATCATGACCTGAGCTGAAGGCAGACGCTGAGCAACTGAGCCACCCAGGCACTCCTGCTTTTCTCGTTCTTAAACAAGATAATACCTAACGCCACTTCAAATGAGTCAGTTTAAATGGTGAGTACACTTTCTTATTCCAGCACATTTCCCAATAGTGCTTTTGAATAACTTTTTCAGATATAAAGCTGATGAGGAGGAAATAAATGTATTTTCCATACATTTAACAATTTTAGCAGATTTTGCCTACCAATCCTTATTTGAGAAAAAATCCTTTTATACCCACAATTGATACTCTAATACTTCACACTAATGCAAATATCTTTGCATAAAATATAATCAAAATAACTCAGTGTGCTAGGTTGTCATTACTCTGAGACATACTGGACAATGACGTTAAAAGAAATAAAAGTTTATTGAATATACCATTTGCAAGTATCTTCTCCCATTCAGTAGGTTGTGTTGTTTTGTTGATGGTTTTTTTTTTTTGCTGTTCAAAAACTTTTGTATTTTGAAGTAGTTCCAATGTTTATATTTGCTTTTGTTTCCCTTGCCTTAGGAGACCTATCTAGAAAAATGTTGCGATAGCCAATGTCAGAGACAATACTGCCTGTATTCTCTTCTAGGATATTTATGGTTTCAGGTCTCATGTTTAGGTCTTGAATCCATTTTGAATATTTCTGGAGTTTACATTTTGTTCCATTGATCTATGTGTCTATTTTTGTGCCACTACCGTTTTTGATTACTACAGTTTTGTAGTATATCTTTAAATCTGGGATTGTTGATACCTCCAGCTTTGTTTTTTCTCAGAATTACTTTGGCTATCCAGGGTCTTCTGTGATTCCATACAAATTTTAGTATTATTTGTTCTATTCCTATAAAAGGTGCTATTGGTATTTTGATAGGGATTGGACTGAATCTGTAGATTGCTTTGGGTAGTATGGACATTTTTTTTTTAAGATTTTATTTATTTATTTGACACAGAGAGATCAGATCACAAGTAGGCTGAGAGGCAGGCAGAGAGAGAGAGAGAGGAGGAACCAGGCTCCCTGCTGAGCAGGGAGCCCGATGCGGGCCTTGATCCCAGGACCCTGAGATCATGACCCGAGCCGAAGGCAGGGGCTTTAACCCACTGAGCCACCCAGGCGCCCGGTAGTCTGGACATTTTTAACAATAGTAATACTTCTAATCCATGAGCATGGAATATATTTCCATTTGTCTGTGTCAGCTTCAATTTCTTTCATCAGGGGTTAATATGCAAAATATAGTAAAAACTTATACAACTCAATACCAAAGAAAAAACACAAATACTCTGATTTAAAAAATGGAAAGAGGACCTGAATAGACATTTTTCCAAAGACATACAAATGGCCAAAAGATACATGACAAGATGCTCAACATCACCAATCCTCAGGTAAATGCAAATCAAAATCACAATGAGATATTATCTTACACCAGTTAGAATGGCTAAAATCAAAATGACAAGGAATAACAAGTGTTGGTGAGGATGTAGAGGAAAAGGAACCCTCATGTACCTTTGGTGGGAATGAAAATTGGTATAGCCCCTGTGGTAAAGAGGGCAGAGGTTCCTCAAAAATTAAAAAATAGAATTACCGTATGATCCAATAATTCCACTATAGTATATTACCCAAAGAAAACAAAAACACTAATTTGAAAAGATATGCACATCCCTATGTTTATTACAGCACTATTTACAATTGCTAAATTATGGAAGCAACTTAAGTGTCTATCAATAAACAAATAGATAAAGAAAAGTCATTGTACATAGACACACAGACACACCCACTGGAATATTACACAGCCATAAAAAATCATGAGATGGCGCCATTTGAGACAACATGGATGGAGCTAGAGGATATTGTGCTAAATGAAAGAAGTCAGAGTGAGAAAGACAAATACCATATGATTCCATTCATAAGTGGAATTTTAAAAAAAAAGATTTTTATGTATTTATTTGAGAGAGAGAGAAAGAGAATGTGAGCAGGGAGGAGCAGAAGGAGAAGCAAACTCTCTGCTGAGCAGGAAGCTCAATGCAGGGCTTGATCCCAGGACTCCAGGATCATCACCTAAGCTGAAGGCAGATGCTTAACCGACTGAGCCACCCAGGCACCCCTCATAAGTAGAATCTAAACAGCAACAACAACAACAACAAAACAAACAAAAAGTAGAATCAGAAGTATAAATACAGAGAATAAACTGATGGTTGCCATATGAGAGGATGGGGTTCATCAAAATGAGTGAAGAGGTGGAGGTTCAGCAAAACGGGTGAAGGAGAGAGGGAGACACAGGCTTCTAGTTATGGAATGAATAAGTCAAAGATATAAAAGGCACAGCATAAGGGATACAGTCAGTGATACTGTAACAGTGATGTAATGAGACAAAATGTAGCTACACTTGTGATGAGCACAGCATAATGTATAAACTTCTCAAAGCACTAAGTTGTTCACCTGAGACAAATATAGCATTGTGTGTCACCTATACTCAAAACCAATCAAAACCTACTCAAAACCTATACTCAATACTCAAAACCTGTCCAATCATTAACAGACTTTGAGTAAGCAAATTATCCTTCCTAGTGTAGGTTGAAGGCCTTAAGAGAAAAAGACTGAGGTCCCCCAAGGAGGAAAAATTCTGACTCAACTTGCAAAATCAATTCTTTCTGGGTCTCCATCCTGCTGGCTTGTCATGTAGATTTTGAACTTGCGAGCTTCAACCATCTTGTGTGCCAATTTCTTTAAATAAATCTCTATTCACACACACACACACACACACAAAATAAATTCAGTTATTTGGAAAAAAAGACAACATTTTGGCAATAGTTCTCAAAAATATAGATGTAAGAGCTGTAACAAATAATAATTACTAATATCTTTATTTCTTTTATCTATCCTAATATCCATTTGTTTGCATAGTATTTTTATTTCAATCTCTGCAGTATCATCTACCTTCTGCTTTCCATTCTTTCTGTTACTGTCCTAGTTCAGATTCTTAATGCCTATCACCTGGATTAGTACAGTAACTTTCCAACTTATCCCTCCACCTTTACTTCATTTTCACTGCTCTCCACCAGGTTTCTTTCTAAATCCAGTATCTCAAGATGAAACCCCAGGATTTGAGTGTTGAAAGGCTTTTAATAGTTTCACAGGTTTATGTAGTATGATTAAGTACCTCTTGTGCCAACATTTGAAATTCTCCATTACTATGGTCAATCTTTTTTAGACTTTTATACCATTATACACATTGTATGCTCACTCAGGGCAATTCCTAATCCCGCTTTATCTTTCCAACGCTAATACCTTTACTACACCATTCCTTCTACATGAAATCTTAGCGTATTAAAATCTTATTTCTTCTTTCCCAATTTTGATCTCTCCACCTTTTATGCTCCCATGCTACTTATTTTTTTTCTTTTTAAATGACGATTTTATTTATTTGACAGAGAGAGAGAGAGAGAGAGAGAGAGAGAGAGAGAAAGCAAGCACAAGTTGGGGGAGTAGCAGGCAGGGGAGAATTAGGCTCCCCACTGAGCAAGGCGCCAGATGTGGGATTCCATGTGGAACTGGATCCCAGGAGCCTGGGATCATGACCTGAGTCAAAGGCAGCTGCTTAACCAACTGACCCACCCAGGTGCTCCTCAGGCTACTTGGTTTTAACACTTACCACATCCCACCTTACATACACATAGTACTTATTGTTTGTTATACATATTTGGAACATGGCAGATGATATCTGATATTCTTTTATTTCCATGGGTGGTTCCTGGCTTTCTAATAAGAGTGAAAAATGTAAGAAACTTGTCTGCTAATTCTCTGTCTTCTCATCCTTTAACATAGTACTATATATACATACATGTTAGATTATCAGTAAATACTTGATAATGGTATCTTATAGATTTAGTGGTAGATTAGAATAAAGCCTGAAATGCCTGTCCCTTCTTCCAGATGCCAGCCTCATTTGGAAATATCTGAACTTGTTTCTCTGCTTCTATTTAGCAGCATCTTTTAAACTGAAACTAAGTCACACATGTCAAAATGTGTGGATTTTCTGCATCTCTGATTCTGTAATTTTCTTGTCCAGTGAATAATAAAAGTGTATTTTCACACTTTTCGTTAGTTCATGACTATCCTTACTTACATTCCTATTCATTTTTGATTCTTTTTCTCCTCACTCTACTCAAACTTTACTGTAAACATTACCTCTCCTATACAGTGGAAGAACTTCCTTAATGTATAGAACCATAATGCTGATTTTGAATAATTTTCAACTTGTGAATATTTAATAACATTTCTCATTTAATATATACATAACTTGGGACACTGAAACTCCCATTCAGCCACAAGAAGTGCCATTTATTTTTCCATTTATTGCACAATACTAACCCAAATATAAACCCCACTCTTTAACACAGAGGCAACTCATTTTAGCATAATTTCTTATGCTGCCTAGAAAATCCTTTCTTTTTTTTTTTTTAAGATTTTATTTACTCATTTGACACAGAGAGAGAGATTACAAGTAGGCAGAGAGGCAGGCAGAGAGAGAGGAGAGAGGAGGAAGCAGGCTCCCTGCTGAGCAGAG
This sequence comes from Ailurus styani, assembly GCA_002007465.1. NCBI lineage: Eukaryota > Metazoa > Chordata > Mammalia > Carnivora > Ailuridae > Ailurus > Ailurus styani. The sequence continues at coordinate 66,073 of LNAC01000638.1, read as the reverse complement.
AGCCCGATGTGGGCCTCGATCCCAGGACCCTGGGATCACGACCTGAGCCGAAGGCAGCGGCTTTAACCCACTGAGCCACCCAGGCACCCAAAAATCCTTACTTTCAATTTAAGTGGGTATAGCTTAAGAAATACTCTTCTAAATATTTCATTTAAAATCTAGACACTTAAAAAATTAAAAAATCTAGATACTTTTATTCTTTTATTGCTTAAGCTTATATATATAAACATATATATTAAAGATTTTAAAGACTGACTCATTTATTTGAAAAAGAGAGAGCATGGGGGGACAAGGGCAGAGGGAGAGAGAGAGAGCTTATATATATAAATATATATTAAATATTTTAAAGATTTATTCATTTATTTGAAAAAAGAGAGAGCATGGGGAGGCAGGGGCAGAGGGAGAGAGAGAGAATCTCAAGTGGACTCCACACTGAGCTCAGAGCCTGACATTTGGCTTCATCCCACAACCCTGAGATCATGACCTGAGCCGAAATCAAGAGTCAGATGCTTAATTGACTGAGCCACCTAGATACCCTGCTCGGGTTTATATATATATATATGTGTGTGTGTGTGTGTGTGTGTGTGTGTGTGTGTGTGTGTGTGTGTATAAATTTTTTTTTAAAGATTTTATTTATTTATTTGACAGAGGGAGAGGTCACAAGTAGGCAGAGAGGCAGGCAGAGAGAAGAGGAAGCAGGCTCCCTGTTGAGCAGGAAGCCTGATGTGGGGCTCGATCCCAGGACTCTGAGATCATGACCTGGGCTGAAGGCAGAGGCTTTAACCCACTGAGCCACCCAGGCACCCCGTCAGGTTTATATTTTTAAATATGTTTAAAAAGCATTATTGAAAAGATCAAAGCATTTGATACATACACAAAAATAGTCTCTAAAATACTTTCTAGGAATCAGATATCTGTACAATAGAAATAGAAATATTGGCTCAAAATGTTATAAATCACAAATTTGTTTCATAAGATCACCAAACATGGCATTAACATTCATATCTCCTTGCTGTGGATAATCCATAAGACTGAAAAATAAACCACAAATTTCATTAATTTCAAATAAGGAACATGCTCAGAAGATTTATAATTGGGGGGGCAAGTTAGCATCTAGTATTATTTTTAAGAAGTATTTATTGAACATCTACTATGCACCAAGCATTATGCAGTAGAGGATGAGTGTTTTCTTAGCAAAAGATACCAACAATTTCAGATTCATCTTAAAGAGAATATTTTAGTGAAAAAATGTAATCAATAATTTGTCTCTCAACCTCAGAACAATTAAGTTGTCTCTGTTTCCAAATACTCAATTGGAGAGTTTCCAACTTTTCTACATTTCTATTGTATTATGAATAATGTTTCTAGCTCACTAATTTTGCTGCTAATCAAACACTGAAAAGAGATTCTTTATACTTTCAGATATGCTTTGGAAAGAAAAAAAAACCTCCCAACATATGCACAAGGGAATTATAAGTTCATTAGTAAACAGTTTTTCAAATCTTAGATTCATGGCTCATTATGTTACCTTAGAGATAAAAATATATTTTTATACCTATATGATAGCAAAAAGAATTAGAATTAACATCTGATTATGAGTTTCAATTTTTGAAATTAATCTACAGGCATCTCTAATTTAAATATTTCAAATAAAAAAACTACCTTTACTATTTTATCACAAACAATACTTAAAACTTAAATTAGATCCATTTAGAGTTATGCTTTCCAAAAACATGCAGCACTTCCAGATTTTAAAATAATTTCCACATTTTATAGTATCGATTCTAAAGGAGATAAACCTAAAAACATATGAAGACTTTGTATTTTAGAAACTTTTGCCATGCTTCCTATCCAACTCAATCTTTTATTCTGTTAAAGTTTGTGGCTACATATTTCAATAGGGAACAAATAATCTGTAATCCAGTGACATGACATAACATTCTAAATCACAGAAACACCTATAACATCAATTCTGGCCATAAGTGAATGCCTCATGTTGTTTTTACAGTTCACTAAAGCCTAAATTAGCTTGAGACCAATCGAGGAAATTCTGCTAATTACAAAGCCTTCTAGAAAGCTTTACCTAATTTGGAAAGGCTTTCACCAATTTCTACAAAGTTGTATATAATATGATATGATATGATATGATATGATATGATATGATATAATATAATATAATATAATATAATATAATATAATATAATATAATATAATATCCAGGCTGTATATGAGAAGAAATACTAACCCAGCTCATCTTCCTAGGAATACAAATTGGCATTAAGTCTAGCCATAACTGGATACTAAGCATGAGGCCTACCATTGAATAGTGTTTGCATACACACAAATTCTTTGGTTACAAAGTTTATAAAGGTAATAAATTTCAAGAAGATATCTGTCTCTCAGTTCCTGTGATACTTTCTATCCAGTTACAAATAATATGAAGTGTAGGTATGCATTGGTATAGGATACCCTGAAGTATTGTGGACTAAACTGAGAATTAGAGGGCATATTTTTCATTTCATTTTTCATCCTGACTCCATTATTATTTTAGTGCCTAGCTTATTATTTTTTTTCTTGAACATCTCTTCTCATCTTAAAAAGATAAATTCACATTTATTTTAGTGACATTTAAATACGTAAGAAAATGCTCTGCTGTTTAATACCAGTCAAAATATGAAGAATCATGTCCAGAATAAGAGACTAAAAGGGTAAAAATACATATATACACACGCAATGGAGGGAAAAAGGGAAGGCACATATACAAATTGTTCCAGGATACCAAAGGTTATGCTTGCAAAACTATACATCTCTTTTTTTAAGGTATGATAAAACTGCCCAGGATGATCACCAAAGTTGTATGATCAAGAACTTCCTTTTTGATCAAGAAGATATGATAGTCTATGGGGTGCCTGGGTGGCTCAGTTGCTTAAGTGACTGTCTCTCGGTTTCAGCTCAGATCATGATCTCAAGGTGGTGATGGAGCCCCATATCAGGCTCTGTATTCAGCAGAGTCTGCTTGAGTTTCTCTCCGTCTCCCACTGACCCTCTCCTCACTTGCATACTCTCTCTCTCCTTAAAATAAAATAAATAAAATCTTTTTAAAAAAGAAGACACGATAGACTCATTATTGTTATTATGACATTACATGGAAGCATTTGACAAAACTGCAAAAGGAAAGTACTTATTGACATTTTTTATAAATACTTTGTATTTCTATTTAAAAAAAGCAAAACCATAAAGAAACAAACAAAAAAACCACTTTTGAGTACTAGAGTAAGCTGCTGAAAATATTGGATGCCAGTAAGATTTTTTTCATGATTTTGTCAAATCTTTCCCTCTTTTACTCTGTCCTGGGAACTGCTGCTAAATTTGTAAGTCTAAAACATAGCCTAATCAAGTAATTTCCTTGCTAAGTTACCTTTGGGTAATTTTTAAAAAATCCTCTTCATCCATTCAGTGTGATTATAAACCAAATCCTTATGTGCCCTTCTAATATGGCAGCTTCTCCCCTGCTGCTGTACTTCTGAGCATGTCACACCTCATTTAGAATGTCTGTCTTGTTCTTCTATGCCTGGCTCATTCCAAGTCTTTCCTTCCTATCAGTTCCTGATACCAAAGTGGTTTGCATCTTTCTTGAATCACTCAGGCAGGTCCAAATTTCTCCCTTGCCTGAATTACTGCAATAATTGGAAATTATACCTTGAAGGACTGCATGTGATGATACAGGTAACACCCAGTAAATTAATGTGTTCCAAATATTCATTTATATGTTACTAAATAGAAGTTGAAAATTAAAAAAAAAATTACTGAAGTACAATTGACACTACAAGTTGAAAATTACCTGTCCACAAAATTATTAAATATAATTAATATTCCATGCTACATTTTAGATCATCAAAATTGTAGGTAAAATACATTACTGACAAAAATATAACTTTCAAAAATTTCTGTGAAAAGATATATACCATACCCCAGCTCAAAAACTGGAAGTCAATAATATGAGTTATCTGAAAAAGCCAAATTCATAGAATTGGAGTGGAATGGTGGTTGCCAGGAACTGGGAGAGGAGGAAATGGGGAATTAATAATCAATAGGCATAAAGTTTTAGTTAATCAAGACTAATAAGTTCTAGGGATCTGTTGTACGATATTATACCCCTATGGTCAATGATACTGTATTGTATCATTAACCTTTAACAATTTGTTGAGAAACTAGATCTTAGGTTAAGTGTTCTTACCACAGTAAAATAAGAAAAAAAATAGAAGTCAAACATGTATCACTTCATCATCTATTCTTTGTACCTCCCTGACAAACTGCAGTCCCAGATATTCAGTAGGTATTTTTTTTTCCTGGTTATTCATTGTTTCAAAAATAAACACCCCAAAACTTACTGACTTGAAACAACTATATTATTTCCTTACAAGTTTGCAGTCTGAACTGGGCTCAGCTTCTGATTCTTCTGCTCATCCTACTGCTGATCACCTCCTGTGGGTAAATTCCACTCTCAAGTCAACTGTGGGTAGTGGGGAAGTGGAAAGGACTAGGCATCTCTCTCTTTCCACATAGTCTCAGGGCTTCTCACTCTCCTTGGTGCTTCTTCATGTGGTCTTTCTAGAGGCATGGCTGAATTTCTGGTCTGGAGGCTCAAGGCTCCTATGAGTGTAAAGTGGAAGCTGCCAGACATTTTAAGGCTTAGGTCTGGAACTGGCACAGTGTCATATTAGGCATATTCTTTTGGTTAGGCACATCACTGCTTCATCCCAGATTCAAGGAAAGAGGATTGCACAAGAGGATGAATACCAGGAGACTGACTCATCAGGAGCCACCAATGGAACAGACCACTACATGGCTTAATCACTACTTATTGAGTTGGCGGCTACTAACAGAGAACACGATATTCTAATCTCTACTCACTAGGGCAAAATGAATTTAACATTTTAGTAACAGGCAAAATTCAAGTATATGTGAATTAAATGCTTTAGTATGTACATAATGTGACTTGGTTATTCTTTTAACAAAGTTCTACTTTACTACAACTTAAGCTATAATTCCTATCAATGGGAGTTAAATTGAAAAGTTTTATTCCTGGTTTATGATGTTGAATATATTAGCAAAATACTAAGACCTCTAAAACTAATGTATCACATAGTGTGAATAAACTTGAAGGTACTGGGCGCCTGGGTGGCTCAGTGGGTTAAAGCCTCTGCTTTCGGCTCAGGTCATGATCTCAGCGTCCTGGGATCGAGGCCCGCATCGGGCTCTCTGCTCAGCAGGGAGCCTGCTTCCTCCTCTCCCTGTGTCTCTGCCTGCCTCTCTGCCTACTTGTAATCTCTCTCTCTGTGTCAAACAAAATAAATAAAATCTTTAAAAAAAAAAAACAACAAAAAACAAAAAAAACTTGAAGGTACTGGCTTTTTTCCCCTACCCATGTTATTTGGTTTAAAGCTGGAGGTGAGTAGGGGGATGGGGTGATTGGGGTGATGGGCATTAAGGAGGGGATGTGATGTGATGAGCACTGAGTGCTATATGCAACTGATGAATTATTTAACACTACATCTGAAACTAATGATGTACTACATGTTGGCTAATTGAATTTGAATTTAAAAAATAAAGTTGGCTTCAACTTTGGGGGCACGTGGGTGGTTCTGTCTGTTGAGCTCTGACTCTTTATTTTGGCTCAAGTAGGGATTTCAGGGTTGTGAGATTGACCCCAGCATGGAGCCTGCTTAAGATTCTTTCTCCTTCTCCTTTTGTCTCTCCCCATGCCCCACTTGCACACTCTCTCTCTCCAAAAATAAAATAAAATGAAATAAAGTTGGCTTCAACTTCATAATTTGGAGTGTCCTGAGAAAATAATTTGTTAGTATCACATAGGAAAAAAACAACTAACTGAAGTATCCCAAATAATGAGCCTGCCAGGTTAATATTTACAGATGTTACAATTATTTGTAATGTTTTAACCACAATGCAAATATTATTCCTAACAGTTTATAATGAAAAACTTCAGAGTAAAGTAGAAACTTGAACCCCACTTTTTAAATGTCACCCTCTCCATATCTTTATGGGGGAAAAGTATGCTAGTTAGCATCTTTTGATTGCAAAAATCAGACACTCATTTAGGTAATCTAAATAATATTTGGCAGTCAGTATGAAGATACAAAATACAAAGATGGAAAACAAGAATCTCAAGGAACCCAGAGCTTGTTCTATAGAGGTATCAAGATGATTTAAGATGCAAGACAATTCTAGAAAGGAGAAAGTTGCCACGTTAGCGAGTATTTCCCTTAAAGTTGGCTTTTATCACGTGGAAATTTTGAAACTTACTCTTTACTTTTTCTATGTCTTAGTTTCTGCTGACTCATATATCTGGCAATTATTTTCACCTAAGATGTTCAGTGATATTTGAGATCGGGCATTTTTTAATTGTGCAAGACTCTTTCACACGTTGCACAATATTGATTGGGCCACAGACACTAAAAGCCTATAGCACACATTGGTTATTGTGACAACCAAAGTACCCCAATACTTTGGCAAACTCCCCTAGAGGGCGATATCTCTCCTCCCCACACTCAAGGAACAACTAACTACATAGGGCAGTATAAGCTTACTGCCTCTGCTCTGGCTAACAAATGGCTAGCTGTCATAATATGGAACAGGTAGGCCTTGTTCCACAAATATTAGTTGCTATTCATACCACATTCTTTGATTGAATAAAAATAAAGAGACCAAAGCTTTAATACATAATCTAACAATAGTTCTTCTAAGTATTTACCAAAATGACTTGAAAACTATGCTCATATAAAAATCTGCACATGGAGGATATGAAAAGATATTAGTTATTAAAGAAATGCAAAATCAAAACCCTGATAAGATACCACTTCATAGCCATTAGATGGCTATAATTTAAAAAATGGACATTTTTAGTACTGGTGAAGATGCAGAGAAATCACAGCTTTCATACACTGCTGGTAGGAATTTAAAATGGCACAAGTGTTTTGGAAAAGAGTTTGGAAGTTCCTCCAAGAGTCACAGCACTACCATGTGATCCAGAGATTTCACTCCTAGGTATATATACCCAAGATAAATGAAAACATTTATTCATACAAAAATTGCACATAAATGTTTATAGCAGTACCATTCTTAATAGCCAAAAAGTGAAAATAACCCAAATGTCCATTAAGTGACAAAGACATAAACAAAGTGTGATATACCCATATAACAGAATATTGTCCAAACATAAAGAGGAATTAGTATTCATACATGCTACATCATGGATGCTTTTTGAAAACATTATAAGTTAAAGAAGTCAGACATAAAAGCTACCATGTATGATTCCATTTATATGAAATGTCCAGATAGGCAAAGACATAGAGACAGAAATCAGATTAGTGGTTGCCAGACTAGTGGCTCTGAGCAAGAGAGAATAGGGAATAAGTGTCAATGGGTACAGGGTTTCATTTTGGGATGCTGAAATTATTCTGGAATTAGTAGTGTTGGTTGCCCAACATTGTGATTATACTTAAAAATACTTAAATATATATATTTTTTAAAGGACACATTTTATGGTATGTGAATGATATCTAAAGATTTTTTAAGATAAAGCCAAAAATCAATTTTGCGCATGAATGTTTATATAAACTTCATAATCACTAAAGCTGGAAGCAACCAAGATGTCTTTCAGTAGGTGAAAGGTTAAACAAGCTGTGGTATATGTATGTAACAGAACACTATTCAGTGATAAAAACAAGTGAGCTACAAGCCATGCAAAAATATTTATGAATCTTACATGCATATTGCTAAGTGAAAGATGCCAGTCTGAAAAGGCTACATACTATATGATTCCATTTATATGATATTCTGAAAAAGGCAAAACTATAGAGTTGGTAAAAAGGCCAGCAGTTACCAAGGGTTCCAGAAGAGGAAAAGTTTCAGTAGACAAAATACAGGAGATATGTTAGGGCAATTAAACTATTCTGTATCCCACTAGTTGGTACATAATGCATGTGTCAAAACCCATAGAACTTTATAACATAAATAGTAAATCTTAATATATGCAAGTTAGAAAGACATCATTTAGGAAATCAAGAGATACCAGGAGGGAATGCAAACTATGACAAAAGAATCTAACTGTATTATAAGTACATGAAATAACCACACTGAAAGGAGTAGGGGAACAGGAGCTGGCCAAAGGAAAATTGGAAATTAGTAGTCTGTAAAGCAAAAGGCAAAAGTAACTATACATAAGCATTGCAGTATATTTGGTAAAGTTGCTTCCCATTGGGTTTTGGGGTAACAATTCTGGTGCAGTCATACATATACACTGAAACTGAATAAGTAAGTAAGGATGATGAGAGCCAGGTTTCTTACTTTTGGAATAGGATGTTACAGAAAAAAGCAAGGGGAGAGGGTTAGAATAATCGATGTTGTAAAGGATTAGAGATAGAAACAAGAGTAGGAACTCATACTTAGCTTGATATAGGCATAGATGAATGCATATAAAATATTCATAGACATTTACATATACAAGGGTTAGTATACACACATATATTTTCTTGCTCTAGCTGCTGAGAACCTAGAAACAATGATACTCCACTACCAATAACCCCACCTGTTATACCAATCTTGGTCTCTAATACCATTGTCCAATAAAAAGAACTGGGGATCCTTGGAGCAATGACTGCTTCCAGAGTTGGTGCAAGGAATGTATGAGTTTGGAACATCTTGTAGTGCCAGAAAGTAAGAACATATACACACTAACATATACACACACACTGTTATGAACTGAAAATTCATACATTGAATCCCTAATCCTCAATGTGGTAATATCTGTAGATGGTGACTTTGAGAGATAATTAGGTTCAGATGATGGTGGGGCCCCCACGATGGGATCTGAATCTTACCAGGAAAGGAAGACAGAGGAGCTTATGAGTGCTCCCTTTCTCTCTGTCCCAATCTCTCTCTTTCTCTCTCTCTCTTAGTTTCTTAATCTCTTTCTCTCTCCACCATGTAAAGATATAGGAAGACTGGAAAACAGCTCTTTAGAAACATGCTGACAGGGCGCCTGGGTGGCTCAGTGGGTTAAAGCCTCTGCTTTCGGCTCAGGTCATGATCTCAGGGTCCTGGGATTGAGGCCCACATCGGGCTCCCTGCTNCCTTCTCTCTCTGCCTCCTTGTGATTCCTCTCCCCCTGTGAAAAAAAAAAAAAAAAAAAAATCTTTAAAAAAAAAAAAAAAGAAAGAAACACGCTGACAGGGCTTCCAGGAACCAGATGAAGGGAAGGAGGAAATGATATTCACAGCTAATGAGTCACCCTCCCCCAGTGGCAGATAAAAGCAACAACTAACTGACAAATGAACAAATAACAACAATTCCTTGTCCCACCACCACCATTTCTAAAAATACATAATTACATTTATATCTGGAACATCGGAATCTCTAAGTGAAATTCTAAGGTTAAGAATATGATTGAATCATATATTATTACAGGAGAATTTTGGCTCCACGATCGCAAATAAACACTGGACAGCCAGGTATTACAAGATAACATAGTTGCATGGTGCTGAATGTGACTACCTTGCACAGAAGTAACCAGCCATGAAGACTTACTCAGTGGATTATAGAATAATATTTTGACAAACTGGTATGTATTTTTCTTCTCCTCTCCTCATTTTTTTTTTGCCTTTCCTCTATTCATTTGGTATGATTATAGCCTCAGATAAGGGTTACTAAACAGAACATGAGTAAAAAGAGTTAAATTTTAGCTTTTTCATTTCAAAAGCTGATATCCAATAACAAGGTTATGCTACATCATAAGATTTGGAAGGAAATGTGATCTGTCAACTTCTATACTGCTCATCCTTCCTATCAAGGATGAAAGTTAACCACTTTCAGGTTTCTGAGAAAAGAACTTGATCCCTACCTGTTTTATAACTCTTCACCCTCATCCCAGCTCTGACAAATTCCTAATGTGGCTGTGGCCAGAGTTGCAGAATAATGTGTTCCCTGTGCCCCAGGGAAGAGAGAGCAGGATGCTCTGGAAGGCTTGTCTTCAGGAAAGAGAAGCAATCTGTATTTACATGTGTGGACCAAGAACAGAATAGATGATGGCCATGTCATCATTCATCACACAGAAAAGTGAAAATGACTGAAAAGCAGGTGTCTACCCTCTCTTACTAGACTTTGGCACTTTATCAACTCCCTAGAATTTAGAAGAAACACTGGGAGAGAGGGAGAAGAGGCTTTACATTCGCTGATATTCTGATTTCTCCATTTGACCAATTAAGGATTCAAAATAAAAATTAAGTTCTAATTAGAGAATTAAGTGATATTTCTTTTTTTTTTCAAAGATTTTATTTATTTATTTGACAGAGAGAGAGAGATCACAAGTAGACAGAGAGTCAGGCAGAGGGAGAGAGGGAAGCAGGCTCGCCACCAAGCAGAGAGCCTGATTCGGGGCTTGATCCCAGAATCCTGAGATCATGACCTGAGCCAAAGGCAGAGGCTTAACTCACTGAGCCACCCAGGCGCCCCAATGATATTTCTAGTGAATGTAACTGAGTCTGAAGTCTAAGGTTAGTAACTACTACATTTTTATCAACACTTGAGAAAAGGAAAGGATGCCTTTCTTAATAATAATAACTTTGAGAAGTCATTGTTAAATATAAAGCCAGAAGAGTTTTGTTAACAGAAGAAATTGAGAAAGATTAGTTATATAAAATATTCCATGTGTTTCCTTACAGTCCTCAGCCCCTTTGCAATTAGACAGGGTGATACAACTTTCTCTGGCCATTGCACTATGAGTGAAAATGATATGTGTCATTCCTGGTTTAAGCGGTTAATTGTTCAGGTGAAAACTCCCTGTACCTTTCAAATTTGCTGCAGTAACTGAGGAGGTCACATGCTCCAGAAGGTGCTATCAAAAGAAAGTGGAACCTCTGTAATCTAGGTCCTAGTTACTGTATGAAGCAGAGGCTCCCTGTCAACCCAAATAGGATATGTAGTATGAGTAAAGATTTATGTCTCTGAAATTTCTGGAGTAACTTGTTATTGCTGCAGAGCCTAGCTATACTTACCAATATAATATTGAATACTCCACATTTAGAATAACATGAATCTATTAAATATCATATTTTGTGTTAAGTAAAACAAAATCAGATTATAAATTAAAGTTATTAAAATAATGCCAATTGTGTAAATTGGCATAGGTTAAAGCACAATGGCAGAATTATGAGTATTTTATATTTCCGCCTTTACTTTTTGCCTTACATTTTTCTTACCACAGATTCAGAAAAAAAATAAAATATGAATAAAAAATGACCACGTATCTCTCAAAACCTAAGAAAACTGAGATATGGATTACATACAGTCTTGGGTACTGCAATAGGAAGTAGGGTATTTTTTTTTTCTTTCAAATTGAAACTAAGATTTGTTGGGGCACAAATCTTTGAATTTATATAAATTTCCATTATTAAAATATCAATTTGAACCTCCAAGCACTTGTTGAGTATTTATTCAATGTTCAGTAATATGTCATGTTTTTAAAGACAAAAAAGAAATAATGAGTTAATGGATTATTACAGTCAAAATCTTTTCTAGTGACAAAGACTTAGATAAGCAAGAATTGGTATACAGTGGCACAGAAATACAATTCTTCTTCTTCATTACACTATATGTAGATATATAGATATATATAAAATACAATGCTTGGTATAAAGTAATCTCTCAATAAATGGTAGCTCTTTTTGTTACTCAGTCCCACCCTGGAGTTTTTCTCATGGAAAAAAACATAGGTGGTCAAGATTTGGGGAACTGAACAAAGTCATAAGGCCGAATTAACTCATAATATACTTGAAAAACAGTATTAAATGTACTAAGTACCCCAGCAAACACATGGAACTAATAAATATGGGAAAATGGACTATGAAAGGTAATCAATCAGTATCTAGTTTTTCCAACCAGGAATTCTCAGAATGTACCTTTTGATCTCACCTTCTGTGTCACACTTTTCATCCACTTCCTCTTTGGTCCACTTTATCATATCAAATGAGTGGAGATTCCTCTGGTTTTAGGCTTTGTTGTACCCTTCATGGTTTAGGGTAGACAGTACAGCAAATGAGGGTAGGCAGTGGAAAAATTAAGGACAGAGAAACTACAGGTTGTCAGGGGAAGTGTTTTTAGGGTAAGAAGCCAGGTGAGATTTCGGAGTAAGAAGCAGAATATGTCTCCATGGGATATGGTTAATTAACTGTAGTGGAAGCTGGAATGAAGTGGAAGCAGAAAGAAGAGAGGATGAGAACAGAGGAGTTTAACAAGAGTTAGGGGAATGGCAAGGTTTACTCTCCTATCTAGAATAGCATTACTCATACTGGTAATCCATTTACTATCAGGTAACTGAATACCAAGCAAGGCAGGGATGAGAAAAAGGTACTAATCACAGGGATTACTGGGAGAGGTATCATGGAGAGGGAGAAGGAATGAGTGGAATGACTTGAAAGACTAGATTTGGCACAGAGAAAAGTGGGCAACAATCCACATGGGAGCAACAGCATGAGAAAAGGAAGGCGGAGATAAAAGCGGACTGACTTGCATTTGGGGTAATGAGGATACAGCCCTAACCCTGTCCCTTAGTCCTTCTGTTCTCCTTTAGGGTTGTCAACACCATGGCATTTGAGAATGACAGGAATAGTTGTTTTATGACAAATGGACATGACCACAAAGAAATGAGTTTGAGAGCACTGACATAGCACACATATGCTACAAACAACCGTCTTCAGCCGGTAAGCCACCCAACTGTGCCAGACTCAAACTAATGACCTTGAGGTGAAAGGTTCTATTATCACATTTCTGATCACCAAGGCTTTTCATGTTTCCTAAACTCTTTTCCTTAATATTCTACAGTATGTTTATTTTCATGGCTATAAACTTGTACTCAGATTTGCAGTGATATTTACTACTAAATTGCAGAGTATTTTAACTGATGTTAGTTCAAATCAATTCTGGAGAAACTTTTCAGCCAAGGGAATTGCAAGCTAGCTGGTTGACATTGGAGGTCAAATACTCCAGGGTATGGGTCTCAAATCACTTAATTCTTCACAGCAAATTAGAAATGGGACTCCAGCTGGTGCTAAAGAATAAGACAGACTTGCTGTATAAGGACAAGCTGCTGCTTGGATTTCGAGTCTTTATATTCCTAAAATAAAAAATTTGAAACTCAATTTCCCTCCCCCAATCTCATTCTTTCAGAGTAAAAGCTTTCTTAACAACAGCAAAAATCTGGCCACCTGATTTCAATACATAAATCTTGCCAAGGTATAAAAATAAAATACGATTTAAGCAGCAACCTGTAATCTCCTGTTGACGACCAGCTGTGCCTCCTATTAGTATTAATGGAAGTTACACAGGCATAATAAGAAGGAGGGGAAAATGCCACCTTATGCTTTTTGCACACCTTAACATTTTTACAGCAAGTCTGATTACAAGGGTTTACTTGAGCAGCAATTAAACACTGATTGATTACTAAGTACAATTTGTATTCCAGGCAACATGCAAATGGCAATGAAATTCTCAGATAGGGAATGGAATAAATTCTTCTCACATCAGAGACAGAATCATATTTTTTAAACAAGTGTTTTCTTATATGAAGAAAAGAGGTTCACTCTAAGGTTTTTAAAATATATTTTTATCCAAAGATAATAATCCTTGATTCATTTTAGAAAGAATAAATGATATGATTTCTGCATATTGTACTTCCCACTTCACTTTCAGACTACGATTCTCTTTCCATGATGACAAACTATATGGATGGAAAGCATAATATTCAGTCACAAATACACTGACTTTGGCTATAGTCACAACTATAAACAATATGTTTTTTCATCAGATTTTGTCATTGCAGAAATAATGTCTACTTTTAAATTGAAAGTGAAGTGAAAGGTTGATATATTAAATGTCTATCAAGTGCCAGACACTATTCTAGGTACAGGGAATATAGTAGAGAATAAAAAAGTAAACAGTCCTTGATCACAGTACTTATGATATGGAAGGAGAAGCTGACAATAAACAAATGTACAAATATAGATATAATGTCAGTGTGTATGCAGCAGGGAAAAATATTCAGGAGAAAGCGACTGAAGATGATATGTATGTGTGCCTATCCACGTTCAGGAGAAAATGACAGAACAAGAGAATTTAGAGCTTTCCATTTGAAGTTCCCTATGTGTAGAATTTCCTGATCCAACATTGTTGAATGGTCACCTGGTCTGTACAATGTTAATCCAAGGACAAAGAATAGAAAGAGCTGAGAATTTGGTATATTGGACAGATGGTTAAGACCAGAGTGGCTAAAGTGGCAAGAAATGGAGAAGAAATGGAGGAGTTGAAATTGAAGACATAGGGATGTTCAGAGAATTATAGTTTAAAGATGGTTTTAACCAGCCATCTACTTGCTATACGTATATTAAGGGATACATTATAACTGTGATCTACCTTGGAATCCAGATTCTTCCTGAAAAACTGGCTGATGTATCAATGTTTTCACTTCTTGACAATGGAATGTAAATGAGAAACTACAGTTAATAATCTTATAATCAGATGTGTTCAAAAAGAAAAGCCAGAAATTGTTACTGTTTAATGTATTGTTGTAAATAGCAGAGAAACTGGAAGAAAAGTAAAGAAAGAGTGATATCTATGAGATTAAAAGTTAGAAAAGACTATTGAGAGCATATTGTCCAGCTGCTTGCCTTTCTCAGGCAGGGATACATGGTTGTTTATGTTCTTTTTGCAGATTTCCAGGTATAAATACTTAATATCTACCTTAGTAATCCACGATAATATTTTATTACTTTGATATAGAGGTTGTTTTCTTATATCTAATTAAACTATCTCATAATTTATTAAGCCTGTTTCCTGATCTGATGCCAAAATAGAAAACAACAGCTCCATATTCCTATTAAAAAAAACTTAAATATGAAAAATTATTCAAACTTAACTAGCTTTATCTTCTTCATGTTAAATGATATCCAATTCTCTCATCTTTCTCTATTTTTATCACTTTAGCCACATTTTTCTTATTCTGAGAACAATCTTTTTTAAGGTATGAATTACTTCTTGTATCAATGCATCATGAGTTGTTTAGAAATTCATGTTATATGTTTAGGGCGCCTGGGTGGCTCAGTGGGTTAAAGCCTCTGCTTTCGGCTCAGGTCATGATCTCAGCGTCCTGGGATCCAGGCCGGCATCGGGCTCTCTGCTCAGCAGGGAGCCTGCTTCATCCTCTCCCTGTCTCTCTGCCTGCCTCTCTGCCTACTTGTAATCTCTCTCTCTCTGTGTCAAATAAATAAATAAAATATCTTAAAAAAAAATAAAATAAAAGTGAGTATGGGGTGCCTGGGTGGCTCAGTTGGTTAAGTGTCTGTCTTTGACTCTGGTAATGATCCCAGGGTCCTGGGATGGAGCCCCCTGTTGGGCTCTGCATAGCAGGGAGCCTGCTTCTCTCCTTCCCTCTACCTGCTGCTCTGCCTGCTTGTGCACTCTCTCTCTCTGTCAGACAAATAAATAAAATCTTAAAAAAAAAAAAAAGTATCATTCTTGGGCGCCTGGGTGGCTCAGTGGGTTAAACCTCTGCCTTCGGCTCAGGTCATGATCTCAGGGTCCTGGAATTGAGTCCCCCATCCGACTCCCTGTCAGCAGGGAGCCTGCTTCCCCGTCTCTCTCTGCCATCTCTCTCTGCCTACTTGTGATCTCTCTCTCTCTCTCTCTGTCAAATAAATAAATAAAATTTAAAAAAGTATCATTCTCTATGAAGAAAAGTAAAACTGCACGTTATAAACTATAATGCATTTAAAAAATCCACTAATTTCTAGTACTGTTTTAATAACTCCTACAAAAAATTAGTTATAAGAAATTCCAGCAAAATATATAAGCACTAGTTTCTCTATGTTTAAATTCAGATTATTATGATGATTAAATCAGAAATATGTGTAATATCCTAGGCATACAATGGATGATCAATAAAGAGAGATATTTTATTAGCTCTAAGTAAAATTAATGATTAAGCATGCATAGTTCAACAGAGGACGCAACACAGCAATCAATGGTAGTTAAGGCTAGTACAGATGGGAAGGTGGCCCTGTCCATATACTCTAGTCATTCATTATCCAGCAACAACAAGTGTGGGCCAGGAAAATCTTTCTCTAAAACAATAGCGGATGCCAAGATCCTAACCGCTCAATACAATCTCTCAGAAAGAAACATTTGGTGGCCTTTAAATAGAAAGTATGATGCCAAAAGAATGCTTTCAGTTCCATATTTTTTAATCTACAAATTGCAAATAGTGGTGTTGAAAAATGTTTATTGACTGAAAGATGTATTATATTCTTTAGGGGACCAAAGTCAATCCTGAAATATGCTAATGTTGTTATATCCTAATGGTGGTGCTGAGGGGGACAAAAAATATCATAAAGCCCTTAAGAAACAAACTTTTGTGTGTGTGACACAGATGGCTGGAATAAATTATGGGGCTCAATAAAAAGCAGTTCAATTTAGTTTTAAAATCCATTTGGACATTTATCAAAGATCACATTGTGAAATGTATTTGTGCTACTTGGAAGAGTCATACTAATCAGCATCTCCCCCTCTTCCACCCTACACCACCTTCCAAAAAAAAGTAAAAGAAGAAGAAAAAAACTAATGGCAGTTCTTTAAATTGGAGCCTAAAAAAAGATTCTTGAAATTTATGAGTTCAGTGATGATAATAAATTGAGTAATAAATTGAAAAAGTATTCTGGGAGGTAAAATATGGATATACATACACACAGACACACATCACATCCAATGGCACAAACATGTAATATATAAGCCATTCCAAAGGAATGTTAGAGTTATTCTGCCTAAGATACAAACTATCAAAAATTCATTCTCTTGCACTGTGCAAATCAGATACAAATATTAAAAATAGACAAGATAAGGGCACCTCGGTGGCTCAGTTGGTTAATTGTCTGCCTTCGGCTCAGGTCATAATCATGGGGTCCTGGGAGCTAGCCCTACATTGGGCTCTCTGCTCAGCAGGGAGTCTGCTTCTCTCTCTCCCTTTGCCTCTCCCTCTCCTTTTGCCCCTCCCCCAGCTCATGCTCACATAGGTTTTCTCTCTTTATCTCTCTCTCAAAATAAATAAAATCTTTTTTTTAAAGACATGGTAACATTTTCAATAGATGGAGAAAATAATGCTCAGAATACTTAAAAAAATAAAATTAACGAAACTTTGTGTTTAAGACATGAAGTAAAGAAATGTAAAATATTTTCAAATTTATTGAAAATATTCTAAGTACTTTACATGGATAATTATACTTATCATATATTGCCAAGTAAGCTGCCAAGACAAGAATGAGAACAGAAAATATGCTTCAGAGTAAGCTTCTAGTTTAGTTTCTCTGATTGGCATACATGATAAATTTCAATTTTTAAACATCAAAAGATGCACTGGAGTAAGTGCTACTGGGGAAGTACACAAACAGGCTGATTTTTAGTTCACTTGTTCATTCGATCAACATATATTAGAGCACACTTACTTCTTTCCAGACATTATATAAGCTGAAGGGTTCAAAGATTAATAAGACATAGTTCTTGCCTTTGAATAATTCTTTCTGATAGGGAGACAGACACATAAATGTATAATTTTCAATATTAAATGCTAATATAGAAGCATGAAAATATGGTAAGGGACTATAACCTACTAGCTGTTTCATGCATTCATCCAAAATATTTGTTGAGCATATACAATGTGCTAAGCACTGATCCAGACTGGGAATACAGCAGTGTATAAAACAATCTAATAAAATTAACATTTAAAAAATAAATTTCAGTAGGAAAATGTAGACAATGAACAAATATATAATTAAAACAGATAGAATATTGGTTTATATTAAGTGCTGTAAAGAAAAATAAATCAGGAAGGTAAGGATAGTGAATGTGAGAAATGCAAGTGACAGTTTTAAACTTGGAGGTCACAAAAGAACTTACCAAAAAGGTGAACTTTATGTAAATGCTGGGACATGATGAGGAGCTAGCCATCAAAATATCTGTAGAATATCGTTGCGGGCAGAGGGAACAAGAAGTGGAAAAGCCTGTGTGGATGGAGTTGGAGAAAACAGAGATAGCAGGAATTAGGAGGAGAGAAAACAAGCAGCTATATTATTGATGCCTGTAGTCCACTGTGTGGAATTTTTTCTACTGAGTGAAATGGGAAGCCATGATGGGTTTGGAGCAAAAGACTGACAGGCTTATTGTTTTATAGATTAAATAAGTCAAAGCATTCAAATGACTATTTTGTGATAGGACATTCTTCAAACACTCAGATTATTTTGTCTAGTGAGATAAAGCTTAAGTAGTTCTCACTATTTGCCAGCTTCTGTACCTTAAAAAATTTTACTAGGACTATGATGATATTAATATTTCTATTTGCCAGTTTCAATAATGTTTAAAGGCTTTTTAACCAGGAATGTGATGATATTAATAACTATTTTCATTTAATGGATTGTAGAACATTACAGATAATTTTGGTATTTTTTTCATATAAAATACTTCATATATAAACTACAGAGTGCCTAACATGGGCCAAGCACCACAAACAAATAATAAGGGACTTATATGCATATATACACATTTAAATTTATAAAAGGTAAATGTGTTTCTGTATTTGGTCATAATACAATGGAGTTTTAAAAGTAACTTCTACTTTTCCCTATAATTAACTAAAACATGTTTGTGATTTGTCCATGTATATTTAGACCCTATAATCTTATATGCTCTTGGATATACCATTAGTATCTTCCCCTGATGTTAATATTCCTCCACCTTACTTCTAAATGCTGCATAAAATTTAATTGTATCAATTCAGTACAGTTATTAATCAGTCACCTTTTGTAGGAGATTTATGTTGTTACTTTTTTATTTTTGCATAAAGAACTTTGGATTGAGCCATATTATTAGGTAAATTTTGCATATAGCATAATCATTCTCTCTTAAGATGACAGTAACAGAAATAAAATTGTTGGGTCCAAGAAAATGCACATGTTTAAAGTTTGGCTATATATTGCTAAATTGCTCTACCTATATAACAAGTTTTTGCTAGTTATAGAATCTTCTGTACCTGTTAATTTTCTTACACCTTAATCTCTCCTTAAAATATTTTTGCCAGTCTAATAGGTGAGAAATCATATCTCATTTAGCTATTGTTTTTTTTTTTCTTTGACTACCAGTTTGGGTGATACGATTTCGCTTTTTTTTCTTTTTTTTTTAATCAACCACGTGTATTCTAAAAGGGAATCCATTCTAGGCATGTAGGAGAAAAGGATAAGACATACACAAAACCACTAAGACCCTTACAGTCTAGGAAAGGTGGCAATCACAAAAACAAACTACAGAACAAGAACAGCATGCCATTCATTATTCAGATGATTAAAAATGGATCATTATAGTTTTATGTTGGAAAACAGAAATAGAGACACTGATTGAGACAGAAACCCTTCTGGGGTGCAGGTTTTTCTTTCCAGACTGATTAAAAACACAGGGCTCTGCTTCATAAGTGTAGCAAAATACTAAATAACAATGGCATTAATATATGGTAGAAAATTCACTATTTTGGTTTCCAATGACAATGATTATTACCACCCTAGCTGGCATGTGGAAGAAATAACTGAGCAAGAAATCACTTGCCTTGGTTGATTTTAAAACATTCACCCAAGTGAACATATGAATATGCCTTACACATACGTTATAATCAGAGTAATACTTCAAAAATACATATTTGATCACATCATGCCTCTGCTTTAAAAAAAAAATCCCACTTCTTATAGGATAAAATTCCTTGTCTCTAGCCAGGGGCATTTTTCAAAGAGGGACCTAACAGAGAGTTATCAACCACCAACACTCCTAGCAGTTGTGGGAGTTCGTATCTCAGTCCTGAGCGGATTGGGAAGAAGGATGGGGATCTGTGAGGCACATCACTGGCATCCACTATAGATGACCAAAAGGAATAATTGTGAATAATTTTCAACAAGGTTCTACCTCAATCCCAAATACAGATGCACTTGAAATTACAAAAGAATAAAATTCCAGCAAGAAAACAAATTGACAGCTTTAAATGACAGTTGCTAGAATTATGGTGACTTCTGATGCTGAGAGAAAAACAAGCCCAGGAAAGGCTTCAAGGTAATGATGTAATATTCATTCTAGAGGGTATTTTTTTCCCCACTTTAAGTCAGATAACTCTATCAACCTCCTATTCACACTGCATTTTACCCAAAGTCATTCATGGTGAATCACGAACCGATGATCTTTTTCTAGAATATGAGAGGGCATATCTCTTAAATTTTTAATATTTAACTAACATTGCATGGCATTTTACAAAATACTCTCACATACATTCTGACATTTAATTCTTATAATCCCACTCAGTTAAACCACTTACTCAAAATCACAACATGATAGTGTGTGTTTTGAGCTAGTGGCTTAAGGCTTGTGATAACAAGGGCAATGTCTGTAATATATGCTGAAGTATCACTATTGCCTATCACAGTGCCTGAAATAGAACTCAATAAATAATCATTGAATAAGTTTCTGAGAGGGATTTGTAGTTTCTGTGTTATCTGTGCTTTTTTATGGCATTTTGATATATATGCATATATGCAGCACCCATGTGTTTATGTATGCATGCTTATAAAGGATACAAGGTATATCTAGTTGAATAAATTTTACCAAGTTTATTCCATATAATATGAACTAATATATACATTATGGTCTCTTTGAATAGGAACACTAGAGATTTTGGACCTAGCTGATTTTTAATCATTATCTTCTTGGTCAGTTTGGATAGGAGTTAATCTGGCCTTAAAAAATCAGATGAGTAAGATAAGTCTCATGATTAAAGTCTCACTTTTTGGGGGCAAAACACCTTCCAAGGAGTGTCTGGAAAAAAAAAAACTGCTTAATGCTAGACTACAGGGGAAAAAATAAAACATATGGAAATCTGCATTTTTATTGTGTTTCTAAATTTGTAGTATTGTATACCTTTTCTGAAATGAAAGATGATTCATAAGCTTTCCTTCTGATTATGGTAATAATAATCATAATAATAATATTCATTCATGTAAACTATTAGGCTGAAATGCATTTTGGTGAATTTGTACACTATTAGATGAGCTCTCTCTCCAAAGTCTACAAAAAAATTAATGTGGAACACCTGATATTTAACTGTGCTTCCAGATGGAGGGACAGCTTGACAAATGCCATCATAATTTACAACTTTTAAAAAGTGTGGCGTGAATGCATTTGCAGTAAGCTTTAAACAGCTTGGATTATTTACAGGTACAACTGTGTTTAATGTGGAATTTCAATGGATTTAAAGTATTATTAGATTCAATCACTAATCACAGACTATAGGTGTGGCATGTGAGCAACGTGATTATATACTTTAATTACATATCTTAGTACCAGGTA
The DNA here is from genome assembly GCA_002007465.1 of Ailurus styani. Lineage (NCBI taxonomy): Eukaryota > Metazoa > Chordata > Mammalia > Carnivora > Ailuridae > Ailurus > Ailurus styani. Next base: position 44,581 of record LNAC01000638.1, on the reverse strand, counting down.
CATCTGTTTGGTGAGGTCAGAGGGGATTATAAAATATCATTTGAATTTTATATTTGATTATTGAGTGTCACTAAAGAAGCTCTTACCTTTAGAGCATATTTTGAACTTATTCTATGGTGGTTTAGGAGAATAATAATCACAAAAAGTGAATATGGAAATACAGTGTCTTAACTCTTATGGATAACGTGGACACTTGTATCCATATAAAACTAAAATATGGATTGCTAACTGGTGAGATTTGCAGTAGACTGCAGTCCAAAACAGCAAGTAAGTTTCTATCTCTAGTAGTTAGGAATTTGACTACTGAAGCTCTCCAGTTAAACTGGAGAAGGAACCATGTATGTTATAATTAAATACATCACTCATATATTTATCTTATATAGGTATATGTGCATATATTTTTTCTCTCCTCCATGTATGTATACATATGTTCATATATTCATGTGTGTATATAAGTACTATTATATACTATTATAATAGTATTATCATACATATATAATACATATATATCTCCAGGAGGATATAAATGGCTTTGGAGGTGGGTAAGGTATGGCTGTAGGAAGATGCAGGAACATTTGACTTTGGAACATTACTTCATGAGAAGGAAAGTAGTTAGTTTGACACATTTTAACTAGAAATTCATTGACAGACATTGTAATTTACTTCTCAGGAATAAGTGGGACATTGACAAAAATATACGGTAAGGTGAAACTAAAGCTAAAATGAACTGCTTAATGCATAGCCCCTTTCAGGATCTAACTGTGTTCATTCAATCACCAAGTGTTCTTGGTCTCTTATGCTTTAGTCCTGGGCTGGGAGCTGACTATTTGGTAGACAACCAAGCCAGACATGAGCCCTGTCTCATCCTGGAGTTTACATTCTACCCGGAAGAGAGTTATTAAACAAGTCACACTTAAATAAATATGCAAATAAAATTTGATAGGGCTGACAAAAAAAATAGGTGTTAAAAAAGAGAACAACAGAGACAGGGTGAGTCTAATCTTGTTGATTGGGATGGGTCAGGGAAGCCATCTCTGAGACCTAAAGGATGAGTAGAATGGGAAGAGTCCTCCAAGTGTAAGGACATGTGCAAAGGGAGGAGAAATGGTCCGGAAGAAGGGAAGGTTACTTTGTGGTGTAAACTTAAGTAGTCATGGAAAGAATGACCATAGGTGGAGCTGAAGAAGGGTAGGGGAGGTTATTAAGAGGTCACTAAAGAGTTTGTATTTTATTCGGACTGCAGTGCAAACCATTGAAAGATTTATACAGTCCGTGTGTGTGTGTGATATGAGTCAATTAATACTTTTTAAAACTCAGTCTGAAGTGAAGAAGGGTAAGAGTAGAAGCTGGAATACCCGTAGCTTGGACCTTGGTGGATATAATGAAGATGGAGAGATGAACAAATATTCCTTAGGAGGTTGAATCCTGAGAGCTTGGGGATGGATAAAATGTGGCAGAAAACATGATTCCAAGGTTTCTATAGTTTTTCTTAGTAATACTATTTGATTTAAGAAAATGCATCCATTCTCTAACTAGTAAATTCCAGGTTCTGGCAGGTAATCTAATGGAAGTCTTTCCAAACCACTCAAGGTGGTGAGCACCCACACCCTAGTTATTCTGTCCCTTTTCTCTTTTATCTTCCAAGCAGACAGCACTGTTTCTTACTATTTTGCTTACTTGCTTACTCCGAGTACAATCTCCATGAGAGTGATGTATTTCCTAAAGACAGATTATATCTCGAGAACCTAATGCAGTGTTGGGTACACTGAAAATGTTCAATAAATACTTGTTGAATGAAACGATGAATGAACTAATCCAAGAATACGATATGGAGGAAATACCTGAACCCAAGGTGCTCGCAGTTTAGCCAAGAGGATTAAGAAGTCTGATAAGAGCCTCACTAGAAATAAACAGGTACTGTTATGGGAGAAGAGGGGACGATGTATCTATCTAACCGGGAGAACTGAGGGAAGTCTGAAGACATATACTCAAAGATAAATGGTTTTTGGATTGAGACCGTCCCTAAAAGAGAATCCCTCCCCTCTCCACAGCAAACTCTATAACAAAACATAAAGCACTCTTTAAAAGAGCTTCACATTTTAGAATTATATCTATATATTTGTAAATAGCCCTTAGAAGGGATTGTCCTGCAAAAATAGAACCTTGATTCTGTGCCACCCACATCGCTTACTACTTGGCACTTCTGGCTGTAGAAATTTTCCTCGCCTCCCTCCCTCAGCCCCACTATAACCCTGCCCCCGCTCTCACCCACCCCCCCCGGGTTTGACTACTTTTATTACACCCGCGCCCTTGCCTTCTCCCGTCTTATTTGTTGGATGAATGGAGGAACGTTTACTACCTCTTCCCTGAGGAGTCCCAGAAGATACAGCGGCCCAGAAGCCAATGTTTCTGCACCTAGCGGGGTTCGTGCGGAAAGAAAGAAAAGGAGCAATTTGTTACTTAGAGCGCAACTGCTTTTACCTTCGGTCCCGCGGGTCTCTCCCATCTGGCCCCCGCCTACCCAGCTCACGCTTTAACAGTTTATAGAGCAAAGGTCAGTCCCGTGAGCCGGGGCTCCCTGCTTCCCTTCCAGCCGCCTGTGGAAGGAAAACAAGCCGCCGGCTGGGGGGGATGGGCCGGGCTCCGTTCCCCGTGGCTCCTCCGGGCGGTGCGGGGCGCTGAGAGCCGCAGGGCCGAGCCCGCAGCCCCGCCCCCGTGGGTGGGGCCTCCCGGCGCCCGCCCCGCCCCCTCGCCGCCGACCCTTCGCTTCCTATTTACTCTGTCGCTACGTCTGGCGGACACTTCGCTCTCTGCCTAGAGCCCGAGGACGCTAGGAGGGTCTGTCACTAGGAGACTTGAGGCTGTGACCACTGCCATGGCCCCCGTGCTTAGCAAGGACGCGGCGGACATCGAGGTACCTACTGCGTGCCGGATCGCCTGGGGCGAGAGGGGGGCCCAGCTGGTGGGTGTGGGGGAGGCCGCCGGTTTCGCTCGGGAAAGAGTGGGAGACGTGGGAAACTTTGCCTCCGCGGGAGGTCTGCTGGGCGGGTGCAGGAGCGGGGAGCCAGAGCCCGGCGTGGGCAGCGGGGGAGAGAAGTGGAGGGGTCCCGCGACTGGAGGGGGTACCCTTTGGGTTGGGACCTGGCTGTTTACTTTGGAGGGGATTAAGGAAGCCTGTCTTGTCCTGTCCCGAAAGCCATGACTAAGAGGCACAAGAGTTCAGTGAGGTGGAATCTGGAGGATAGGAGCTCCCATTTCCCACCCAGTCTACCCCGACACTTACCTTTTCTCCCCGCTCCCCCGTATGCGTGTCGGGGCACCTGTCTGCTGCCCCCACCTCCCATAGATGAATCCTGAATAATTGCAAAGGTGGAGCATAGAAATAAAGAAGATCTGTGTGTCAGCTCTTATAGCAGTCCCCGCTAGCCATAGTGTTGCTTATGAAATTATTTAACATAAGGAGGAATGGAACAAAGTATTGAGAACATGAAAAATGCAGTGCTGTCAGAAAAACATAGACGAGCTGTATTTTTCTCTCCTCTCAACGGTTTTTGATTCCCTCTTGCACTGTTTCTGTAAAAATGTCATCTTTCTTCCGGTGAATAAGGTCCTACCTGAAATGACATGACCATTTCCTTTAAATTCTCCCTAAGATCTTTATGTATGAAATGAGAAGGATTTAATTATAAACAGTGATTTTAGATATACTAATCCAATTCAGCATTTGTGAACTAAGATAAAAACTGCTTCTTAATTTTTTGTTGTGTTTTAAGGCTTTTCTTTGGGTCTCCTCTCTCTGATAAAATGTGTGTATGTGTATATGTGTATATTTTCTCTTTTAATAAATGACACAATTTTTCTCTCCTCAGTTCTTTTCAGTGGCTTAAGTAAAAGTTTAAAACCACCTGTTTGCAGAATAGCTGCTTTGGCCACATTTTTCCTCTGTCATTGATTGAAGTAACTTTGTGTTCTCTTTGGGAGATGGTAGTAGTGTTTTCTCCCCACTTCATTCATTGGTTTGGGAAAAATCCATTTTAGTAATAAGAGTCAAATTACATTGTAGTGACCTGTCTGGTTAATTTACTTGTGGTTTTTCTTGTGGATAGTTTACTATTTCAAAAATATTGATGGATAAGACATATTTAATCCAATATTTATTCATATGTGTGCAGGGTAAAAGATACTTGATTTATGTCATGGTCCTTTTTGGTCCTTGTTACTTTGACTTAACCAAATCCTTTCTTTTCTTTTCTTTCTTTTTCTCTTTTTCTCTTCTTTTCTTTTCCTTTTTTTTTTTTTTAACTAGCTAAGTAGCAATCTTGACAGCATTCAGGCAGTACTGATGTTAGAGAATAGAGTGTCAGAGGGCAGATGGCTTTTGGCTTTTAGAATGGTGTGTTATTTGCTTAACTGCTTTCTTTTTCTGTATTTCTCCTGCAGTTGTCTTTGAAATCAGTTCTTAACCACATAACATTAAGGAAAAGATGCCAGTAAAACATTAAGTGAGAGGCTTAGTTTTATATGTGTTTGAACCAAGATCATTTGAGAAATTCACACCCTCACATTCACCTCAATCTAATCTTAATCTGTAGAGTTAATCTGTATGATATTACTTATAATCTAGAATGGGAGATATTTAAAGTTTTTCAGCTTTTATGTAGTTCATATATGCAACACATTTTAATCAGTAATATCTTTCATTATGCATAGTACCTTCCTTTTCTCTCAAAATAATACCTGTGGTTCATGAGCTAGAGTACCATGAAAGAGTGTGAAATTAATCATTAAAATATAATGCAGTGAGGAAAAATACATTAAGCCTAAAGGAACACATTCAAGCATAGATGTCTCAGTTGATCCTATTGATTGATCAAAGTTCATTTTTGTTTGAAGAATCCGAATGAATTACAAAAGCTCAGTTTTCTATTAAATTTGAATGCATACATTGGATTTGCCTTCCTTGAATGAATTCATTAAGATCATTGTCTAGAGATTGATCTGTGACTGTTGCTCTAGTCTCAAGTACATGGAGTAATCTTAAAAAAAAGATCAGTATGAAACAAAGTACATACTCACTTGATAAATGTGAAAAGAACAGAAGGTGATGTTGACAAGCTTCTATAATAGTGATTTAATTTTCCCCATAAGCTACCTACAAAACCTCAGGTTTCAGTGAAGCAGCCAAGAAGTATCTTTGTTTCTGAGGGAAAAAGTTACTAAGGTATAAAAAGTCGTTTTGTGTGTTCACTCCATAATTTCTAACCTCAATTAAATATCACATCAGGGTTTGAAGGATTGGGAGCATGCAAAACAATCAGAATGTCACCAAATCCCAAAACTGGAATATTTCAGGCTGGAGGATAGGCATAACAATGATGCATTAGTAAGTAAGTAATATATTAGGCAATCAAACCTTGCTCATGTACTCAAAAATTGTCATTTTAGTAATTGTAGAAGCTGCATGAGAAATGAAGGTTTGGGGGGGTGCTTGGGTGACTCAGTCAGTTAAAAATCTGCCTTTGGCTCAGGTCATGATCTTGAGGTCCTGAGATTTAGTCCTGCATCCAGGCTCTTTCGGGGCTTCCTGCTCAACTGATAGTCTGCTTTTCCCAATCCCTCTGACCCTGCACTCTTGTCCTGCTTTCCTGTGCACATGCCTGTTTTCTCTCTCTCAAATGAATAGATAAAAAATCTTAAAAATAAAAAAAAAGAAGGTTTTGCTTTTGTATTTGTTTTGTTCTCTTGTCTGTTCGTTTTTTTACCTGACATATTAATGTGATTCAGACCTTGGGATCTGGAGCTCAATATCTGGAGTTGAGGTCTAATTTAACTCTTTTTAGCTGTGTGATTCTAGGCAAGTTACTTAGCATCTCAAAGTCATATTTGCGTAATCTGTTAAATAAAGAAAACCACAATAGAAAATATAATAAATGTCACAAGTTGATGTCTTGTTAGGAAAAAGGACAAATGTTAAAAAAAGTAAGAATATGAACAAATACCTTAGGAAAATCACTGACCATGAAATAATTAGCATTATAAAGTTCATAAATAGTAGCTATATACTTTAAAAGTCATTTTACTTTATGGAATTAGTTTTTGGATAAAGCTGAATTTTGTCTAGGATGATTTGAATACCAGTTCTCCTGAGAAGATTAATACCCAATGTTGATCACTTTCCCTGACTTCATCAGTATCTAGTATTTCATTTAGTTTGAATTGACAACCAGCATAATGTCAATATCTGCACATTTAAAAGCAAGTAAGAATGATTTTGAAAGAGTGTACTGTGTTCAACATCTTGTTCCTCTTCACTGATATGGATAATTGAGAATAGGTTATGAAAGTATAGTTAAAGGAAAATGTATGTAGCCCCAGAAAGCTATTAACTTTTTGAATAATAGTAATTTTGGTAAATATTTACAGCCAAACTAAATTGCTACCTACCACTCTAATGCTTTCACAAGCACAAGTCAAGGTCCATTCCTTGAATTATCAGTTAGCGGTTATTAAAGGGTATAAACTCATTTCATATTTACCCTGAATCAAAAAGGGATTTCAGTCCATTGTCTACAGAGTCACAGTGCATTTCATGTCAAATAGAGATAGTTTCTGAATTACTTATACTCTGGGTTCCATTTGAGAAGATAATTGAGAGTTTTCTGTTTATTAAGAAAATAAGCTAATAAAATGGTGGATTTGGAAAATGGGAAAATAAAGGAAACAACTTGGAGAAAGTTCATTTTAAGGAGCATTTTGAAAAAAAGGGAAGGCATGGGTTATGAATTAATTGGTAGAGATGGAGGAAGGTATTTCGGAAGACCCTTTATCATAACTGCTTTTGTCCCAGGGGAGTGGGAAGGCTGATGGATCCAAAGGAGAGAATGAAGATTTAAGTTTGCTGAAGTTATAGTTATTTATTTAAATTTTTTATGTTTTCTTATTCAGTGTATAAGTGACAGTTCTTTCTTGTCTCCTTTCTTTTATTGATTGGGCACCACCGATCTATGGAAATGCTATCTTAACTTGCTAAGGCTTTTAAATTAAAAAAAAAAATTAACTTTAAACCTGTTTTATGAGTTTGAGTTGTTAAAAATATGTTTGTCCTCTGTTCTGTGGACCATATTTAGTTTAAAGTATTTCTCCTTTCTAAGGAATTCATCTGGACAGTAAAAATGTGTCTGATTATATGATTTGGGAAGTTACTTTATTCCAAATGATAGCGCCTTGTAGTTTTAAGGTACATTTACCTATGTAAGCATGGTCATATGTATATTTCAGTATATTTAAAAAAAATCTACCACCTGCACACTGATTCAGTGACCAATTTTAGAAGTTTAATTAAAAACTGTGAGATTAATGACTAATGATGATCTTTCACTAGGGAAATTTTTACATTGGATCTGCTTAATCTTAATCATAGCAGATACTGTTGTCTGATTGCTTAATTGTAAAAATGTGCTGTAATTCCAGAAATTCTGGGAGAAAAATTCAGTTTTAGAAAGCTGAACATTTGCAGTAAGAAATTGATAAGTATGTGAAAGACATCTAGGGCCAAAATACTGAGATAATTGGATAATCTTTAAGCAACCTCTTCCCTTAACTATTTGAATACAGCATTTCACCAAACAGAAAACAACTCAAGACCTAAAAAATAGACTTTCCAGTAAGTTAAACCTATCTGGTCATTGTGGGAGAATTTTTAATAAGCATAAACTTAAGTTATAAAATTAAAAACACTAAAAGATAATGAGACTGAAAAAATCAAGTTATAAAATAATATGACAAAAAATATGATACTTGATATAATCCAGACTTCAATGTGGCTATAGAGGATATTGAAAAATAGGATTGGCCAATTTTTTTTCTGCCTCTTAGCTATATGGCTACAATGACAAATATGTGATGGAAACCTTCAGTCCTTAAAACTGTAAGAAAAATTCTATGTCATTCATACCTTGCCTTAATTCAAAAATATTTAATAAGACATTCTAAGATTATAAATTTATCTATAGTCAGAATTTTGATTTTCAAATGTGACATGTTTACCTTCTGGATTTCATTTGCTCTTAATCCTCTGTATCAAAACAGAAGGTATTTTTTGGCCTTAAACATCAATAGTGTGGATGTGCACTGATATCCTGGAGCCAATTATACTACTGAGATATCTCTTAATAGGATTACATATTTCCTGTGGTTTATAATTATTACTTCTTCCATTGCTTGTCATTAAAATGTTATGCTGGTAGAGGTGAACTCCGTGTATAACTTTTCTTTTAGAATGTTCACCACAGATACCTATTTATTGATATTCGGAAGTCAGTAATTTTGTATACATTTACTTCTTTGGTATTTCACAAAACCAAGCTTTAGTTCATGGTTAAGAAAGAAAGCATCATATTAAAAGAGGCCTGGGTTCTAATCCTGGATTCTTGTTTTTTTTAATTTTTGTGATTGTGGTCAAATTTTTTCCTGGACTATCATTTCTTCTTCTGTCAACTGGATTTAAGCTTAATTATTTCATGCAATAACTATCATGATTAATTAGTGTCACATAAAATGTTTTTTAATTGGTAGCACTTCTTTTAAATATCACTACTGCATGTGTCATGTACATTATGTAAATGTCATTTGGCTGGAATTTTGTTCAACTCCACAAATTAACTAGTGCTATCAAAGTCTGTTAAAATATGTGAAGGAGGGGGGAGTTAACGAACTTAAAAGAATTATGATGAGAGCCCATTACAGATTCAGAAATGCTGCAAATATGTTTTATAAGAAAGTTCCTGAATTTTATTTGTCAATATTACCAATGAGGAGGGGGAATTTCTGAAATTCAGGTTAAATTAAAAGACCCACTTCATTTTCTTTTATTTCTATTTTAAAAATATCTTTAATGCCCTCTGTATTACTAACCTTCTAGTGTAAACTGAAGAAGATTCACAAAGGAAGTATGTGGCATAGGTTTTGTCTATACATGGGATTATCCTCATCTAATACACAAGGGAATAAGATTCAAATCCAGGGCTGACCCCCCTTGACCCTTACTATTTTGCTGCAGTTTACATATGGATTAATTTTTTAGTGTTTTTCTGGGTTGTTTTTGAGATTATATCAGAACCAGTGCAGTGGTGAAAATTATTTCTTGGCATTCTCACCTATATTTAGAAGGGTTTAGTATTATCCTTTTCTGAAAAGAAATTTCTACACAATTATTAAAAAAGAAAGCCCAATTCAGATATCTCTTTGTACAAACTGAATTGAGTTTATAATTTCTCTAAGCAAATATACTAGCTTGAAAGACTTTTTTCCTAGACTTCTAAGCATCCTTGCATATACTGTATGTTCATGAAAACTTTTTCACCTCCTAAGAAGTAAACAGTTGGAGATCAACCTATTGTGGCATCAGGAAATGTAAAGTGTGCTTTTTCTGAAAGATGACTCAAATATTAAACTTTTTAATACCAGGTTATGATAATTTTATTTCTTTGAGAATTTCAGCTTGGTTGTGTAATAGCATTCTTACTATCCTCTCCTCTATCATAATAATTAAAGAGACAGTCTGTGTCCCTACCTCCCAGGTGCTTGGAAATTGATATTATGAGTGCTTATGAATGTCCCCTTGAGGCATTGCTGACTGGGCCACTTTGAAGAAAAATCTCTTCATCAATAATGAAGCCCTGAGGGCCACTTCTCAGGGGACCCACACAAAATTACATGTCAACTCCAGGCCTGATTTATACAGATGGTGCTCATGGATGGAGCCCTGACTGCACCTCCCCTCCTCCCATATTTTATTACCCACCACTCTCTGCTGATCCTCCCCACTGCCCGCACCCCTTACACTTTTCTCTCCAAACTTCATTCCCTAATTTCCAACTTGTTTTGCCCACCCACAACTGACTCACCTAACTAGATCTTTTATTTAATCTTTGTGATTAAAAATCCTTTGGGGCGCCTGGGTGGCTCAGTGGGTTAAAGCCTCTGCTTTCGGCTCAGGTCATGATCTCAGAGTCCTGGGATGGAGGCCCGCATCTGGCTCTCTGCTCAGCAGGGAGCTTGCTTCCTCCTCTCCCTCTCTCTCTGCCTGCCTCTCTGCCTACTTGTAATCTCTCTCTCTGTGTCAAATAAATAAATAAAATCTTTAAAAAAAAATCCTTTGAATACTAAAAATCGACTATAACAGCATGTTAAAAATTTAAAATGTTAATATGTCTAATGTAAGAGCCATGTGAAAATCTTCAGCAAAGCAATAGAACGGAATGTGTGTTCACTGTATGTTAATTAATGCAAGTATTCCAGGATAGGGGACAGGCCTAGAAATATGTTTGCTCTACATGTTGGGTGCCTTGGTCTCTGACCTGGAAATCATTCAACCACTGTGAAGAGTTTGCTGACTTCTCAATGAGTTTGCTATTGATCAGTCTTTTAAGGATGGTTTGTAATAAAATATGGCAATGGTGAAATTGTTTGAAATGTGACCTGCTGAGTGATCCTGTTAAGGAAATGCAGACATGGTGTTTTCATAGCTATTCTAGTTTACATGCTAGGTGGGATTAAGTATACCACCTGTACCTATTATATGGAATTGGTATATTTACCTGATTTTTAAACTTTCTTCCTGCTTGCCTTCTTCCTTTTCCTTTTTCAATAAAACGTATGATTTTTTTAAAAATCTCTCCTGATCACACAGAAAAAGTCCAGTCTTTCTACATATGATGGAGTTCTGTGAGGTGATCTAGAATTCATAAATTCCTATTTTATATCTCTTGGATGATGTTGTTTTTAACTAGAAATATGATCAGAGATTCTAAAAAGGAGTTGGGAGTCTCTTAGTAAATTATGATTTATTTTTCATGATCATTACAGGAAAAAAAATGCCAAAAGAAAGTGAAAAGTAGACCCCAAACATACATAGTCACACCTCCCAAAACAGCCCTGCTAAGTAATTTAGTGTTTTTCTTTCCTATGCATAAGGAGTTTTTTCCTAAACAGTTTTAAGCATATTGAGTTTTATACTTGTTTTCTTCTCCAATTCATACTACCTTTTTAAATAGTTATAAATAGCAGCATGAGATTCCATGGAGTGGAGATAGCAAAATTTATTCAAGCCTCTCCTTTATGATCAGATATTTACGTTGTTTTAGTTGTTTATAATAATGCTCCAATATTTTTTTCTTAAGACATTTTGCTTAAAATACATTGGAAAGGGTTGGCTTCATTGATTTATAGTGCATTTCAGTTTGCCTTTTCCATCTACCTGTGTGATTCAAATGAATTAAGTGTCTTTTAAAAAAAAGCATTTTTAAAAGGAAAAAGGGCCTATTATTGGGTGCAAAGACAGAAAGGACAAAATGCGTTTGGAACCAGTTACTCATTTGCTGCATCCCCCACCACTTTCAAGGTTACAGAACACACAGGCGTAGTTTCCTTTGATGTGGGTGTGACTTCATTTGGACTCAGTGCTTATTTGATGCTTCATTCTAGATCATGGCTTGACTGCCTAAATTTTGCTTATTTTTTTCTTCCAAGGAGAACAGGAAGAGTAAAGTTGGGTTTCAGGTTATTTTAAATGGATAAATCTCAGGTTTTTATCTTCAGTGAATAAATATAACAGCAACTGCAGATGTTCCAGTGTGTGGAACCTGCCACCCTGTGCCCCTCCCTCTCCTCAAGCCACTCTACCAGACTAGATTTTCAAAGCATTCTTCTACCCTAGGCCTTTATATTAGAAGTATAGTGTGTGTGTGTGTCTGTGTGTGTGTGTGTGCGCGCACTTGTGCTATTTCTTTTTCTTTTCCTTATGGTACTCAAGCAGGGGAAGAAAGTGGTGATTGGCTTAATTTACATTTGTTCAAATATTGGTTAGTTTGAACATTTTGTCCACATCTTAAAATAGTTTGGCTTTTCTTTTAAACAAATTAACAGGATTTTAGTGTAAGAGTAAAATAAAGAGAAACAGAGAAATAAATACAAATAAGAAAAGTAGAACTATCTCTCAACAAAGTGGCTTTAGAGGGAACACAGTTCAACATAATAAAAGCCATGTATGAAAAACCCTCAGCTAACGTCACAGTCAGTGGTGAAGAACTGAAAGCTTTTCCTTTAAAATGAGGAACACATCAAAGATGATCCCCTCATACCACTTTTATTTAACATAGTACTGGAAATCCTACCTGCAGCAATCAGGAAAAAAAGAAAAGGCACCAAATTGGTAAGTAAGAAGTAAAACTGTTATTATATTCAAATGGCATGATATTAAATATAGAAAGCCCTAAAGACTATACCAGAAAACTCTTAGAATAAATACACTCAGTGAAGGGGCAGGATACAGAATTAATACACAGAAATCTGTTAGGTTTTGATATACTAATAATGAAGTAGCAGAAGGAGAAATTAAGAAACAATCCCATAAAAAAGAATAAAATGCCTAGAATTAAATTTAACCAAGGAGCTGAATGATCTGCATTCTGAAAGCTATAAGACACTCATGAAAGAAATTGAAGATAGCGCAAATAAATAGAAAGATAGACCATGCTCATGGTTTGGAAGAATTAATATTGTTAAAATGTCTATATTACAAAGCAATCTACAGACTCAGTATAATCTCTCTATCAAGATACCAATAACACTTTTCACAGAACTAGAACAAACGATCATAATATTTGTATGAAACCACAAAAGGTCCTGAAGCAGTCTTGAGAAAAAAGAAAAATAAAGCTGGAGGTATCACAATTCTAGATTTCAAGCTATACTACATAACTATAGTAATCAAAACAGTATGGTACTGACCCAAAAATAGACACATAGATCAAAGAAACAAAATAGAGAGCCCAGAAATAAATCCACATTTATATGGTCAATTAATTTATGACAAAATGAGGCAAGAATACAAAATGGGGAAAATATAGTCTCTCCAATAAATGGTGATGGGAAAACTGGACTTAACATGTAAAAGAGTGAAACTGGACCACTTTCTATCACCATACAGAAAAATAAACTCAAAATGGATTAAAGACCTAAATATAGGACCTGAAACCATAAAATTCTTTTTTTTTTGTAAAGATTTTATTTATTTGAGAGAGAGAGCACACGAGAGAGAGAGAGAGAGAGAGAGAGAGAGAGAGAGAGTGCTCAAGTTGGGGAGTGGGGGGTAAGGGCAGAGGAAGAGGGAGAAGCAACCTCCTCGCTGAGCAGGGAGCTTGACGCAGGGTCTCAGTCCCAGAACCCTGGGATCATGACCTGGAAGGCAGATGCTTAACAAACTGAGTCACCCAGGCACCCCCTGAAACCATAAAATTCTTAAAACATAGGTGGTACTCTCTTGGGTATTGGTCTTAGCAGTATTTTTCTGGATCTGTCCCTTCAAGAAAGGGAAGCAAAAGTAAAAATAAGCAACTGGGGACTACATTAAACTAAAGAAAGCTTTTGCACAGCAAAGGAAACCATCAACAAGATGAGAAAGCAACCTACTGATTGGAAGAAAGTATTTGCACATGATATATTCAATAAGAGGTTAATATCCAGAATATGTAAAGAGCTCATATAACTGAACACCAAAAATATAAATAATCAATTTAAAAATGGGTAGGGGCACCAGATAGCTTAATCAGCTGGGCATCCAACTCTTGATTTCAGCTCAGGTCATGATCTTGGGGTCCTGGGATTGCGCCCCAGGTCAGACTCTGTGGTCAGCAGGGAGTCTATTTGAAGATTCTCCACCTCTCCCTCTGCTCCCCACCCTGCTCACACATGTACATGTGTATGGTGTCTCTCTCTCTCTCTAAGGTAAATAAATCTTCAATAAAAAGAAAAATGGGCAGAGGACCTGAATATTCATTTCCCCAAAGAAGGCATACAAATGGCCAACAAATACATGAAAAGATAGTCAATATTACTAATCATCAGAGAAATGCAAGTCAAAACTACAACGAGCTATAAGAATAACATGAATCACATCAGTCAGAATAGTGTCAAAAGAACAAAAAATAAGTGTTGTTGAGAAAGTGGAGAAAAGGGAACCCATGTGCTGTGTTGGTGGTGCAGCCTCAAAAAATTAAAAATAGAAATCCTGTGTGATCCATTAAGTCCACTTCTGAGAATTTATCCAAAGAAAATGAAAACATTAACATGAAAAGATATATGCACCCCTATGTTCACTGCAGTATTAATTATAATAGCCAAAATATGGAAGCAATGCAAGTGTCTATCAACAGATGAGTCGATCAAGAAATGGTATATATATACACAATGGAATACTACTTAGCCATAAAAAATAATCAAATCTTGCCATTTGCAACAACATGGATAGATTTAGTAGGCATTATGCTAAGTGAAATAAGTCAGACTGAAAAAGACAAATACCATGTGATTTCACTTATATGTAGATTCAAGAAAACAAGACAAATGAACAAACGAAAGCCAGAAATAGACCCCTAAATACAGAGAGCAAACTAGTGGCTGCTGGGGCTGGGAGAATAGGAGATAGGCAAAATAGGTGAAGGGGATTAAGAGGTACAAACTTGCAGTTACAAAATCAATTAGTCATGAGGAGGAGAAAAGTACAGTATACGGAATATAGGCAATAATTGAGTATCTGGAGGTTAGTAAAGAAATCATAGCCCAAGATGGAAATTGGGGGATTATTGGTACAAAAATGATGTTTAAAATCCAGGGACTGCGTAAAATCACTTAGAGACAGTGTAGCTAGACAAAAGGTTGGTGATTTAGGCATTTATAAGAAGAAAAAGTAGCCAGGAGTCTTGATATGACAGGATATAAGGAAGGAGGGAGGTGGTGGTATAGTCAACTCTTTATTGTTGTTGAGAGAGTAAGATAACGGCATGAAAGTTTCCTTGTAATTTGGTAGCATGGAGAAATTGTGAATTTAATAATAGCTATTGGAAAAAGAAGTCCAACTGGAACAGACTGAGGAGGGAACAGGAGATGAGGAAGTGAAATAGTGACACTAGAAAACTCTAGTTCCTCTCTACAGCTGAATGCAGAAATTGGGAAGTAGCTGGAGGGGGGAGAATAGAGCATGCGCATATGCTAACGAAAGAGATCCAAGAGAAAGAGACACTAGTGTTAAAGGACACAGAAGGGATAATTATTGGTATAAAGGGATTCTTTTGGTGAGGGGGTATAAGACTCATAAGTTTAAGCATTAAGAGTCAGATGAATGGCAGAGAGGTGCCATAGTGGATATTCCCATCTGATGGTTTTTTAGTTTCTCAATAAGAAGGCGAGGCAAAGTCATTAACTGAGGGTAAGAGGAAATCAAGATGTAAATTTGAAGAACAGGTGAACTTTCTGGAAAGTGGGAGTATGAAAATAATAAGAAACTATAGTAAGATCGTTATGCATTGTGTGTTTTCCATTTGAAATTTGTTAAGAATTTAGCATGAATGTGACTGTGGGTTCTTACAGCCACTTTTAACTGCTTGGATTCAGACAAAGAGTAGTTAATTGGGTTAAGATTTACCTGGGCAATAATGTTGGTGTGAGAGGGGCAGAGAATTAAGGGTGTTGTGAAGAATTCATAGTGGTAAATCATGGAATCTAATGTGATGGAATTCAGAATAGTAGGGAAAAATGAATAGCAAGAATACCAGAAGTGGTGTGCTCAATGGGATGGTGGTCTCAATATGGTCAAAGAATTGTTGGAAGGTGTAGGAGTATGAAAGTGGAAGAGGTACAGATTAGAGTGGTGTCTTTGAAATAAAGCTTTTAGAGATGGTGTGATAATTAGTAATAGATAGGTCAAGAACATAACCAAGGGAGATTATGACTTCAATGATATGCAAAGAAAAAAAATTATTGGTGGTGAGATGGTTGAGTAAAGGGGCAGATGCTGGATGATCCAAGTGACTGTAGAAACTAAGACTGCTGTAAAAAACAGTGGGGTGTGAAAGAGAACTTTATTTAAATTCTCACTTCATTTGGATAGTGTGGTGGCATGACCAAGGAGTGGGTAGATGACAGGAGCACAGATACAAGAAATAGAACACAGAGGAAAGATGATGTGAAGATACCTGAGGAAAGACAGCCATGTGGTTAGAGGCAGAGCTTGGAATAATGTATCTGCAAGCCAAGGAATGACGGGGATTGCCAGCAAATGCTGGAACCTTGAAGTGAAGGTGAAGAGATCTCCCCTACAGGTTTCAGGGGGCATATGGCTCAGTTGACACCTTGATTTCATTCTTGTATCTTCCAGAACTAGAAGATAATAAATACTTATTGTTTTAAGGGCACCCAATTTGTGGTAATTTTGTTTTTATGTTAGCCCTAACAGGCAGATAAATACAAAGAAAATTAAAAAAAATAATTTTTTTTTCAAGATTTAGTTATTTCTTTTAGAGAGACTGTGAGGGGG
>LNAC01000638.1:332-27912 GCA_002007465.1 Ailurus styani | reverse complement strand
AGACAAGCAGACTTCCGGCTGAGTGAGGAGGCCTACATGGGGCTTGATTCCAGGACCCTGAAGTCATAACCTGAACTGAAACCAAGAGTCGGACACTTAACTAACTCAACCACCCAGGCGCCCTGCAAATAAATACAGTTTTGGTATGAATTGCCAAGAACCTGGGATATTTGTGGAAGGAAGAAAGGGATGGAGGGAAGATACTGTAGATGTAAGGGTAGGCTGGTGATATCTAACATTTGTAAGAGAAGAGATCTTTATTGCATTCAAATTCATAGTTTAAGAACGTAATTAGGGTTAAATGTCATATTTTAAAGAGTCCTAAATATGCTATTAAAGTCCTGTTCTGCCACTTTTTAACTTTGTGAACTAAAACTAATTTCTCTATGAAATGGAGATCATGATTTCCTATCTACCTCATAGTGTTTTGTTTAGAACAAATGAATTAAGAATAAATACAAATGTAAGCTGGTATGATCATAAAGTTGTTCAACTTACAGACATGTACAGTCCTTGTATGAGAGGAAAAGATGTTTATTATCAAATATGACAAAGGACCACATAGATAACTTTTAAAATCCACATTAAAAATTGAATATATATTTTTTTCTCCAAAGCTTAAGTTACCAACAAAATATACCCTCATTCAATTTTATAAGTAATTATTAAGTGCCTGCTATATCCTAGGCATTACATTAAGTACTTGTGGGGACTGGCTAGAAAGATAAATGTGTCTCTCCTAAATGAGCTTATGATACCAGAATGGAAGATGAGGCAAATTCACAAATAACTATAAATCAAGATAGAAAGTAAAAAGTGCTTTGGGTGATGGTTCAGAGTTATCGTGTTAGAATTAAAGTCTGCATGTTATAAATTCATGTTCACACAACTTAATCATTTATTTTTACACTGTTATTTTGTTGTTTTTTAATACATGATAATAAAGAAATTCATGTAACTTTTGTAGCACTTTCCTCCCACCTTCACTCTGATCTCCAGTAATTCAAGGACCAAAATATGAGTTAGGTATCTATTTTTAGAGACAGGAGGTAGAGGGCTGCCCTGGCTGATATGAGTCAAGTGTAAGACAGGTGTTAAGTAAAGGAGCTGGTGGAATTAGATTAAAGAGGGGTGAATGTGGGTCTGTGCCACTTACATTTTTTTCCCCTGTTGCTTTACTTATGATCATCTTTCCAGCCTTACAAAGATGCATCATTTTCAGAAATATTGAAACCAAGAGCATAGAAAGGTTAAATGGCTTGATTAAAGTCAGTAGTGAATTAAACTAAAATCTATGAATATAAGCTCAATTTTACATTGATGTTTATTCACACATTAGAATACATGACAAGAAAATGAGGAATCAAAGAATTATAGGAATGGGAAGTCCTTCAAATGTTACTTCATTTTTTCCCCACTGTGGGTATTCAGAAAATTTCTCAATAAGATACTTTATAATGGGTTCTTCAAGAAGTCCTTCACATGTGTAAATGAAGCAAGGTATGAATGGCTTCTAATCCACAAACCAGATGGTTGCAGGGGAGGGAGCTGATGAAATATCATCAATCACTTCTCAATATGATGTTAACTGACCAGTTTTGCCCTTTCTCAGGTTACTTTGACCTCTGACAGGACTGATTATTTGTTGGAGAAATTAGGAAAAAGAAATAGGCACAATGGGCTAAAAGGCTGGAGTTGGTTTGGGGATTCTGTATAGATATAGCTATAGATGTAGATATAGATAGATAGATAAATATATATATTTTTTTCCTTCTATAGTTCCTATATATTTAGAAATGTGGTATAAAATGTATATAAATGTGTTTGGTTCACTGGACTCCTAGACTGAAGGGTTTTTTTGTTTTGTTTTTGTTTTTTGTTTGCATTCTACTTTGTTAACAATAATAATGTCACTGTCAAGATAACCAGTTCATATTTGAGGATTAAAAAATATAATTAAAGGGTGTATCTTTGGCTAATTTATGTTAGCTCAATCCTTGCTCCTTTTGGATCTTTAGTACTGTACAGTTTTTAATTAATTATGGTACATGGTGAATACTTAGAAGTACACATTGTGTAATCATAATTTGCAGTACTATGTTCAACTCAAAGCAGTTTGGTTCTCAGTTAATCTGAAAATAAAATAAGAGAATCTATGTAATTATTTACTTTGATAGTTTTGAAGTAGTATACCTACATAAAAACTATAGCTTAAAAGTAAATATAGTATTTGATGTTTGATAACTCATTTTTTTTGAGTCAGTTTTTCTGGGGAAATTAAATTACATTAACTGGCTATAAAAATTCGTACACTATTACTCAAGCTCACCAGTGCCTTTTAATACCCGTGGAAACTACTTTAGATTGACATGGAGTTTTGAGTTCCTTCCATTATTAAGGTGTTATTGCTGAAACATTATGATTACCTTACTGCCCAGTGAATCTTGTGGATAATTCTGAATTATCCCATTGTTTTCTAACCATTGTTTTCTAATGGCATCTTTAAGTGTCATTTAATTTTTATCAGTATAGTGAATACACACACAAAAAGCTTAAAAAATAAATTGAGAAGATCTTTTAAAGAAAAGCAATGGCACCTTTTACTGTTCTTACCAGTGACATACTGGTAAGCAACTAATTAGGGGTTGGGGGCAAGGAGGTGAAGAATAGGGAAGCCCTGATTTGTAGTATTTGTTGATTACCGTGGGGTAAATACCTCCTTTGTGGCAGATTTTAAGCCCTAAAAATGTGGAGTTTGGAAAATTCTATCAATTTTTTAGAGCCCAGCACATCATTGACTTCTTTGTACCCCTCCCCATCTTCCCCCAGCCCTTTTTTTAGAGGCAACACTTTTATTTTTTATTATTTTTTTGAAAGATTTTATTTATTTATTTGACAAAGAGAGAGAGAGAAACAGTGAGAGAGGGAACATAAGCAGGGGGAGCGGGAGAGGGAGAAGCAGGCTTTCCGAGCAGGGAGCCCTTTGTAGGACTAGATACCAGGACCCTGGGATCATGACCTGAGCCAAAGGTAGATGCTTAATGACTGAGTCACCCAGGTGCCCTAGAGGCAATACTTTTAGTTGTTTCTGTTTTTTATTCCCCTGCTAGTATGATTCCAATTTGTATTTATCAGATTTTTGGTATTTTCCTTTTAGTGTTCGGCCATTTGCCTAGTGGTTTTGGAAAAGTACATTTTTTAAAAGGCCACTTGAAGTTTAAGATTTATAACACTAGATATTTGGATTTCTGGGTTACTCTACTATAATTTAAGTGACCAAATAATGAATGGCTTAAAAATGAAAAACAATGAATTATAAGATAGTACCAAGAAAAGTTTTCCAAGGAATAATTTTAAAAGATGTTATTGATCCTAAACATGTTGCTATGTTAATAATAGAATTAATTTAATAAACACAAGACATTTCCACAGCCTTGCCTATGTTAGATATTGTTTTGCTACATTAATGTATTTTGCCTGTTTCAAGATTCTGGTAGTAACAGAAGTTCTATTTGGAGTTGACTCACAAATTTTAAGAAACACCATTTAGATTCTTCTGTAAAGTTATCAAACGCTTCCTGTAGTTCCATAATGTGTATTTTTAGGATGGTTAAATTTCACTTTAATTAAAACTTTTTTTTACTCTTTCCATTAAAAATGTTCATTGTAACAAATTTTAAGGTAAAAAAATCTGAAATACTACATTCTTTGTGATGTTGTTAAATAAATTGTATCTAGTTCTTTGAGTTATTTCACTTCATAGTAAATACTGCAGGAGATCTGTTAATCATCTAGCCTTTGCTTCCTTAAATGTTAGTAAGTGTGTAAATAACCCAAATGTTGCTCAAAATCAATACCGTTAAGTAATTATGTAGCAAACTTGTTAATTTCCATCACAGAAAGTCTTCCATTAAGTCAAATTATCTTCTATGCCAGCACAATAACCTTAATTACAACCTAATATCTATCATCCTTGAGAAAAATGTTTATACCTTTGAAGAAGTTTAAGTGCCAGGAAGGCTTATTCAAAGTATGGACCTATATAGTGATGGGAAGTGCCTTTTATCAAACACCTGGAAGTTATTACAGTTATTTAGATAGAAATAGGGAATAATAGCTGATTGTTTCCTAGTGGTGTGCCCTATTTAAGGAAAGTCTTAAAAGGTAAATGGTTCTGTTTAGTATGCTCCTTTTACAAAATATTCTATGAATAAAATAATAAAGAAATCTCACTAGAAGCTGAATGCTACTAATTTGATGACATTATTACTCATTGCACAGCAATGTAACTCTGCTTAAAATTTATTTTCAATATGAATCTGTAAAATGACAGCTAAAGAGTAAGAAGCTTTGTATTGAAAGTGATGGTGATAATTTGCTCATCTTGAGATGAAGAGTATTTCAGTGCAATGGGAAACTTTTAATGCTTAAAAAATATAGGGATCATGTAATCTTTCCTGTGGAAATAAAAGAAATCTAGTTTTATCCAGTAAATCTGAAACACTGAACTTCTGACCTATTATGCCTCTATCTATGGTCTTGGTATTTATACATCTCCTGGCTCGTGCTCCATTTCTACTTTTAGAAATGGTTTCCAATCAGAAGTAGGGTTAGAGATTATGTGAAATAGTGGACAATTCAAAATATTTGGGAGCACCTTTGTAGTAGTATTTTGTATGAGGGCAGTGATGTAATGAAGTCAGGAGACTTTGTCCTGATCTTTACTGCCTTTTACTTGTGTTGTCTTTTCACTGTATGAGGTCCATCCATAAAAGGCTCTAACATCCTAAGGAGGTGCAGTTCAATTAACAGTGAGCATCCTTCATATTATGCCTTATACAAGGTACTGTAGATACTGTGATGAGTCATAGCCAGTCATTACACTCAGTAAGGTCAAAGTCTAGTGGGACAGATAGGCACATATAGAGAAAATTTTAGACTGTGTGGATTTCATTTAGATTACATGATCTAATAATGTTTGTAAAACATTTTGTACATTTTAAGTGTTAAGCATATAATTTCTATTATAATGGAAGTAGTGTTACTTGGCATTTCTGAGTTGTAAACTGTATTTTTGGTACCAGAGCATCTGTGATTTCTTCACAATTAGCGAAAAATCTTAGCTTTTCGGATAACATGTCTGGACTTAATTCAAATCCAACAATTGAAAGGCACTGAAACAGGGTATTTTTCACTGTCAGTTTTTTTTAGTGTATATATATCATTTGTAAATGACATCAATATTCAAGTGATGTGCCAAAAAGAATTGAACATTTTTTCCTAAGCTAGTTCTCTATCCCAACTTTTTATTTTCTGTGATTACCAATTATAGTCATCAGTGTTTCTTATAATCACCAAATTGTTGACAAAGGAGCTACATTTATTTTTCTGTCTCTTTACAACCTATATTTATTGTCATCAAGTCCTGCTAGAGCTTCCTTAACAATATATCTAAGATTTGCTTACTTTTCTTCATTTAAATCAACAACACATAACCAATGTGTATTAGGCAGTTTGTTAGATGGTATGGCTAATAGATAGGTGATGGATTTGTCTTTAAGGCTGACTAAATTCAGGTCTTGTTTACACTGTAGCTCCCCAATGCAAAACTGATTTCAGTATTTACAGTGAATATACAGCAGTCCTTGAGTCAGATACATTGAAATAAATATGAAGCTATTATTATTACTGCCGATGGAGGAAGTATAGAGTAGGGACTAACAGTATAAAACCCAAAGCCAACAAATGTGAGTTAGAATCTCTGTCACTTCTTCAACCTTCTCATGATTTTGTTTTGTCTGTATTCTGGCAATAATAATACTAATGACATCACAGGATTATTGTGATGATCAACTTGAAAAACACTTAGAAGACTGTTTGGCATCCTGGAAGCCCTTACTCAACATCAAGTGTTATAAACAGGCATCCAGTGCAAGAACATTAGAAAAAATATGTCTAAATATTTTTTTTTTAAATGAGAGACATTATACAATTTTGAGAAAAAGGAGTTAAACTCTATTCTTGCTTGAAGTGTGTATAAGGCTGAGAACAAATCCTGAAATTAAGTCAGAGAATATTGATAGAGATGGGTATATCTTGAGAGCACAGAAGTGTGTTATCTAGTACAGACTGGTAGAAGGGGTTTAACGCAACCTTTCTGGGAGTGTGGATTGAAGGGAGGGAGTTGTGTACAGGGGATAGATATGGAAAATTTCCAGAAAATAGTTTATAAAGGAACATCGGGTAAATTTTTATTCACATCATTGTGCCACATTGTAAAAAATTCATGTCAGTTAAAGTGGAGAAGGCTATTAGTAGTCAATCAATGGAGATTAAAATGAATCATTTTTTTTCTATGCTGGCACAACAAAATTTCCATTGATCATTTTTTGAAATGAGTTATTTTTGGTTTAGGATTTTTGACATTTTGATGGATTTCAAAAAAAATACTAACTTATGCTGATGTGAGTTCCCATTTGTCTTTTAAGTATATAAGTCTAATGCTTTCATTTTGACATTTATATACACTCTGGCTCTGAATATTTTCCCTTGTCGATTGGACTATCAGTGCCCCCCACATCTAGTTGGCTACCAGAATCACCTTGGGCACTGTAAGAACCAGATTATGAGTCATTTAATAGAAAAAAATAATATAATTGGCTTAAACAAGGCAGTAGTTTATTTCTTCTGATGTGAAGAAGTCTAGAGATATGTGGCATAGGGCATATGGCACCTTTTTTTTGTCAGTAGGTTTCTATCTTTCCATCCTGATGTCCTCAAGCCCATCCCATTGTTCAAGTTGGAAACCAGAGCTCCAAAAAAAAGAAGTGGAAAAGAAAGGTGCATTCCTTCTTTTAATGAGACTTCCCATAAGATCCAGACTTACAAATGTATCTTATTGGCTGGCACTTAGTTGAATATAAAAGTGAGTGGAGATAGCACTTTCTTGCCATTTTGAGAACTTTTCTATATTTTTTGTCAAAGTGCTTTGCAAAGTTGTGTGGGAAGGAGTGGCCACTACTTCCACTGCTGCTCAAGATGGAGTAATAGAGAATGGATTTACATTTTGTTTCTGGGGTCCCCAGGGCCACTCTTAGGGTCTTAACTCACTAGAAGTACACAAAGAACTCAGAAGTTTTTATATTCATTTTACAGTTTATTGCAATGAAAGGATAGATTAGAGTCAACAAAGAGAAAAGGCACAGGTCAAAATCTAGAAAAAAACAGGCACAAGCTTCTGTGTATTCTCTCTTGGTGGAATTATATGGGACGTGCTTAATTCCTTCAGCAACAGTGTGTGACAACATGAATCGAGTATTCCAGCCAGGAAGGCTGACCTAAGCGTTAGCATCCAGGGTTTTTATTGGGCATTAGTTAGGTAGGTGTATAGTGCTACATGACTAACTTCAGTTACTCGAGCTTTAGACAACCAGTGAAAAATTAGATGTTCTTGTGATTAAACTTTCTAGTCAGCTGGTATAACATGGTCCAAGGCCTCAGACACATAAAAACACTTTTGTCAGACAGAATGTTCCCAGGAGTGGGTCAAAGGCCACTTCTGAAATAGGAATGTGCAGGACTTGAGCAACTCAGGCCTATTGAATTAACCCTTTTCTGCATACATTTCTACCTGAAACAATGAAAAAGAAATGAAATATAGAAAACAATAGTTTTTAAGACATTAGCTATCACACGACAAAAGATAGTGATCCCTAAGAGATGCAGAACAAATGAGGAGAGCCCCAATATTTCCCCAGAATACTATCTTGAGTTGATAGGCTTCATTTTGGGAAATGGAGCTCATACAGAACCTGGTGGACTTCTTCAGTTGAGAGGACAGAGTTGAGAGTGTGGGGAGACCAAGGCAGCTAGAGTTTGTAGAACATAATAACAGGAGAGAGCTGCTTAGAGAGAGACCTGGAGATCTGCAAAAGTTTCCCCATGAATTTTCCAAAGTAATGATCAGCCCATGCATGTGAGAAAAATGACCAAAAGTTAGGTAAAGAAAAATCTGAGATAACTAAAAGGAACAGTACCTGACATTCACACTGGTCTGGGAATAGTGCCTGCTCCCACCAGACTTGAAATCTTCATGATTCTCAGGATAGTGGGTTCTCAGAAGTTTCTTGACTCAGTAGTGGATAGTAATTAGCCCTAGACCAAATGCTACTGAAGTACCACGTCACAAGTCTTAAAGCAAAACCTGAAAAGATCAAACTCTTTCTATATAACTCAATCATTTGTTAGACAAAACTCAAAAATATTTATAGGAATACAGAAACATCCCCCACCCACGTAGGCAAAATCTACAATACTTGGCATCCAACTAAAGGTTACCAGCCATCTTTGAAAAGAAGTATAAAAATGAAACCCATAATCTGGATAAAAATCAACAAACTGAACCAAATTCAAAACTGACAAAATTGACACAGATATTAGAATTAGCAGAGGACATTAACAGTTATGACTGTATTCTATATATTCAAAAATTTAAGTAGAGATGTAGAAGATAGAGGAGCCAAATTGAATTTTTAGAAATGGCAACTACAATGTCTAAGATTAAGAATGCACTGGATAAGATGAAAAAACAGATTAGATATTACAAAAGAAAAAATAACGAACATGAAGTCATAGCAATAGTAGCTATTGAAAATGAAACACAGAGAAAAATAAGAGTATTGGTGAGCTGTGGGACAACTTCAAGTGGCCTAATATCTATGTAAATGGAACCCCCCATGGAGAATAGAGGTAGAGGGGTGGGAAAACAGAAAACACATTTGAAAAATAAATCCATTTTAGGTTCAAGAAGACCAATGAAGTTCAAGCATAAGAAACATGAAGAAAACTATACCAAGGGACATCATAATCAAATAGCTCAAAGCCAGGGGTAAAGTGAAAATCTTCAAAACACCAAGAGGGGGGAAAAAAAAGGCACACTAGATATGAACAAAAATGAGGCAAAAACAAATTTCTCCTTGGAAACAATGCAAGTGAAAAGGCAACAGAGTAACATATTTGAAGAACCAGGAAGAAAAAATCAAAACAAAATAAAAACTCTCCACCTAGAATTCTATACCAGTGAAATTAGTGTTCAAAAACAAATATAGGGCACCTGGGTGGCTCAGTCGGTTAAGTGCCTGACTCTTGATTTCCAATCAGGTCATGATCTCAGGATGCTGAGATCGAGCCCTCTATGGGGCTTAGTGCTCCACACAGAGTCTGCTTAAGATTCTCCACATCTCCCTCTGCCCCTCCCACCTGCTCACGCATGCTTCTCAAAACAAAACAAAACAAAACAAAAAAACAAAGGCGAAAAAAGACTTTCAGAATTTGAAAGAAGTTATTAATAGCAGACCTACACTATAAGAAATGTTAAAGGAAGTCATGTCCCTCAGACAGAAGGGAGTATGGAGACAGAAGGTGGAAGTATGGATTTACACCAAGAATACAAAACTGCAAAAATGGTAACTACATGGGTAAATGTATGATTTTTACTTATTATTTAAATCTCACCAGAAGATAATTTACTATTAAATAATAAATACATGTAGCATGTTTATAACATATAAAAGTAAAATGCAACATGGATAAACCTTGAAACCCTGTGCTAAATGAATAAAATAAGTATGAAAGACGACATTCTGTGCGATTCTGTTTATGTGATGTCTGGAATAAGCATATCCATAGCAGGAAAACAACCCAATTAAGTAATGGGATAAGTACCAAAATAGACATTTCTCCAAAGAAGACATACGTCTGGCCAGGAGATATATGAAAATGTGCTCAACATCTCTAATCAGTGAGATGCAAATCAAAACCACAATGAGATATCACCTCATACCTGTTAGGATAGCTATTATCAAAAAAGACAAGATAACAAATGTTGGTGAACATGTGGAGAAAAGGAAACTTTTGCTCACTGCCATCATGGAGGTGTATCGAGGTTCCTAAAAAATTAAAAATGGAACTACGGAATGACCCAGAAATCCCAGTTTCTAGATATATTTCTAAAGGATAGAAATTGGTATCTGAGAAGATAACTGTACACCCATGTTCATTGCAGCACTATTTATAATAGCCAAGAGTCTATCAGTGGATGAGTGGATAAAGAAAGGCACACACATTCACACACACACAGAAGAATATTATTTAGCCATAAAATGAAGGAAATGATATCATCTGAGAAAACATGATGAATCTGTAGGACATTCTGCTAAGAGAAATAAGCTAGGCACAGAAAGACAAATAATTGCATGGTGTCACTTAGACATAGAATCCACTGAAGTTGAACTCATGGAAGCAGAGAGTAGGATGGTGGTTTACAGGGGTTGGAGGTGGAGGACACGGAGAGATNATCTTTAAAAAAAAAAATGAAGGAAATGATATCATCTGAGAAAACATGATGAATCTGTAGGACATTCTGCTAAGAGAAATAAGCTAGGCACAGAAAGACAAATAATTGCATGGTGTCACTTAGACATAGAATCCACTGAAGTTGAACTCATGGAAGCAGAGAGTAGGATGGTGGTTTACAGGGGTTGGAGGTGGAGGACACGGAGAGATGATGGTCAAAGGATATAAAGTTTCAATTATACAGGATGACTATGTACAGCATGGTGACTATAGTTGGTAATACTATATTGTATATTTGAAATAGATATAATTTTTTTTATCAATTATACCCCAATAAACTTGGGAAAAGGGAATAGACAAACCTGTAGAGTCAGAAGGTAAGTTAATGGTTGCCTGAAGCTGGGAGTTTGGGAAAGTGGGAAATGACTGCTAATGGGTTTGAATTTGGGGGGGCATTGATGAAATGATCAAAAATGTATTATGATGATGATGGAAAACTCCAAATATACTAAAAGTCATACACTTTAAATGGGTAAATGATGTGGTGAATTATATCTGAATAAAGTTTTTATAAAAATCACTTGAGGGGCGCCTTGATGGGTCAGTTAAGCGTCCAGCTCTTGATTGCAGCTCAGGTCATTGAGCCCCACTTTGGGCTCTACTCTGGGTGAGGAGCCTGCTTGGGATTCTCTCTCTCCCTCTCCACCTTCCCCTCCATCTCTCTCTCTTTCTCTGTAATAAAAAAAAAATACTTGGAAAAAGGCAGTAAATATGAAAAAAAAAGTAAAGCGTATAACAGCATAATCACAAAGGGAAGTATTGGGCAGTGTGGTCATCATCAGAGGCTTGGCAAGAGCATTAACAGTAGCGATAGAAGCAGAGACTTACTTGCAATGACGACCCAATGGGTAGCTAAACATTTCTCTTTTTGTCCCTCTTAGATTGGAAATATGCATGTGTTCTTCTGTGAAATGTTTATGCCCTTCCCCTATTTATTAGCATTTTTTGTTCTTATTAATTTATGTAAGCCTTATATATATTAAAGGGACTAAACCTTTGTCATTTTTCTTTGACAAATTTGATTGGTACAGTTCAATGACTGTTTAGAATAGGATTTCTGAATTAGGATGGGCAATCAAATGTTAATATTTGAAGTCCATTCCAATTCAAATATACTAAATCCAGAAGACCCAAAGTAGATGCAAAGAGTTAATTTTATTCATCCTTGGAAGGAACCTGGTTTAGGTCAGGTAGTATTTTATTATAAATGCAGATTAGGAGAAGGGGCATCATTTCTTTGTATCTTGCTTTAGGTTTAAATTTAAATTATTTAAAGTGAGATATTGATGCTCCTAAGTTGGAATTGCTAGTTCATGTTTGTTAAAGAATTGAAATATCTTGGTCTGATTTCACACTGATGATTTTCCACTACCTAATACTACTAATTTTTAAATGGAAACCATTCTCAGTAGGCACTCAGAAGGCATTAATTAAGGATAAAAGATATCACTTATTAATTAAGAGAACATAAGTGGCTTCAATAGTAATTACATACATGAATTTTATATTATTTTAAAATATTATTTAATATACAAAGTTGTATCTAATAGAATTGATCTTATTTCAGTTATAGATTTGATTTCTACTCCTTTTAAAAACTTTTCATTATACCAACAGTATTTTTACATATCATTAAAAATCCTCATAAACATGATTTTTAGTAGGTATATGTATTAAGCTCTATTCAGACTCTGTAGGTATAGGGTATACTCTATTGTAGACAGACTATAATTTAACTTTTCTCGTTCTGCTAGGTATTTTCCAGCTTTTTATTGTTGTAGATAACATCGTACTTTCTCTTAATGGAGATTTCTTAAAGGATCTCCTTTTAATTTTAAAGATTACCACATATACCTTTAAAAAATAAATAAATCCTTTATTTATTTATTTATTTTAAAGATTTTATTTATTTGACACAGAGAGATTACAAGTAGGCAGAGAGACAGGCATAGAGAGAGGAGGAAGCAGGCTCCCTTCTGAGCAGAGAGCCCGATGCGGGGCTCCATCCCAGGACCCTGAGATCATGACCTGAGCCAAAGGCAGAGACTTTAACCCACTGAGCCACCCAGGCGCCCTAAATAAATCCTTTAAATTTAGTCTTTCCTAGACTCACCTTCTGAGTTCACAGCACCTTGCAGTACTCTATGAGCATACTCAAACCACTTTATTTTTATTTTGTCCTGTCTGCTGCCTCCAGTGGTCTGCAGCTTCTTTGTTGTAGGGACCATGTCTTTCTCATGTTGGCGGTGTCTGTGTTACATAATAAAATCCCAGACTTTGTCCTGAGAACATATGAAGAGCAAATAACAACAAGTAATTCAATTGTTTTCTTGTCAGAACTTGTTGCTGACTTTATATTACCACAGATTTCAAGGTTCAGTTCAAAGTGTTTCACTGCTGCTTCAGCAAGGGAGGTGCATGATTAAACCTTTCAGTGAAAGTGAGGAAAACACTGACTTCCCATTTTGGAGAAGTTAATGATTATATGGCTTAAAATTTGTGTAACTGCTGACAAGTACTGAATGGTGTTCTCTTTGTCCTCTGCAATAGATTGAACACAAAGAACAGAATTCTGTTTGACTTGGAAGCACTAAAATTCTTCTATTATCCAGTGGAAGTTTCTTGCTGCTTTTTGGTATTATTGTTTTGCTAAGAAAAATTTTCCATTAACAATTTTTTTTTTTGCAAATTTTCACTAGTGAAGCTTGCTTAGTTTTTGAGGATGGGGGTGTATTAAATATATCCTCACATTTGAGGGTTTTAGTGACCATTTTGATGGGAGAAGGAATATACACTAATATTTACTTAATATCATATCCTTATGTACCATGAATGACAGTGTCATTAGAATCTGTAGAAGTTCATGGATACAGTCTAGATAGGGTGAGGGACAGTGCTTCTTAAATTTTAGAGGAAAGAGTTCTTAGTACTTAAAGAAAAGTTAGCATCTAAACTAACATAAAGTGGGTGTATTCTTGACCTAGATATAGAGAGAGAGAGCGATGCGAGCAGGGATATGGATATGGGAGTATACATAGACTCAATAAACTACACATAGGTGAGGGGCGCCTGGGTGGCTTAGTAGGCTAAGCACCCAACTCTTGATCTCAGCTCAGGTCTTGATCTCAGGATAGTGAATTCAAGCCTTGTGTTGGGCTCCACTCTGGGTGTGGAGCCTATTTAAAATACAACAACAAAAAACATACACATAGGTGAGGTGGAGTTGTGTTAGAGTGGTAGGTGGGTGTGAGACTGAATAGTAAGGTGATAGTTTTTATTGGTGTTATGTATGGGGAGCCATTTAAGCTCTGTGTGTGTGTGTGTGTGTGTGTGTGTGTCTGTGTACACATGCACACATTTATATGTGTGTATGGAGGCTGTCATATAAGAAAGAAATGAAAGCACAGACTTGAGGTGAATAGTTTATTTAAGAGAGTACTATTATATTATAATCCAAGCATTCTGCATAAGGATCTACAGTAGGTTGGAGAAATAGAAAGTACAAAAGGCAGGCCGGATGTGACTAAAGTTGACTGGCATTATGTGGGTTTAAGAAACAAAAGAAGTAGTATAGATTGACACAGTATAAAGGTCATTTTACTAGAGAAGTGGTAGTATTGACAGGAGTCAAATGGAGTTAAAAAGTTGAGGGGGTAGACAATGCATTGTGTTTGGTGTTAAGAAATTGAGATAATGGTAGAACATGTAAAGTGGGTTATTTGGCATCCAGTGAAGTCGATGACTGTAGATCAAGGCAGAGATCTCAGGGTTTAGAATATAGATATAAAGCTCAGATATAGAAAAGTAATCATTAGTAGAAGGCATATAGTAGAGGTCCAACATTGTTTCATTGTGGCCAATAGGGGAAATGGAAATTACAAAAATAAAAATAGTGAATAGAAGAATGATCTTAATGCCATGATGTCAGGACCAAAGCAGATGAGTGAATTGGAGGAGTGAATTAACAATATAGAATACTGTGCAGAAGTCATGGAGAGTTGAGCATTAAATTAAGACTTTTAGCGTAATAATACAAGTGTTTTCACATGTTTCATTTTCTTGATGATAGTCCAACTTCCTAACTCACCATATACTTTTTTCCACCATATCCTTCTCAAAAGAGAAAGTATCTTATGATAAGCCTTCATACTAGTAAATCCAAAAAATTCATAGATCATTAAAAATCATTTTAGTTCTTGTTTCTGATATAAATGACTTGCTAGTGCATATATGTTTCCTATTTGCTTTTACCCATATAAAGGGCAACTTGTCAGTCCTTGATTTATTACATTTTTGTGAACTTGAAAATCATGGTACTTTCTCAGTTTAGCTAATTTTTTTAAAAAATTAAATTTCAGTTAGGCCAGATCCTACTTCCTTATTTCTTCTTAAGTTTTGTTTTCCAGCTTTTCTATTTGCTGGTCACTATTGCTTTATCTTTGACATGCTGGTATATACTTAAACCTCTCTTGAACTAAAATGACCCTTGGTCATGTAAACACATATCTTTTGAAAACCAGTGTTTCTTATCCACAAAAGTTAATGGATTAAAGGCAAATCATAGTAGTTTTCATATTAATTAAAAAGACTCTCTAAAGCTGATCTTTCTTTGAGACAATTTCTGTAAAGCAAGTTTTAGGATAAAATAATTATTCTCAAATGAAAAAAGCATGAATTCCAGAATATGAACTGTTATAATTATCCAGTTAACTTGTGAATTTTTTATGGTAATATAATAATCCTTATCAATTTTCTCCCTTCACAATATTATCTTGGATTTCTGTATGTTGATTCATATATATATATATATGTAGATATATATATGTGTAGATATATATACATATACATATACACATGTATATGTATATATATATATTCAGTTCTTGCCAACATATGATGCTATTTTAACATGGATTTTCATAGTTATGCCTTTTCCAAATATTGTTTTTCATTTAAATATATAATGCATGGGTATTTTGTAATATTATATTAGTTTGTGATTACAGAAGTGAAATTTTTAAAGAAAATTGCTGTAGTACATGTTCTTACCTTTTTTTTTCTATTTTTGATATAACTTGGTGTTTGGATATGATACTTGACTTTCAATTTTGTAATGAAAATATATGAAGAGTATATAAATTAGTATCTATGTTATTAATGCTTTGCCAGTCATATGACTTAAAGAATAAAGGAGGTTACAATGGCTATTGTTAATTTCTTTGTTAATATTGTTTTTATTTTATTTTTAAAATATAAGTAATGTCATATAATACTGCTTTTGTTTATTTTGAAGTTTCTTCCTTTTTTTTTTGTTTGAAGTATATTTGACATATAATGTTACATTAGTTTCAGGTCTACAACGTAATGATTCTACAGGTCTGTATGTTATGCTATGCTTGCCACAAGTGTAGCTCCCATCTGTCACCATAGAGCACCTATTACAATACCATTGACTGTATTCCCTATGCTGTACCTTTTCATCCCTGTGACTTAATTGTTCATAACAGAGAGCTTGTGTCTCCCACTCTTCTTTGTCCATTTTGCCTATCTCTCCCCTGTCCCACCAAAGTTTCTTCTTGATAAAATAAAGGTACAAACTCAATGTGGTACTGTTTGTAACCTTAAGATAAAGCTATCTTGTAAGTTAATGCCCAGTATTTACAGCATTTGCACAGACTACAGAAAGTAGAAATTTTTCTGTGATGATTGTAGACTAAGTGCCTGTGTCACCCTTAAATTTTGTGTGTTGGGGTGCCTGGGTGGCTCAGTCCATTAACCATCTGCCTTTGGCTCAGGTGATGATCCCAGGCTCTTAGGTTTGGGCCCTGCATAGGGCTCCCCGCTCAGTGGGGAGCCTACTTCTCCCTCTTTCTCTGCTGCTCCCCCTGCTTGTACTCTCTCTCACTCTCTCTCTCTGCCAAATAAATCAATAAATAAATAAATAAATAAATAAATAAAAAAAAAAAATCTTAAAATAAAAATTTTATGTGTGGAAGCCCTAACATTCAATCCATTTTATTTGGAGATTGGGCCTTTGGGATGTAATTAGGTTAGATGGGGCCAGGAGGGTATAGCACTCATACTGGGATTGGTGCCTTTTATAAGAAGAGACCCAAGAGAGCTCTCTGTCTCTCCATGTCCTATGTGGACAAAGAGAGTAGGTGACTTTCTGTAAACCAGGAAGTAAGTGGTCTCTCACTAGTAACTGAACAGGTCAGCACATTCTTGGAACTCCCTGCCTCCAGAACTGTGAAAAAGAAATGTCAGTTGTTCAAGTTACTCAGTCTGTGAGATTTTTTTTTTTTTTAAAGAGAGAGTACCCACACCAGCAACAAGGGAAGGAGGGGCAGAGGGAGAGAGAATCTTAAGCAGGCTCCATGCCCAGTGTGGAGCTCCAGCTCTTGACACAGATCTTGACCTGAGCCAAAATCAAAAGTCTGATGCTTAACTATCTGAGCCACTTAGGCACCCCTCTGTGAGATTCTTTTATAGCAGCCCAAGCTGACTAATACAGTGTCTAAGTCGGAATCAGTCACCACTTCTGGCATGCTCTGTTTTGTATTAGAAATTAGATTATTAGATTAATATCAGATGTGTAAGTAATTGTTCCTGTGTTTGCGTTCTCAATCTTTTCTAAAGACAATAAAAAGACATTTATTATAATTAGAGAATACTGAGGTGCCTGGTGTATGGTGTGTATTTTATAAGCCAAGGAGAGTCACATACTGGGCCTTGAAATGCAGACAACAGTTTCATGTGGCTGACCTTCCCTCATTGAGTAAAGAGTGACATGATGAATGGGACGTTTTGAGATGCATAAACTATTTTATTTGTGTTAACTATTTGTTCAGTAGAAATGAATCAGATTCCCCAGGCAAAAGGACTAGCAGTCTGAAGGGGCTCATTCATTTCCAGTTGATGAGTTTTTTGATATTTTATAAATTCATCACTTTTGGTCTGACCTTTCTTTGGAAGGAATTGTAATGTGAATTCACCTAAACATGTTGAGACCAAAGGTCCATGAGTTATATACTGTTGTATGTATTATAAAATGATATCTGCATTTCTATTTATATGTAGTGGATTTTAAAAATCTATATTTGAATTTCATGACCTTCCACCCTGCCATTTTAATTTGTGAAGAGCATATTGCATTTTCAGGCAGTCTGTCTTTGAAATTATAAGCTTAGGGCACAGATAAGTTCAGGACCAATGATTTGGTTTCACCTGGATACAGCTCTGTTTTTTCTTACTATTTCATTTATAGTTAACTTTTCACCTGTTTTCTTCATCTTTTTCTATACTCCTGTACTTAAAAAAAATGATTCCCTTGTATATATTGAAAATTGGCAGTATACGAATATGAATATACATTGGGTGAATGGAGCCTAAAATCTCACAGTTTAAGTACAGGAGTGTAACTGACAACAGGTATTAAGCACTCACAGCATGCACCACCTAGACAGTTTTATGTATCATCTTATTTATTTTTATTTATTTGTTTATTTAAATTCAATTAGCCAACATATAGTATACCATTAGATTTTGGTGTTGTGTTCAATGATTCATTAATTGCAGATAACACCCAGTGCTCATCAGATCATGTGCCCTCCTTAGTGCGCATCATTCTGTTACCTCATCACCCTATGTATCATCTTATTTAATCCTCACAATAACCCTCCGAGGAAGGTACATTCCTAATCACCATTTTACTGTTGAAAAAGTAGAGGGATTGAGAGTTTAAATAACTAGCAAAAATAGTAGAGCTAAAACCTAAGCCCAAATTTAAGTTCAGACATTATGCATATTGCTTAGTGACTACTTAATAAAATGAAAGTTGTAAGATTTAGAACTGTCATAAACTTCTTTCTTCATTGATTATTTATTAAATGCAGTGGCTTACACATTGTGCATAAAGGGAAGAATGGCCTTTGTGTAGAGCTAGTAAAATGAAAAAAAAAGAAAAAAAGAAAGTTACTTGGAAAGGTAGTCCAACCTAAGGGAAAAGAAGTCTAGATGTTGGCCAAAGAACAGAAGTGCATTAAATGATAATAATAATAATTAAGAAATTCTGAGAGTCTGACCAGGATTGATTAGCATGGATTTCCATGGTTTTCAGACTTCAGACCTTCTTGAGTATGGGTATAAGATGCAAAATGAAGCTGCATTCTCTCTACTTCTGCTTGCAACTCAGTAAGGGAGTGAATCATTATTAGTTCTGAGCTTATCCAAGAACCAAAGGTTCCTTTCTAAATTCCTAAATATACTTAAATTCATACAACACTTTGACTAATGATGGGCATTGGAAAGGATGGGATAATTGGTTGGGATCGGTGCTTGTAAGTAAGAGACTGTTAAGTGAGTAAGTAATGAAAAGTTCAGATCTTCGTTGATCAACATTTGTTAGATTGTTGCCTGATGAAGGAACAAATACTGAACAAAAGCATCAATCAATGGATAATTCTATTTTCCTTTTAGTTAAGAACATTTATTGAGAAAAAATGGCAGCACAATAAAATGTTTTATTGAAATGAAGATATTTATGTCCAGTTATGAAAAAAATGAGAAAAACATGGTTTTTATTCTTATTTTTTTATTTTTATTTGGTGGAATGGGAAGTAGGAGACAACTTATAGGAGACTCAGAAAAAGCCATCAAAGACAAAATTTAACCATAATCTAAATAAGATAAAATCTAATTTGCTAAGTTCAGCCTCTAAATCTAAAATGTCAGTATGTGTGTAACATGTTAATGGCTCAGAATTACAGTAATGGCCAGGATTGAAGAGGAAACATTTGTTTATAATTTAAAAAGCAAAGGGTGAGGGAAGCTTAATGATGCATTATGTTTAGATAACTGATATTGTGATATAAAACAAAGCCACATTTTTAGAAAAAGGACATTTTGGCCAAGTGGCTTCCTGCAATTGGAATTCAAGCTTTCAAATAATACTGCAGTTCCAATATTTTTAGTCTAATTCTTAATGCTTCTATTTGTGAAGTGAGGGCCTGTGATTGTAGTCAGTATGGTCTCCTCTTTGTGTCCTCTATGGGAGTAAAGAAAGACTCTCCTTAGATGCCGAATTTTAGCTTTTATGTTGTGGCATTCTTCCCAACATTTCCCAGAATAGTGTTGATAGGCAACACAGTGACAACACATAACCCTGATTCGATCTACATGTAAATCTGTGTCTGGATCATATTCTGTCATTTCTTGATCTAAATAGTATAGGGAAAATTTCTCAAATTCTGGTTTGTTTTTTTTTTAAAGATTTTATTTATTTACTTCACAGAGGGAGAGAGATCACAAGGAGGCAGAGAGGCAGGCAGAGAGAGAGGGGGAAGCAGGCTCCCCGCTGAGCAGAGAGCCCGATGTGGGCCTCGATCCCAAGACCCTGAGATCATGACCTGAGCCAAAAGCAGAGGCTTTAACCCACTGAGCCACCCAGGCACCCTCAAATTCTGGTTTTTGTTTTTTGTTTGTTTTGCTTCTAGAATCACCAGTACATTTTTATTGTATTACTGAACATGATTGGGAAAGCCAGAGGCCAAATTCTTTGTAGGGGAGAAAATCCCCTCTATCAGTAATATGCCTTATATCTGAAAGAGTTAACAGGCCTCTTAAAGTGCTGAATTTATCGGGAGAGGGGATTCTGTGACCATGTTAGGATCTGATTTTGGTCATTTCTTAGGAAGAATGCAATTGAGAACTCTCCTGTATTATTCTGCCAGCTATTTAGTTATTGATGATATTGACTTTTAGTTTTAAAATGTCTTGCTTTGGAAAATTGTTTTTAACAGCCCTCATCCACTTATATTTTGAATTTTTATGTTATATCACTTTTCATTTGGAATATTAAGTCAAATTCTTGGTAACCATTCTCCACAATCCAATTTATTTTTACCCAAGATCCATTGAATTCAACTCACTGCCTTTTCGTAAAAGGTTAACCCAATATTTCATGTTATGTTATACTTTCTACTTATGCTATGTAAAAGAAAAGTTACTGTGATAAGCAGCCAATAAATTGCATTCAGAATGTTTATTCTCAAAAATTACATTACTATGCTGACATAGATAAACATAATCATTTATCACAATATGGATTGTGAAGTAAAAGCTAAAATAAATGGAACCATCTTGCCTGTTACCCAGTGTTTTTTTTTTCCTTTAAATGTTGGTCACAATATCTACCTTTAAAAAATGTCATCTTTGTATTTATCAGCTTGAATTAATGTGTGAGATTAGTGATGGTTCAAGGTTGAATAATGACAAAAAACACATTTATTTTATAAGAAAGTATTTTCAACTTTTTTGTATAAAAATGAGGTTATATTTTCTAATGTTGGCTCTTATTAATATGTAGTTTTGTCATTATTTAACCATAAGGAATAAGCCATTTACAACTAAAAGCACTATTTGATGTTTGTTGTCCAGAAAACCTAAACATCTAAATTGGCGGATTTTGAAGAAATTCTTGTCTGTCATATATAGGAATTGCTAAAAATAATCTTCATTTATATTGGGCTGATAAAGTAAGTCCCAGTGATGTTTATTAGAGTGAGTATAGTACACAGTGGAATCTGCTGAATGTAGAATTTAGTGACTATTTATTTATTTGATAACAGCTTTATTGAGGGATAATTCACATACCACACAATTCACTCACACAGAGTACAGAATTCAAAAGCTGTTCACGTATTCATAGAGTTGTGTTGCCATCCCCACCATCAATTTCATCACCCAAAAGGAAACCAGTGCCCTTTGGCAGTCACTCCATTTCCCCCTGTTCTCCCATCCCTGGCAAGCACAGTCTGCTTTCTGTTTATGTATATTTACCTACTCTGGACAGTTTATGTAAATGAAATCATACAATATGTGCTATTTTGTAACTGGCTTCTCTAAGCATAATGTTAACTATGTTCATCTATGTTGTTTGTGATTTTCCCAAATTTCTTTCTGCTATTGATATTTGATTCCATTCCATTATGGTTGGAGAACTACTTTGTATGGTTTTAAAAATTTATTGAGGCTTGTTTTATGGCCTAGCATATATGGTCAGTCCTAGAGAATATTTTGTGTTTACCTGAGAAGAATGTGCATTCTGCTGTTGTTGGGTAGAGTGTACCATAAAGTTGTGTGTGTTTGTGTGTGTGTGTGTGTGTGTGTGTGTGTGTTAAATTTGACACCTCTCCCCTCTGGAGGGAGTTTCTGTTATCTGCTTTTTTTCTTATGTGAATCACACAGTCCTATTTCTTTGAATGTCTTGTAATTTTTTTAAATAAAAAACTGAACATTTTAGATAAAACATTATAACAATTCTGGATATTAACCACCCCCTCCTTATTGGTATTTGCCTCTTTGTTTAGTGACTTGGTGGACTATTTTTAGGAAGTCTTTTTCCCCTAAGGTATGAACCTCTGATTGTACTTGCAGAGAGTGAAGTCTTGAGCATGTGCACAGTTACTCTGGGATGCTAGTGGTTTTATCAGGGCTCTATATGCCTTTTCTCCTTTTGTTGTTGTTGTTGTTTTGTTGTTGTTGTTTTTGCTGTTCAACTGCCTACCTCTGTTGGTATTACACCCAGCTCTTGGTTTTCATTGATTGTTGGCTGATTGCTCTATTATTTTTGATAGTGCTCTGGGATATAAATTGCTCCACAGTGTAGGTCAATTAAATTTGGGCCCCTTGCAGGGATAGTTTTTGAAGTGAGTCTTTGAAGTTTCTTGTGACCATAGGGGAGTTGTTCTTAACTATTTTTTGTGTGGTTCTCCCTGGTAAACTATCTGCCTTATGATTTAGTTTATTGCTCTCATGAACTTATCAACCTCCTCTTAATTGTTTGCCATCAAACTATTTATTGTTTTGGTAATACCCATAGGCTTGTACTTATCCACATACTGTTTCTAATAAAGTCAGTTCCTTTGGGGGAAGCTATCTGTTTTTATGGCATGCTTCTTGTTCTGTGAAAAGTCTCTAAGCCATAGTTACAGAGCTAGGGGTGGTTTAGTGGCCTGTTTCTTTAAGATTGACATGCTTGCTTTATGAGCAGAGTACGAGTATGGGCAGCAGCTTCTGATCTCAGTGTACTTCTCCTGGTATATTAACCCAAAATAGTGAGCAAGTTGAGATGAGTGTGATCAGGACCACTGGGTAATTGGCATGCTCTTCCTCAGGTAGAAACTCTGTTCTATGAATGGGAGCCTCTGTTCTATGAATGGGAAGCAAGGGAGCTCCTGACATCTCAGCTGCACTTTGTGGAGTTTAGTTGCTGGATAGTGGATGGGAGGGTGGCGGGAATGTATGAGTGGGAGGAGTGGGGGGTGAGAAATACTAATAGTCTGCCCTTCTCTGGGAAATACCACAGCCTTAACTGGAAGCTGGGGCAGATGGACCCTTGTATTCTTGGCTCACCTGAGGTGAAATTTTTGTCATGCTGAGCTGGGAGCATGGGGAGGGGGGTGGGCAGGCCATCCTTCAAATGCCATGGACCTTCACTATTCTTACCAAGTTTTAGGAGATTTTTCTTGAATAACTGCTTCTTCAGTTACTGTTTCACTTTAGCATGATTTCTGGAGATTTTAAAGGGCTCTTATTTTTACTGATTTTTATCAGTATGTTTGTTTTGCTGGGGAATTGATCTGCAGAGGTCTTCATGCCACCATTCTAGAAGACCTCACTCTAGTGGTTTTCTTTTAAATGCTTTCTTAAGACAGGACTTTGAAATTAATTCTTTATTGAGTTATTCAGGTGTCATTTAATGTATTTGCACACGTGGTTTAAAAGGTTTTCTCTTCTATGTTTATGCCTCACAAAGTCACAGTAAAATATAGACTTTATTTTTGGATGAATTTGAATATAAGCTTAATACTGAGAAGAACTTAAATTCTAAGTCAGTCCCTTCTGCATATAATTGTGAGATCTCAAGTGGGTTACCTAAACACCTTGAATTTATTTGCTTATCCAAAATTTTGAGATAGTAGCTATTATTAAATTAAATTAGGTAGTGCATGTGGAAGCAATTTGTAAATTCTAAAAACTTAAAATGGAGAGTATTGTTATTACAAGTTTAAATAAAATCTCCATCTTTTCTGATTTCATTCTCATCTAAATGCTATGAATAAAATTTATCTTAAAGAGTCTTTGGTATAGTTTGTGTGATTTTTAAATTTTTCATATTATGATCAATATTCTTATAAAATCAGCAAGTATATTGCCTAGTAAATGATTACTTCAGATAAGCTTATTGTGGAATTATAATAGCAGAAGGAGAAAACAACATTTTTAGTATACGTCTTTGGTGTGTGTGGGGTAATCCTTAAAGTTTTGATTTTTTTAAATGCCAATATATGTGATTATATATTGTTTATGCTATCTTCAGAGTATCCTGGCTTTAAATCCTCGAACACAAACTCATGCAACGCTGTGTTCCACTTCGGCCAAGAAAGTAGACAAGAAACATTGGAAAAGAAATACTGATAAAAACTGCATTGTAAGTACCACTGATAGATGATTTCACACTGAAAATGACCTCATCTTACGTATTGTAAGACAAGATTCTACATATACTTTGAAATACAATTAAATATGTATAAAGTACCATTATAATTTTTTTCATATTTTAAATATTTTATATTTGAATAATCTCAAAAGTGTCTTTTATACCTTAAAAATCTATTGAAACATTTAAAAAATTATATAGATTTAGTGTGGTGCCAAAATTAATTTTCTTAAAAATCTATAAAATTTCTCTTTAAATTGTTTTGTAAAATCAAAAACATAGGAAACAATGTGTTGGCGAGGATGTGGAGAAAAAGGTACCTTTTTGCACTGTTGGTAGGAGTGCAAAATTGTGCAGCTACTGTGAAGAGAGTATGGAGGTTCCTCAAACAATGAATAGTAGAATTATTGTAGATCCAATAATTCCACTACTGGGTATTTACCCAAAAAATATGAAAACACTAATTTGAAAAGATACATACACCCCTATGTTTATTGAAGCATTATTTACAAGAGGCAGCTATGGAGAAAGCCCAAGTGTCTGTTGATAGATGAATGGATAAAGAGGATGTGGTATATATAAACAATGGAATATTTATTATTCAACAATAGAAAAGAATGAAATCTTGCCATTTGCAACAACATGGTGAGAGCTAGAGAGTATAATCCTAAGCAACATAAGTCAGTCAGAGAAAGACAAATGCCATGTGATCTCACTCATATGTGGAATTTAAGAAACAAATGAGCAAAGGAAAAAGGGCAAACCAAGAAACAGACTCTTAACTATTAAAAAAAACCTGATAGTTAACCAAAAAAACAAAAAACAAAACAAAACAAAAAAACCCACAAATTGATGGTTACTAGATGGGAGGTTGGTGGGGCAGGGATAGGTGAAATAGGTGATGGGGATTAAAGAGTACACTTATCATGATGAAAAAGATTAAATTAAATTAAAGCCTTTAAAAATTGTTTTGTATAATAACACAAGGGCACGGAAGAGTTTCCATATTACAGATATAATTCAACTGAAGAAAAGTACACTGGTATATACAAACTGTTGTAAGATAATGCTTTTGGAGAATATATGAACAGTAATTGGGGAAAACTATGAACATTGAATATTTCCAAATGACGTACAAGAGCAAAAATGTCTGAGATTACTGATTGCTGAAATGTTATTTAACTGATTCTATGAAGTTAACATAGGGCTGGCACTTTGAGGCCATAAATGGGGATTAAGTACAACCTTGAAGGCAATGTTTAAAATACCATTTCAGGGTGTATACATTTTTAAATTAGGAAAGCAATTTCCTTTTTACCCAATTTTTCAAAATTAATTTCCCCAAAATTAAGTTTCTCAAATCAGTTAGTGAAAACAATGAATA
Source organism: Ailurus styani (assembly GCA_002007465.1). NCBI lineage: Eukaryota > Metazoa > Chordata > Mammalia > Carnivora > Ailuridae > Ailurus > Ailurus styani. The sequence continues at coordinate 2,614 of LNAC01000638.1, read as the reverse complement.
GCATTAGTTTATTTGCATTGGCTTTTTTGGTGCTTTGCTTATACTGTCTAATGTAAAAATTTTAGTTCATTTTTATGTACTTCTTTCTTCCTTACATATTAACTCTTTGATGATGGAAATTGAAGTATATGTACAGATGTGTATGTATTCATGTGATTTAAAAAATTTTTTTGTCACTGGGCACTCAGCAAAGTTTTTTAAATGAAAAAAGGAAATAGAAATACAAAGAAACAATGTGACTTGAGGTGATAACAGCCACTTAGTAGCAAACCTGAATTTGGAGTTCACTTTTCTTTGTACTGTTTGGGTGAGTTTTGCTTTCCACCATGAGGTCTCTGAAAGGTGACTAGTGTGATCCAAATGAGATCATTAGATCAAGTAATAGACTGACTCTAAGGCATGATCTTATATTACGATGTGACTAAAGAAATCAGGTAAATTTTATATTTAGAAATCCCTCAAAGATTATTAAGTCTAAATCATTTTAAAGGTATGAGAACTCTGATCCAGAATAATTATATGACTTCTTCTCTAAGGTCTCATCTATGTATTATTAAACTATCTATGGTAAGGTTTTATTGAGAAAGAGAGGCTTTCTTTGTTATCATTTTTATAATTTTTATATTATGAAAATTAGCATTTTATTCCAAAATGTTAAGCTGTAAACTGTCTCATTTTACCATATGTACGTGTGTATATGAATAATATATAATATTATATATAAATATATCTATTATTTTTATAAATAATATAAATATAAGCATATATATGTATATATAAAACTATTGGCAAAGATGCCGTGAGATGGGTTTTCTCCATTAAGTATATATTGGCACAAATTCTGAGAAAAGCAGTTTGACAGTATCTTTGACAATATTCATTAACACCTGCGTTAGTTTGCTAGAGCTGCTGTAACAAAGTACCATTAACTGATGGCCTAAAGAACAGAAATTATCAATGTTCTGGAGGCTAGAAATCTGAGAGGGTTGTTTTCTTCTGAGGCTTCGTTGCTGGTTTTTCCTTGTCTCTTCATGTGGTCTTTACTCTGTATGTACCTGTGTCCAAATTTCCTCTAATAATGACACAAATCATACTAGATTAGGGTCCCCCTTAATGAACTCATTTTAATTCAATTACCTCTGTAAAAACTGTCTCCACATATGGTTACATTCTGAGCTACTTGAGTTTAGGACTCCAGCATATGAATTTGTGGGGGATATAATTCAGTCCATAACAATATCTTTAAATTATCACTTACAACCCAATAATTCATCTTCTAGTAAACTATCCTAAACATAGAATTAGGAATATAGGTAAAGAATTAAGTAGAAAGAAACTTATCCCTACATTATTTATTTGGTAGAGAAGAATGTGGGAGAAAACCCACTGAATTGCAGCCATTGAGTTGTGGAGTTGTGGTAAAATAAATTAGGGCAGATCCATTCAGTGGTAAATTGTACAACCATGGAAATTATTTTTAAAATAATAATTTGGAAAATACAGTCTATATTACAAAGAAAAGCCATGAAACATATTCAAGAATGATTGTGTGCAGTTAGACACACACACACACGCACACTAAGACACATAGAAAAAGAAAATATAATGGAATTGTTAGTAGCGGTTAGCTTTGTTTTGTTAGCGTTTTTTTTTTAAGGATTTTATTTATTTATTTGACACAGAGAGAGAGAGATCAGATCACAAGTAGGCAGAGAGGCAGGCAGAGAGGAAGAAGCAGGCTCCCTGCTGAGCAGAGAGCCCGATGCGGGCCTCAATCCCAGGATCCTGAGATCATGACCTGAGCTGAAGGCAGAGGCTTTTAAGCCACTGAGCCACCCAGGTGCCCTAGCGCTTTTTTTTATTTCAAGTTTTCTATGATAAGCAAGTACTAGTGGAAAATCATCTAATCATCTCAATTTATAAGATCAGATTTATTGCTTTGAATTTATACCATTTTGAAAATTCTATATGACACACTTGTATTAAAGAAGAGCAGTGAAATTCATACCCCAAGTGGAAATATGGAGCTAGGGTTGAAAGTTATTCTCAGTGCAGTTAAAGAATGTGGTTCCTTTCCTTTTCATTAATATGCTCTTTGTATTTGCATGAAGAATTGATTGAAAGTATAACCAAAAGATATGATTTCTTAATTTGTAAATTTTCATACTTGTATTTTATAATCATTCATCAAAATTAAAAAACCTTTATGTATATAAAGCGAGCATAAGACTTTGAAAGGTAGAGAGAAGGCCAACTAGCTAGGGAAATGCAACCTAAAGAAT
>LNAC01000637.1:869011-896445 GCA_002007465.1 Ailurus styani | reverse complement strand
TTCCTGGGACCTGATGATAATCGGTCTCCTACTCCTCCGCCATCTTGCCGCTCCTCTGTCCGGAATGTATTTCTTAAAAGAGCACAAAACAGAAAAGATAAGTAAATGTTACTACATTAAAACTAAGAATTTCTGCCCAAATGTCCTCATAAAGCGGTAACATAAGCCATGTAGGGGACATGTCACATATAACAGAAAAAAAGATTACTATATAGAATATTTACACAATTCCTACAAATCAAAAGATAAATACTGAAATTTTTTAAAAGATGTGATATGAACAAGCATTTTACAGAAGAGTAAAACACAAGGGTCCAATAAACTTATACGGAGTGTTCAACCTTATCAGAAATCAGAGAAAAGCAAATTAAAGTCACAATGAGATTTTATTTAGACAGTACAAATTTTAAATCAGGAAAGTGGCAATTGTAATGGACAAGAGATAGTAACAGGAACCCTTAATACTTCTGGTGGAAGAGTAAATTGATGTAAATGCTTCAAAGAACAATTTGGCATATTTAGAAAAGTCGAAGCTACATATATCCTAAGAAACACAAGTTTCCACTTACATACCTTCATTAGAAAACCTGGAGGTATAGTCCACATGTGCACAGCAGCTGGTTTTGGTGATGCCAGAAAGTTGGAAAACACTCAATGTCTGTAACAAATATCAGTAAGTCGTTATCCTATTACAATGAATCTGCTGCTTATCTCATTCTGTATTATTTTTTTCTTATTCATTCTGCTCTTCTCCTGTCTTTTGTGGGTTTCTGTGATACAAGTTGGCTGTTGAAACAGTTCTCCAATCAATTATAGCACGTTTCTTCCGCCACAGGTTAAAATGGGTAAGCACAATTAAAGCACATTTAAAAAGAGGAAGAAAAACAACTTCTTCCCTCCTCCACCCCATACATTTTCTTTTTCTTTTAAAATTACATAAGTACCATATGAGCACTGTGGAAAAGATTTTTAAAGCCATGTGGGGAGACAAAAGGATCGACTTCAGCCACATTCCATAATCATCTACTCATGACGCCTCTGCCATTAGAATCTTCACCTTTTTCTACAAACACAAAGCATGTATTTTCTACACAAAACAGATTCAACATTCTGAAAAAGTTTAGGAAAATGTTTCCTATTTTTGAAAATTCCCTTCCATTTCCTTTTGCAATTTTCTGAACCAATATAACCACTTGCAATGCTTAACATTCAGAGAGTAAATGAAATCTCTTTTTTCCTGGTGAAGAGCAACGATTCGCCTATCGCTTGGTTTCCACATTCTTACTAAGGCTGCTAAGACAAGGTACCTGGGGATGAATCTAAGAAACAGCATGTATGAGTACAAATGACATGAGTCACCCGCAGGAGGACGTTTAAAAGAAGCCAAGGCCAAGTGGCCCCCTCCCCTAATGTGCTGATTTCATCAAGATGGAGCATCCAGTATTTTGCAGGTTTCCAAATGACTACACCTAGAACACCCTGATTACCTGCAATGTATAGGTAACATGATGGACATGTAGCAAAAGCAAGAAATAAACCCATATGGTTAGAAGCCTTTTGAGTTATTAGGATTATTTATGCGAGTTAGGATTAGGATTAGTTGTTAGGATTAGTTATGCGAGTAGGGACTACCCCATGTGGTACACAGGACATGCTGCATTTCCCTACACACCCACGCAGGCACTGGGGTAATTACTGGCACTCCTATCACACGTTCTAGAACAAGGCTAGTATGCTGCATGGACAGCTAATGACCTAATCTGCATCCACAGCAATATATTTCCTCCCATCAGCTGTCACGCCTGACCCTACAGCGAGGAAGCATCTACTTGCAGTGCCTAGAAAGCAGTTACAGCATCTTTAATTTTCCATGTAAATCTGAGAAAGCAGCAGCTAGTCGGCCCACAGAGCCAATGAAGACCAAAACAGAAAACAAAAAGCTGACCACAGTCTTCTCATATGGGTATTGGAAAAGGAGATCATTTATTCTGGCAAGAAAAACTCTCTCAGAGAGAAATCTCCCCAACAAGGACCTGTGGGAAGAAGAAGAGAGGTAAAGGGATGGCGGGAACAGAAGAATGAGACAGTAAGGTGGAAGCAAGTTAAGTTAGAGGAAGTAACTAGAACCATTTATGGGGACAGTGTGTGAGAACTGTCTCACGGCCGCTCACTCACCCAAGACGGCCAGGCAACTAGGAAGGTCCCCTTTACACCGCATTCGTTCCTGAGGTGGCAGGCAGGAGCTGCGCCTTCATTCTCAGGAAAACTCCACTGTGCCACAGAAGAGAAGCCTCCTTTTCTTGGAATGGGTTAGTGAATTACCCAGGGGCTCCATGGAACGTGACTTCTCCCTATTGTTTGATTCCCCAAGCCAGATCTAGAACCTTGATAACGGAGCATTTCCCTCCTTGAAAATATCAGAAACTTCAGAACACCTCACAGACAGCATAAATAAGCCAGAAATTATAAGCCCCAGGACAGTGCTCCCTGACAGAGCCAGAGATGTGCCTGCAGAAAGGTGACCCTTGAAGGCTTAGTTGGCCACAGTGAAGGAATGTTTCCCAATCTGAAGAGCTAGTCACTGAAAAGACGAGCAAAGCCTCATGACTGGCTGCTGTGTCTTAGCCCCATCTCCCATAAGATGTGGAGAAGCTGGTGAGGGAAGTATTATGTTCTAGGAAATCCCTTCTCCTCCCCCTACCAATATAAAATAATAAAAAGAGTAGATGAATGAACCATATTCCCTCATCAAAGCATCAGGACAGGTGGTTAACCACTTAGTGATTAAGAATGCAAGCTCCCCAGACAGTCTGGGTTAGAAGCCTGGCTCCCCTGCCTATTGCCTGTGCATTGGTGGTGGGTTCCTTTTCTTACTTCATCTTCCTCATCTATAAAATGAAAATGTGACCTATCTCCTAGGGTTGATGGAGGATTAAATGTAGAGAACAAAAGCAATGACTGGGTTTTCACTGTTAGCATTCGTTTTATATATATATATATCATATAATATATATATCATATATATTATATATTATAAAATATATATTATATAAATATATATATATATTTTACTGTTTATACTTGAGATAGTTTGTACATCCAAAGGCAAATAGAGTAAGTACATTTGGAGGAAATGCTACCATAATATTTCTCTGTCATTAGGAAGTTTACCACTTTCATAGATAACTTCATCTGATCTTAAGACAACCCTACAAACTGGAGAGAGACAACATCACTCCAAAAATACACATGAAGAAAATGAGAATCAGGGCTTAAAAGTGCCTTGTTCAAAGTCACTTGACTGGTAAGTGGCAAAACTTGGACAAAGCCCAGATTATCTGGATTGAGCCTCATGCTTGTCATTTTATACCAAAGTTGAGCTAAGCAGGTTTCATGGAAGTGGGGTACCAGGTGTTTTCTAGGGGTGCCTGGAAAGTTGATGGTTTTTAGAGAGAACAATGAGTATTAAGTTGACAAAAAGAACCTAAGTGAAGACACTGAGTTTAGACTATTGTCCCATGTATATGGGACACATTTTTCCTATAGAAATTTGTAGAGACATACAATTCAACCCCCTAATGTTGAATTTATAAGATCTCCTGATTTTTCTGAAGATGTTCAAAGCTTTGACAAGGGTATTACAAAGCAACTTTAAAGAGCCTTGGTTTTATATTCAATACCTAGGTCCTATCAGTTCTTATTCTCTTGCCTTGATCAAAATTGTTGAACACATGTTCTTATACTTCTTAAATTATGAAAACTCTCCAATGATCCAAGAATTGTATTTGTTTGAGGCATAAAAGCTTCACATCGATATTTCAGGCTACACTGGGACAGGAGGAGAACTTGATACCACTGATAGCATGTGGCAGGCCATCTAATTCCTGTCCATTCTTTCTTCTCAGCCTGGGTAAGGGCTCAGACTGAGCCTGGCAGGTGAATTCAAGAGTGGCTCTCTAGTTCTGCGCCTGGCAGCAAAGTAACAGCTGGGAAGCAGTATGGGACAGGTAGCGGCAGGCAAGTTAATGACTGGCGAGCAAGACAAATAGGTGGGTGTGGATCTGAAAATGAAAATGACACAATGTGGAGAAGGACAGCAGGCAAGCAGAGCACAGAACTGAGCTCAAGCCAAACAGACCATCGGCAATAATTAAGGGTCAAGTTTCTACAGAAAGTCATACCCCTCAGAATGACATGGCGCCTCTTTCACAAGGTGGGAAAGCTCTGGATTGTCTGAAACCCATGGGTGTGTGGTTTCGTAACATTTTTGGAAAAGTGCCATTATCTTGAAGGGACAATCATGAAGACAGAGCAGGACACGTGGCACAGCGAGCTAAGTGGGGAGGGTGGTATATTTGGTCTTCAACACTCAATCCAATTGAATACTACCTAAAACAAAGTGAGAGGAAATTAATGTGTGCTGTATTTAGAGGAAATAGAGGACATAAAAGTCATGATGATGGAAACAAAAATTGCTTTGCTTAGGAGAAAAATAAAAACAAATGTGTTTGCGAGGTTTTCGTTTCGATTGTGGGGAAATAATATGGAATGTGCTATACTAGCAAACTCCCCTAAAAGGGTCTTTGTAACTCTCCACTGTAACCTACTTATGTGGCTTATTCATATGATTTTTAGGTTCAAAAGCCAAAGGCTTCAAGAGATCAAGAAACAGAGAAATGATTAGGGCAGTAAAGTTCAAACAAAACAGATCTACAGAACAGTTTCTAAGACATACACAAACACTATCACATTATTGGTATAACTTAAGTGGAGAGTTTGAGAAATAAGAGGTTTTACTTAGAAATTGCATATAAGAGAAGTGACATGATGCTCAGTCTCAATGGGGCTAAATATTGTTTATATTTGAACCACCCCAGGTTTCCTGATGCCCAAGTCAACAGGATTCCTACTTCACTTCATACCCATGATTTGACCATGTAAAATCAAAATGTGCCTAAAGAGAACAATGATGGAACATAAGCCTGTGGACAACTTTTTGAAACAGTAACAATACTATTAATAATGCTGTGTGCATAGTATGTGTCAGACACCTTGTAGGAAATAATAACCTCACCTAACCTCAAGCAGTAGTTAATACTGCCCCTATTTTAGATATCAGGATGTTGAGCCCTGGATACTAAATAATTTATTAAAGTCTGACAATTAATATTGAGGAGGAAAAACAAGATTCAAATCCAGCTCCATCTAAAACTTCACCACAATGCCAGGTTGTTCTTAAAAGTGTTAATCTCAGAGAACATTTCAATAGCAGATATTTTCTTTTATTCTAAATATATCCCCTAAAATAATTAAGGTGACAATAAGCATCTGTCTACCAGGCACTAGGCTACACTAATTGATGAATGGATACAAATCCTAAGAAAGCTTTTAAAATTGAGGATGGGTCCTTTGCTTCAAGAAAAAGAAGATTTTATTTCAGGAAGGAATAGAAAGCCCTTAATTTAATTGTGATCCCCAGAAGCAGCCCTTTTGGGCTGTAGTATGGTCAGATGTCTCCAGTTCTGTTGTTCTAAAATAACATTAATAGAGCAGGTTTAGGAGGATTAACTGAGAAAAAGCCATGAAGATGGAAAAAAATCTGGAGTAAAGCACAGTTTTGAATGAGTACTTGATAAGATTGAAGTTATTGGCAATAAGGGAATCACTTTATGTAGGGGCAAATGAATCGACTATAATTTTAACCTAAAGTACCACTATAGGGGTTGTAAAATTCTTTCTACTTGGATAAATACTCTCTATTTCAATTGCAGCTTGCACTGAGAATGCAATAAAGAGCAACCTAACTTAATAAGATACTATGACCACAAAAAAAAGGAACTCTTTGTTAGGCAGTTGCAAGACTGACCACCAGAATTGAAATAGAATTAGAACACAGTCTTCAAATAACTCATCTAAAGCAGAGTAGAGTTCAAAAGAAATTAGTATGGGCAAGGTTCTGATGAAACATGATAGGTGAGAAAGTGGGCTAGAGGAAAGAATTACTTGAAGATTGCTCATGGGACATACTATATCTTCAGAAACTCTACAAGAAAGGGTCGCTGTGCATGATTGTATCATGTCCAGTTGAATGCCAACACATAGCTAGTAATTAATGATTTGTTGAATGAATGAAGTGAACAAATGATCCAAATCTAGAATCAGCTCATGGTTGGAGTGCCATGCTCCATGTTCCAGTTTTAGCTTCAGGGGACATATAAAACCCAGAACTATAGGAAGATGGACTAGTTCTCAGAGCTCCTAAAAACACCAACATAAGGTACATAAAGATGTGGAAGACTGGCAGACAGAGGGAAACAGAGAAACTAAAAGAGTCAGAGGGTAAAAATAAAAGAAAAAGAAATTTAGAGCAAGATGACAGAGGAGTAGACCTAAATTTGGTCTGGTCCCAGGAAATCAGCTAGGTAGTTATCAAAGCATTCTAAACACCTACAAACTCAACAGGACATCAGAGAGAAGAATAGCAACAATTCTATGAACAGAAAAAGACCACTTTTTGGAAGGTAAGACGTGCGAAGAAGTGACTCCAAAGTGACATACGGGAGATGGGCTCCCAGCAAGTGATAGAACAGCAGAGCACAAAATCGGAACTTTTAGAAGTCTGCTCCACTGAGGGATGTTGCTCCAGAGGCTAAGCAGGGGGTGGACCTCTCACTGGCACAGTGTGGTCTCAGGACTCTCAGGGTCACAGAAACACTGGGGGTGTCCGAGTGTGGCAGAGCTCCCATGTATCAGGGCAAGGAAGCCGACTACAGAGACAGAGACGAGGAGTAGGCTCTCAGCTCTGGGCAGCCATAAACCATGATCCAAGGCAGTCGGGGTACTACTCTTCGAGCAGGGACCCCACAAGTGGCACATCGGGGAAGACTCACCTTCGTCCCCCAGGAGGAGTGGCACGGAAGCATGCTGTAGGAATCTGCTGAGTTTAGAGACTCCAAACAGGGCTGTCCACCAGAGGTAGAAACGCTCAGTCACAGTCTGGGTGAGCTCGGAGTGCAGCCAGAGACCAGGGAGGCAGGAGCGAGTGACTGCTTTTCTCTGAGGGCTCGCTGTGGAGTGGGGCCCAGAGATCTTGGCTCCTACAGGGCAGGAGACTGGGAGGCCACCATCTTCATTCCCATCCTCCAAAGCTGTAGGAGAAGCGCTCAGGGAACAAAAGCTCCCAAGAGTGAACCCGAGCAAATTACTTAGCCCAGCCCCTGGCAAGGGCAGAGCAATTCCGGCTCAGGCAAAGACACTTGAGAATCACTGCAACAGGCCCCTCGCCCAGAAGAACAGCAAGAACATCCAGCCAAGACCAAGTTTACTGATCAACGAGATCTGCAAAACACTAGCTCTAGGGGAAAACGACACATAGAATTCATGGTTTTTTCCCCCAGGATTCTTTAATCTTTCAAAGTTAAATGTTTTAAATCTTTGTTATTTTTTTTCTATTTTTCTTTTTTTTAAATTTTCCTCTTTCCTACTTTAACCTGTTTTAACTATTTTATCTTATCGATACATTTTTAAAAATCTTTTTTGATTTTCATTTTTATAGTCATATTCAATCCCTTCATTATATTTAACCTTATTTTTTATATACATGTAAGATTTTCTTTAAAATTTTGGGATAGTTTCTTCTAACAGACCAAAATATACCATAAATCTAGCTTATGGTTTGGTTCTAGTCTCCAGCCTGATCACATTCTCTCCCTTTTTATATTTGTTTTTTCAACCAACTTCTTATCTTATCAATTCCTTTTTTAAAATCTTTTTTAATTTTTATCTTTACAGTCATATTACAATCTTTCATCATGTTTACCCATATATATATACACATATATACACACACATACATATATACATACATATATGTATGTGTGTATGTGTATGTATATATATATATACACACACACACATATACATAAGTTTTACTTTCTTTAAAATTTTGGGAGGCAGTTTCTCTAATACCAAATACCTCTAATTCCAAAATACACCCAAAATCAACTGTGTGGCTCTGTTCTATTCACCAGCCTAACCATATTTTTTTTTCTTTTTTTCCCCCCAATTTCGGGTCTCTTCTGATTTGGTTAGTATATATTTTTGTGAGAGTGTTGTTACCCATTTAGCATTTTATTCTCTCGTTCATCTATTCTTCTCAGGACAAAATGACAAGGTAGAAAATCTCACACCCAAAAAAAGAACAAGAAGCAGTACTGACCACTAGGGATCTAATGAATGTGTATATTAGTAAGATGTCAGAACAAGAGTTCAGAACAATGATTATAAAGATGCAACCTGGGCTTGAAAAAACATAGAAGAAACTAGAGAATCCCTTCCTAGAGAAATAAAATCCCTTTCTGGAGAAGTAAAAGAATTAAAATCTACTCAAGTTGAAATCAAATAAAGCAACTAATGAGGTGCAATCAAAAATGGAGGCTCTTACTGCTAGGAAAAATGAGGGAGAAGAGAGAATTAGTGATATAGAAGACCAAATGGTGGAGAGTAAAAAACCTGAGAAAAAAAGAGATAAACAACTACTGGATCATGAGGGGAGAATCTGATAAGTGATAGCATAAGACAAAACAGTATTAGAAAAATAGGGATCCCAGAAGAAGAAGAAGAAAGAGAGAGGGGAGCAAAAGATATATTGGAGCAAATTATAGCAGAGAACTTCCCTGCTTTGGGGAAGGAAACAGGCATCGAAATCAAAAAGACGCAGAGAACCCCCCCTCAAAATCAATAAAAATAGGATAAAACCCTGTCATCTAATATTAAAACTTACAAGTCTCAGAGACAAAGAGAAAATCCTGAAATCAGCTTGGGAGAAGAGGTCTTTAACCTTCAATGGTAACAATATTAGATTGGCAGCAGACCTATCCACAGAGACCTGGCAGGTCAGAAAGGACTAGCATGATATATTCGGAGCACTAAATGAGAGAAATATGCAGCTAAGAACACTCTATCCAGCTAGGCTATCATTGAAAATGAAGGAGAAATAAAATGTTTCCAGGACAAACAAAGAATTTTCAAACACCAAACCAGCCCTACAGGAAATATTGAAAAGGATCCTCTAAGCAAGGAGAGAGCCTAAAAGTAACACAGACCAGAAAGGAACAGAGACAATATACAGTAACAGTCCCCTTACAGGCAATACAATGGCACTAAATTCATATCTCTCAATAGTTACCCTGAATGTAAATGAGCTAAGTGTCCCAATCAAAAGACAGAGGATATCAGATTGGATGAAAAAAAAAAAAAGACCCATCAATACGCTATCTGCAAGAGACTCATTTTAGACCCAAAGACATCTCCAGATCTAAAGTTAGGCGGTGGGAAACTATTTACCATGCTAATGAATATCAAAAGAAAGTTGGGGTGGCAAGCCATATATCAGACAAATTCGATTTTAAGCCAAAGACTATAATAAGAGATGGGGAAGGACACTATATCATACGTAAAGGGTCTATACAACAAGAAGGTCTAATAATTTTAAATATCTATGCCCCTAACATGTGAGCAGCCAATTATATAAACCAATTAATAACAAAATCAAAGAAACACTTTGACAATAATACAATAATACTAGGGGAATTTAATGAAATGGACAGATAATCTAAGCAAAATATCAACAAGGAAATAAAGGTTTTAAATGACACATGGGGCCAGATGGACACCACAGATATATTCAGAACATTCCATCCCAAATCAACAGAATACACATTCTTTTCTAGTGCACAGGGAACATTCTCCAGAATAGATGACATCCTGGATCACAAATCAGGTCTAGACCAGTACCCAAAGTTTGCGATCATTCCCTGTATATTTCCAGACCACAATGCTTTGAAATTAGAACTCAACCATAAAAGAAAAATTGGAAAGAACTCAAATACATGGAGGCTAAAGAGCATCCTACCAAAGAATGAATGGGTCAACCAGGAAATTAATGAAAAATTTAAAAATTCATGGAAACAAATGAAAATGAAAACACAACTGTTCAAAATCTTTGGAACACAGCAAAGGCGGTCCTGAGAGGAAAGTATATAGCAATACAAGCCTTTCTCAAGGAACAAAAAGGCCTCAAGTACACAACCTAACCCTAAACCTAATGAAGCTGGAGAAAGAACAGCAAAGAAAGCCTACACCCAGAAGGAAAAGAGAAATAATAAAGATCAGAGAAGAAACCAAAAGAACAGTGGAACAGATCAATGAAACTAGGAGGTGGTTTTTTAAAAGAATTAATAGGACTGATAAACCTCTGGCCAGATTTACCAAAAAGAAAAAGAAAAGGACCCAAATTAATAAAATCATGAATGAAAGAGGAGAGATCACAACCAACACCAAACAAATACAAACAATCATAAGAACATATTATGAGCAGCTCTACACCAGCAAATTTGACAATCTGGAAGAAATGGATGAATTCCTAGAGACATACAAACTACCAAAACTGAACCAGGAAGAAATAGAAAACCTGAACAGACCCATAACCTGTAAGGAAATTGAAGCAGTCATCAAAAATCTCCCAACAAACAAGAACCCAGGGCCAGATGTTTCCCAGGGGAATTCTACCAAACATTTAAAGAACTAATACCTATTCTCCTGAAACTGTTCCAAAACATAGAAATGGAAGGAAAATTTCCAAACTCATTTTATGAGGCCAGCATTACCTTGATCCCCAAACCAGGCAAAGACTCCATCAAAAACGAGAATTACAGACCAATATCCTTGATGAACATGGGTGAAAAAATTCTCATCAAAACGCTATCCAATAGGATCCAACAGTACATTAAAAGGATTAATCACCACGACCAAGTGGGATTTATTCCTGGGCTTCAAGGTTGGTTCAACACCTGCAAATCAGTCAGTGTGGTACAAGACATTAATAAAAGAAAGAACAAGAATCATATTATGCTCTCAATAGTTGCATAAAAAGCATTTGACAAAATACAGCAGCCTTTCTTGATCAAAACTCTTCACAGTGTAGGTATAGAGGGTACATACTTCAATATCATCAAAGCCATCAATGAAAAATCCACAGAGAATATCATTCTCAATGGGGGAAAAACTGAGACTTTTCCCCTAAGGTCAGGACATATCAGGGCTGTCCACTATCACCACTGCTATTCAACATAGTACTGGACACCCTCGCCTCAACAATCAGACAACAAAAAAAAATAAAAGGCATCTGAATCAGCAAAGAAGTCCAACACTCACTCTTTGCAGATGATATGATACTTTATGTGGAAAACCCAAAAGACTATTCCAAAACTGCTAGAACTCATACAGGAATTCAGTAAAGTGTCAGGATATAAAATCAATGCAAATAAATCAGTTTTTTCTATACACCAACAAGACAAAAGAAAGAGAAATGAAGGAATCTATCCCATTTACAATTGCACCCAAAACCATAAGATACCTAGGAATAAATCTAACCAAAGAGGCAAAGAATCTGTACTCAGAAAACTATAGAGTATTCATGAAATAAATTGAGGAAGACACAAAGATGTGGAAAAACATTCTATGCTTATGGATTGTAAGAACAAATATTGTGAAAATGTCTATGCTACCTAGAGCAATCTACACATTTAATGCAACCCCCACCAAAATGCTATCAATTTTTTTCAAAGAAATGGTACAAATAATCCTAAAATTTATATGGAACCAGAAAAGACACTGAATAGCCAGAGGAATGTTGAAGGAAAAAAAAAAAAAGCTGGCAGCATCACAATTCCAGACTTTGAGCTCTATTACAAAGCTATAATCATCAAGACAGTGTGGTACTGGCACAAAAACAGACACATAGATCAATGGAACAGAATAAAGAGCCCAGAAATGGACCCCCAACTTTATGGTCAACTCATCTTCGACGAAGTAGGAAAGAATGTCCAATGGAAAAAAAACAGTCTCTTCAACAAGTGGTGTTGGGGAAATTGGACAGCCACATGCAGAAGAATGAAACTGGACCACTTCCTTACACCACACACAAAAATAGATTCAAAATGGATGAAAGACCTCAATGTAAGACAGGAATGCATCAAAATCCATGAGGACAACACAGGCAGCAACTTCTGACCTCAGCTGCAGCAACTTCTTCCTAGAAACATCGCCAAAGGCTAGGGAACCAAGAGCAAAAATGAACTATTGGGACTTCATCAAGATAAAAAGCTTTAGCGCAGCAAAGGAAAAAGTCAACCAAACCAAAAGACAACTGACAGAATGGGAGAAGATATTTGCAAATGACATATTAGATAAAGGGCTAATATCTAAAATCTATAAACGACTTATCAAACTCAACACCCAAACAACAAACAATCCAAGAAATGGGCAGAAGCCATGAAGAGACATTTCTGCAAAGAAGACATTCAAACAGCCAACAGACACATGAAAAAGTGCTCAACATCTCTCGGCATCAGGGAAATACAAATCAAAACCACAGTGAGATACCACCTCACTCTAGTCAGAATGACTAAAATTAACAAGTCAGGAAACCATAGGTGTTGACGAGAATGCAGAGAAAGGGAACCCTCCTACACTGTTGATGTTGGTGTATTAAACTAGACTATATATAAATAGGCCAGAATTTAAAATAGTTATAACCATCAGATATTTTATATAAGCCCCAAAGAAAGAAACACACACACATACACACACACACTAGAAGCTGCACAAAAGGGAAAGCAATGAGAGCATATCGAAATAAAACAAAACAAAAAACAGGAAAAGAGAGACAAAATGAATAAAAGACTAACAGAAAACATTAAACAAAATGGCAGTATTAAATCTTTATCAATAACTTAAATGTAAATGGATTAAATTCTCTAATCAAAAAAGTAATATAATGGATCAAAAAAATAAGACCCAACTATATGCTGCCTACAAGAGATGCACTTCAGCCTTAAAAACACACATATGCTGAAAGTACAGGGATGGAAAGAGATATTCCATGCAAGTGGTAACCAAAAAGAGCAGAGCTGACTATACTTACATCAGACAAAATAGACTAAGTAAAAAACTATCACAAGAGACAAGGAAGGACATTATCTAATGATAAAAAGGTCAATTCACCAGAAAGACATAAGAATCATAAATATATATGTATCCATATCAGAGGTCCAAAGTGCATAAAGTAAATATTGACAGAACCAAAGGAAGAAATACACAGCAATACAATAATAGTAGAAGACTTCAATATCCTACTTGCAATAATGTATACAACATTCAGGCAGAAGATCAATAAAGAGGTACAGGAGTTGAATATTATAAACCAAATGGACCTAGCATACAGATACAGACATTCCACCCAATAGCAGCACCATGAACATTTTTCTCATTGACCCACAAAACTCTCTCCCGAATCGATCATAAGTTAGGCCTCAAAACAATTCTTAACAAAAGGAAGAAGATCGAAATCATACCAAGTCTCTTTTCTGGACACAATAGAATAAAACTAAAAATCAATAGAAAGAAAGGTTGAAGTTTCACAAATATGTTAAAATTAAACAATATACTTTCAACAGCCATTGGATCAAAGAAGAAATCAAAAAGAAAATTAGAAAATACTTTGAGACAAATGAAAATTAACAAAATCTACCAAAACTTATGGGATGTAGCAAGAGCAAGACTAAGAAGGAAGTTTGTTGTGATACAGGCTTACATTAAAAAAGAAGAAAGGCTGAAAATAAACAACCTAACTTTATACCTCAAGGATCTAGAAAAGAGGAGCAAACTAAGCCCAAAGTTTGCAGAAAAAAAGAAATATAGAGCAGAAATAAACAAGATAGAGAATATGAAATTAAAAATGTTGAGGAAACTAAGTTTTCTGAAAAGGTAAATAGTTGACAAACCTTTAGCTAGATTAAGAAAGACAGAGAGAAAATTGAAATAAAACAAACCATATTGAAAGAGGAGATGTTACAACTGATGTCACAGAAAGAACAAACAAATAAACTCTAAGAGCTGATAAATAAATTCAGAAAAGCAACAGTATACAAAATTAGTAATAGAAACATTACGGGAGCAGAGCAAGATGGCAGAGGAGTAGGAGACTGATTATCATCAGGTCCCAGAAATTCACCCAGATAGTTATCAAACCATTCTGAGCACCTACAAATTCTACAGGAGATCGAAGAGAAGAAGAGCAACGATTCTAGGAACAGAAAATCGACCACGTTCCGGAAGGTAGGCCGTGCGGAGAAGTGGATCAGAAGCGACGGGAAGATAGACCCGGGGGGAGAGGCCGGCTGCCGGCAAGGGAGCGAGCAGCGGAGCACAGACTCGGAACTCTTAGAAGTGGGCTCCACTGAGGGACGTCGCCCCAGAGACCAAGCGGGGGANAGATAGACCCGGGGGGAGAGGCCGGCTGCCGGCAAGGGAGCGAGCAGCGGAGCACAGACTCGTAACTCTTAGAAGTGGGCTCCACTGAGGGACGTCGCCCCAGAGACCAAGCGGGGGAGGGGGGTGAAGCCCTCGTGGGGGGTGTCTCTCAGCTTGGTGTTACCTTGGCCATGATCCAAAGCACGATCGGGCCACTGATCTGTGAGCAGGGACCCCACGGGCGGCAGACCCGGAGAGACCCCTCCTTCCTCGTCCAGGAGGAGTGGCGCGGGAGCGGCTGCAGGAATCTGCCGGGTTCAGAGATTCTAACCGGGGCTGTGCACCAGAGAGAGAAATGCTTGGTCACAGGCCGGGTGAGCTTGGAGAGTGGCCGGAGACCAGGAGGGACTGACTGCTGTTGCCTGAGGGTGCACTGAGGAGTGAGGCCTCTGGGCTCTTGGGTCCTCCGGGTCGGAGACTGGGAGCAGCCATTTTCAGTCCCATCCTCCAACATGGTACGGAAAGCGTTCAGGGAACAAAAGCTCCGAGAGCGAACCTGAGCTGATTATTTAGCCTGGTCCCTAGCGAGGGCCGTGCGATTCTGCCTGGGGCAAAGACACTTGAGAATCACAGCAACAGGCCACTCCCCCCAGAAGACCAGAAAAAAAAAAAAAACATCCAGCCAAAGTCAAGTTCACAGTTCACTGAGAATTGGGGAACTCCAGAGCTAGGGGAAAGCAATGCAGAGAATTCATGGCTTTTTCCCCACGATTCTTTAGTTGTTCAAAGTTAAATTCTTTGAATTTTATTTTTTTCTTACTCTTTTCTTTTAACTTTTTTCCTTTTTCCTATTTTAACATTTTTTAACTATTATATCTTATCGACACTTTTTAATCTTTTTAAATTTTCATTGTTATAGTTATATTTTATCCCTTCATTGTATTTAACCTTATTTTTCTGTATACATATAGGGTCTGTTCAATTCACCAGTCTAATAGATATAGAGATAGAGATAGTCAGAGACAGAGATAAATATAGAAACAGAAATAGATAATATAGATATAGATATAAGGTTTTGTTTTATTTTATTTTATTTTTTGTTTTGTTTGTTTGATTTTGGGTTTTTTTGTTTCTTGGTTTTTCCCTCTTTCTTCTCCCCCCAGTTCCATGTTTCTTCTGATTAGGTTAGTGTATATTTCTCTGGGGTCAATGCTACCCTTTAGTATTTTGTTCTCTCATCCATCTATTCTTATCTGCATAAAATGACAAGGCAGAAAAAATCAACACAAAAAAAAAGAACAAGAGGTAGTAATGGCTAGGGACCTAATCAATACGAATGTTAGTAATATGACAGAACTAGAGTTCAGAATGATGATTATTAAGGTGTTGGCTGGGCTCGAAAAAAGCATGGAATAGAGAATCCCTCTCTAGAGAAATAAAAATGCTTTCTGGAGAAATAAAAGAACTAAAATCTAACCAAGCTGAAATCAAAAAAGCTATTAATGAGGTGCAATCGAAAATGGAGGCTCTTACTGCTAGGATAAATGAGGCAGAAGACAGAATTAGTGATTTAGAAGTCAAAATGACAGAGAATAAAGAAGTGGAGGAAAAGAGAGAAACAACTCTTGGACTATGTGGGGAGAATTCAAGAGATAAGTGATACCCTAAGATGAAACAATATTATAATAATTGGGATCCCAGAAGAAGAAGGGGGGGCAGAAAGTATATAGGTGCAAATTATAGTACAGAATTTCCCTAATTTAGTGGAGGGAACAAGCATCAAAATCCAGGAGGCACAGAGAACCCCACCTCAAAATCAATAAAAATAGGTCCACACCCCATCATGTAATAGCAAAACTTACAAGTCTTAGTGACAAAGAGAAAATCTGAAAGCAGCTCGGAACAAGAGGTCTATAACATACAATGCTAGAAATATTAGACTGACAGCAAACATATCCACAGAGACCTGGCAGGCCAGAAAGAACTGGCATGATATATTCAGAGCACTAAACGAGAAAAATATGTAGCCAAGAATACTACATCCAGCTAGGCTGTCATTGAAAATAGAAGGAGAGATAAAAAGCTTCCAGGACAAACAAAAACTAAAGGAATTTGCAAACACCAAGCCAGCCCTACAGGAAATATTGAAAGGGGTCCTCTAAGCAAAGAGAGCCTAAAAGAAACATAGACCAGAAAGGAAAAAACACAATATACAGTAACTCACCTTACAGGCAATACAATGGCTCTAAATGTATATCTCTCAATAGTTACTCTGAATGTAAATGGACTAAATGCCTCAACTAAAAGACACAGGGTATCAGAATGGATAAAAAAACAAGACCCATCGATATGCTGCAAGAAACTCATTTTACATGCAAAGACATCCCCAGATCTAAAGTGAGGGGGTGGAAAACAACTTACCATGCCAATCATCATCAAAAGAAAGCTGGAGTGGGNGCTGGAGTGGCAATCCTTATATCAGATAAATTAGGTTTTAAGCCAAAGAATATCATAAGAGATGAGGAAGGAAACTATATCATACTTGNTATATCATACTAAAAGGATCTGTCCAACAAGAAGATCTAACAATTGTAAATATCTATGCCCCTAACATGGGAGTAGCAAATAATATAAACCAATTAATAACAAAATCAAAGAAACATATTGACAATAATAAAATAATAGTAGGTTNATTAGTAGGGGACTTGAACACCCCCCTTACTGAAATGGACAGATCATCAAAGCAAAAGATCAACAAGGAAATAAAGGCTTTAAATGACACCCTGGACCAGTTGGACATCACAGATATATTCAGAACATTCCATCCCAAAACAACAGAATACACATTCTTCTCCAGTGCACATGGAACATTCTCCAGAATAGACCATATTCTGGGTCACAAATCAGGTCTCAACAGGTACCAAAAGATTGGGATCATTCCCTGCATATTTTCAGACCATAATGCTCTGAAACTAGAACTCAACCACAAAAAGAAAGTTGGAAAGAATTTAAATACATGGAGGCTAAAGAACATCCTACTAAAGAATGAACGGGTCAACCTCAAAATTAAAGAAGAATTTAAAAAATTCATGGAAACAAATGAAAATGAAAGCACAACTGTTCAAAATCTTTGCAACACAGCAAAAGCAGTCCTAAGAGGAAAGTATATAGCAATACAAGCCTTTCTCAAGAAACAAGAAAGGTCTCAAGTACACAACCTAACTCTACACCTAAAGGAGCTGGAGAAAGAACAGCAAAGAAAGCCTAAATCCAGCATGAGAAGAGAAATAATAAAGATTAGAGCAGAAATCAATGAAATAGAAACCAAAAGAACAGTGGAACAAATCAATGAAACTAGGAGCTGGTTCTTTGAAAGAATTAATAAGATTGATAAACCCCTGGCCAGACTTATCCAAAAGAAAAGAGAAAGGACTCAAATTAATAAAATCATGAATGAAAGAGGAGAGATCACAACCAACACCAAAGAAATACAAACAATTCTAAGAACATATTATGAGCAACTCTACACCAGCAAATTTGACAATCTGGAAGAAATGGATGCATTCTTAGAGAAATATAAACTACCAAAACTGAACCAGGAAGAAACTGAAGACCTGAATAGACCCATCACCAGTAAGGAGATTGAAGCAGTCATCAAAAATCTCCCAACGAACAAGAGCCCAGGGCCAGACGGCTTCCCAGGGGAATTCTACCAAACATTTAAAGAAGAATTAATACCTATTCTCCTGAAACTGTTCCAAAACATAGAAATGGAAGGAAAACTTCCAAGCTCATTTTATGAGGCCAGCATTACCTTGATCCCCAAACCAGGCAAAGACCCCATCAAGAAGGAGAATTACAGACCAATATCTTTGATGAACATGGATGCAAAAATCCTCAACAAAATACTAGCCAATAGGATCCAACAGCACACTAAAAGGATTATTCACCACGACCAAGTGGGATTTATTCCTGGGATGCAAGGTTGGTTTAACATTCGCAAATCAATCAATGTGATACAAGACATTAATAAAAGAAAGAACAAGAACCATATGATCCTCTCAATAGATGCTAAAAAAGCATTTGACAAAGTACAGCACCCTTTCTTGATCAAAATTCTTCACAGTGTAGGCGTACATAGATGGTACATACCTCAATATCATCAAAGCCATCTATGAAAAACCCATNACAGCGAATATCATTCTCAATGGAGAAAAACTGAGAGCTTTTCCCCTAAAGTCAGGAACACGGCAAGGCTGTCCACTATCACCACTGCTATTCAACATAGTGCTAGAAGTCCTAGCCTAAGCAATCAGACAACAATAAATAAATAAATAAATAAATAAATAAATAAATAAATAAATAAATAAATAAATAAATAAAAGGCATCTAAATCAGCAAGGAAGAAGTCAAACTCTCACTCTTTGCAAATGATACTTTATGTGGAAAACCCAAAGGACTCCACTCCAAAACTGCTAGAACTCATACAGGAGTTCAATAAAGTGTCAGGATATAAAATTAATGCACAGAAATCAGCTGTGTTACTATATACCAACAGCAAAATNAAATTAAAGAGTCAATCCCATTTACAATTGCACCCAAAACCATAAGATACCTAGGAATAAACCTAACCAAAGAGGCAAAGAATCTGTATTCAGAAAACTATAAAGTACTCATGAAAGAAATTGAGGAAGACACAAAGAAGTGGAAAAATATTCCATGTTCATGGATTGGAAGAACAAATATTATGGAAATGTCATGCTACCTAAGCAATCTACACATTATTAATGCAATCCCCATCAAAATACCAGCAATTTACTTCAAAGAAATGGAACAAATAATCCTAAAATTTATATGGAACCAGAAAAGACCCCGAATAGCCAAAGGAATGTTGAAAAAAAAAAGCAAAGTTGGCGGCATCACAATTCCAGATTTCAAGCTCTATTACAAAGCCGTCATCATCAAGACAGTATGGTACTGGCACAAAAACAGACACATAGACCAGTGGAACAGAATAGAGAACCCAAAAATGGACCCTCAACTCTATGGTCAACTAATCTTCGACAAAGCAGGAAAGAATGTCCAGTGGGAAAAAGACAGTCTCTTCAACAAATGGTGTTGGGAAAACTGGTCAGCCACATGCAGAAAAATGAAACTGGATCATTTCCTGACACCACACACAAAAATAGACTCAAAATGGATAAAAGACCTCAATGTGAGAAAGGAATCCATCAAAATCCTCGAGGAGAACACAGGCAGCAACCTCTTCGACCTCAACCGCAGCAACTTCTTCCTAGCAACATCACCAAAGGCAAGGGAAGCAAGGGTAAACATGAACTATTAGGACTTCATCAAGATTAAAAGCTTTTGCACAGCAAAGGAAACAGTCAACAAAACCAAAAGACAACTGACAGAATGGGAGAAGATATTTGCAAATGACATATCAGATAAAGGGCTAGTATCCAAAATCTATAAAGAGCTTCTCAAACTCAACACCCATAAAACAAATAACCCAGTCAAGAAATGGGCAGAAGACATGAACAGACATTTCGGCAAAGAAGACATGCAAAGGGCCAACAGACACACGAGAAAGTGCTCAACATCACTCGGCATCAGGGAAATACATATCAAAACCACAGCGAGATACCACCTTACACCAGTCAGAATGGCTAAAATCAACAAGTCAGGAAACGACAGATGTTGGCGAGGTTGCGGAGAAAGGGGAACCCTCCTACACTGTTGGTGGGAATGCAAGCTGGTGCAGCCACTCTGGAAAACAGTATGGAGGTTCCTCAAAAATTTGAAAATAGTGCTATCCTATGACCCAGCTATCGCACTACTGGGTATTTACCCTAAAGATACAAAGGTAGTTTTCCTCAGGGGCACATGCACCCGAATGTTTATAGCAGCAATGTCCACAATAGCCAAAGTATGGAAAGAACCTAGATGTCCATCAACAGATGAATGGATAAAGATGTGGTATGTATACACACACACACACACACACACACACACACACACACACACACACACACACACAATGGAATACTATGCAGCCATCGAAAGAAACGAAACCTTGCCATTTGCAACAACGTTGGTGGAACTACAGGGTATTATGCTAAGTGAAATAAGTCAGTTAGAGTAAGACAATTATCATATGATCTCTCTGATATGAGGAACTTGAAGGGCAGGCCGGGGGTCATGGAGGGTAGGGAGGGAAAAATAATGAAACAAGATGGAATCGGGAAGGAGACAAACCATAAGAGATTCAATCTCACGAAACAAACTGAGAGTTACTGGGAGGTGGGAGGGTAGGGATAGGGTGGATGTGCTATGGACATTGGGGACGGTTTGTGCTATGGTGAGTGCTGTGAAAGGTGTAAGCCTGATGATTCACAGACCTGTACCCCTGAGGCAAATAATAAAAAAAAAATTAAAAAAAAGAAAAAAGAAACATTATGGATTTTGTATGGTAACAAACTATCTGAAAAGGAAATTAGGAAAGAAATCCCATTTACAATAGGACCAAAAGAAGAAAATACTTAGAGATAAACTAAGGTGGTAAAAAACTTGTATGTTGAAAACTATAAAACACTGACAAGAAAATTAAATAAGACAAAAATTTAAATAAGACAAATGGAATAAAAGTCATCCTGTGTACATGAATTGGAAGACTGTATATTGTTGAAATGTCCAAACTCCCCAAAACCATCTATAGATTCAATGCCATTCCTATCAAAATCCTAATGACATTTTTTGCAGAAATAGGAAATACAATCTTAAAATCCATATGAAACCACAAAAGACTAGGAAAAACCATATAATAAAATTTTGTTATCCATTCTTCATAGAAAAGAAAACTTTAGCTAGGAATAGAAGGGAATTTCTTCCATCCATTAAGAATACCAGCCAAAAACTGTTGGTGGGAACATAAATTAGGACAGCCATTGCAGAAAAGCAATATGGAAGTTTCTCAAAAAATTAAAAATAGAAATAACATAGGATCCAATAATTCCATTATTGGGTGTTTATCAAAAAAAAGACAACACTAATTTAAAATGATATATGTACCCTTATGTTTATTGAAGAAGTATTTACAATAGCCAAGCTATGGAAGCAACTCAAGTGTCCATCAATAGATAAATGGACAAAGAGATGATAAATATACGTCCAATGGAAGAGTATACAGCCATAAATAGGGTAAGATCTTGCCATTTACGACAACATGGATAGGCCTGGAGGGGATTATGCTACGTGAAATAATTCAGACTAAAAAAATACCACATGATTCACTCATATGTGGAATCTGAAAAACAAAGGAATAAAGGAAAACCGAATCAAATCTATAGATACACAGAACTCATGGTTGCCAAAGGAAAGGGAGAATGGGAGAAAGGAAAAAAAATAGATCAATAGGAATGAGACATATAGGCTCACAGTTATGGAATAAAAGGTATTCATACGGAATAGAGTCAATGGTATTGTAATAGTAGATGGTAGTTACAGTTGTGGTGAGCATAGCATAATATATAGAGATGTTGAATGACTAGTCTGTACACCTGAAATTAATGCAATATTTTGCATCAACTACACTCAAAAAAATTCAGAATACCAACAACAAAAAAGGACTATAGCAGATATTCTTAACAGTGATTAGATGTCCACTGTCACTATTTCTATTCATCATTAAACTCTGGGCCAATGCAATGAAGTGAAATAAATGGTATAAATAGGGGGAAAGTGTTCACACACAACAATAGTGAGTATGCAGAAAATGCAAAAGAATCTACACACTAAAATGAAGTGATAAATTTATCAAAGTAGGTGGATAGAAGATCAAGACATAAACATCAATTATCTTTTTACATAATAGCACAATTAAAAATTAAAAATTATCATTAGAATAGCATAATCAAAGACATAACTTAAATAAAAGACAAATACCCAAAATTTTACTTTGATAACTAAGTCACATTAAGAGCTAGATCATGGGGCGCCTGGGTGGCTCAGTGGGTTAAAGCCTCTGCTTTCGGCTCAGGTCATGATCTCAGCGTCCTGGGATCGAGGCCCGCATCGGGCTTTCTGCTCAGCGGAGAGCCTGCTTCCTCCTCTCTCCTCTCTCTCTGCCTGCCTCTCTGCCTACTTGTAATCTCTCTCTCTGTGTCAAATAAATAAATAAAATCTTAAAAAAAAAAAGAGCTAGATCATGTCCATGGATTAAAAGACTCAATATTATAAAGATATCAATTCTCCATAACTAAGCAACAAATTCAATGTAATGTCAATCAAAATCCTATTTAGCTGGGTTGATTATAAGGAAATTAAATTATATGAAACTAAAGACAAACAGTAGTCAAAACAATCATGAAGAGGAAAAAATAATGTTAGAGAGATAAAAAGAAGTTGGGAAAGGACACTAGTAGACACCAAGGTACCAAACAAAGGTACAATAAAACAGGGTGGTAAAGGTGAAAATAGACACCAAAGCAAAAGAACAGAGAGCCCAGAAACATACTCATACCTGTGTAGACACTCACTTATGAAAACATTGCTCTTCAGAGAGTGGCTATCTGGTTCGCTGCCACTATAGATCTAGGACACCATATCCTAGTGGGATCTGTGAACAGCATCCAGTAGTGTTTATACTGGTCACTAGTCCATTTCCTCCAGAATTCCCTACGAAACAGTTAGCCTTCCCTCTAGGCTTCCAACATCTTCCGATCCCCTCGTTCACAGCAGACAATGGTAAATATGCTCCCATCTCTATCGATTCCCCCCTTCCTCCATCCTTACCTGTTGTTCTCAGGGAAAGAACCATGTCTTTCCTCCTTATATCCAAAACTCTAAATTTCTCCTCTTACAACTGCTTCTTGAAGTATACTTTTTGAGAGTTCCTTTTTAGGAGCACCTGGGTGGCTCGGTCGGTTAAGCATCTGCCTCTGACTCAGGTCATGTTCCAAGGTCTTGGGACCCAGTTCCCCATTGGGCTCCCTGCTGAGCAGGGCCCCTGCTTCTCCCTCTCCCTCTGTCACTGCCCCTGTTTGTGCACTCTCTTTTTCAAATAAATAAATAAAATATTTTTTTTAAAAAAAGCTTATCTTTCCTCTGATACTTTCTTTTTCAGCTACAAATATTCTAAATGTTTTAATTGATTCATATAGAGAGAGAAAAAGAAAAGGGAAAGAACACGTTAACTTTGCTTTTACTAGAAGCTGTGTTCCAGCTCTCTTCAAACTTTGTGAAAGTATCTGTGCTCTTCGTTTCCATGTTCTCAAGCCTTTCAAGCCTTTCTCACTCTCTTTAGAGAGACAGTGAGAGAGAGCATGAGCAGGGGGAGGGACAGACACTCTTGCTGAGCAGGGAGCCTGACATTGAGCTCGATCCCAGGACAGACCTGAGCCAAAGGCAGACACTTAACCACCTGAACCACCCAGCCCCCCCCTCATTTCTAGCTCTATCCCACTCCATTGAAAATACCCGCCCTAAATCGTCACTAATTTCCTATTGGTCAAATCCACCTGTCCATTTTCAGTTCTGTTTCTCTTCTGCCGACACCTCTATCGAATGTAGTAATGTTAACTATTCCTACTTTAAAATAAAAAAAGAGAAAAAGAAAAAAAATGCTTTGCACAGTTAAGATCCAGATAACATCCAGATTTCCGTCTTTTATGAAGCCTTTTTCTAGTCTTCAGATCTTCTGCCTTCTGGAGTATTCTTTTTCCTCCTTGTAGTTCCTGTCTACAGATTAGAATCACTTGGGGTTCCTTTTAAACAAGTGGAAGCTGTGGCCCCATCCCAGACTGACTAAATCAGAATCTTTTGAGGTGGAGTCTAGGCATCAGTTTTTCAGTATTTTTAAAAGTTCCTAAGATGATTCTAATCAACAGCCAGAACTGGAGGCTTATAGGTTTCACAGAAACTAATCATTCTTATATGCATAATCATCACCAGGGAAGAGTCCTTAAAATGCAACCCTTCAAGGACTGTTTGCCAGGTATTTTCATTCAGTCAGATTTGAGTGGGATCTAAGACTTTGCATTTTTAATAAGAGCACAGATGATTCTCATCAAGCATTGTCCAGAGGGGACCCCTTTAAGAAACATTACTCTAAGAATTTTTGTCCATTCCCTTTCTTTTAGAATGCCTTCTAAACTGCCTCCCAAGCTTTCTTACCTGGATGTCACAGTCACCTTAAACGTACCATGTCTATGTAGAATCAAATGCACTTCCCTGTCCCCTGCCCTACTTCTCCAGAACCCCATCGCTTGCATTGTATTCCCCCTCACTGCTGATGGCATCGGTGTTTACTCTATGTCAAGGAAGAAATCTCTGAGCCAACATCTTTTCTTCTTTCCTAATTCTTCACATCACATTGATCGATACAACCCTATGATTCTATTCAAGAAACATCCCCCAAAAGCCCTTCAACCTTCTCACTACATTGTTCAGACTTTAGCTTAAGTGGAAGCTCCCATCTTCTGTTTTCTCTGCTTCAGTATTTGCACATTGCTGCCAGAGTGAACTTTCTATTAATGAAATGTGCAGCAAATTAAAATGACTAGTGTTAAGCACCTCGTAGATGCCAGACATTGTTCTAAAAATGACGCCTGTTGAATTCATTTACTCCTCATCCTCCTCACCCTAGTGCTTTGCCACCTTTACTTACCTAATAAGCAGCCGAGCCAGGGGTTGGGTCCAGACACCTGTGTTCTTAATCACTCCACTGTACTGATGTCTGATCACATCGTTTTCCATCTTTCAGGTCTTGGTTTGCTCTACATTGCGTACAGAATAAAACAAAAGACTCTTCAGCACAGCACCCAAGGCCATTCAAATGATCTCCACTTCCCGCCCTCTCCAACCTTCTTTCCTATCTGACCTCTTATTGGCTCTGGCCTCAGTGAGATTCACACTCCCCCTCCCTGCCAGGTTCTCTTATGGTTCCACAACTTTGCTCCATGGGCTGCATCTGGCCTCTCTGATTCTTCCTCCCGACCTCCCACAGCTGACAAGGCAATGCGAAGCTGTCCTTTTAAAAATACGCTCGGTCATTACTAATTCTATAGAAACACTGCAGGTGCGTTCAACAAATAACTGCCTGTTTATCTTGTAACATCACTCTTTCAACCTCTTAAAGACGAGTACTATATATTCTTCATTTTAGTAGCCAGTCTCCAGGAAGAGTGTGTACAGCAGTTTCCTAGAGCGACTGCCCAATTAACACCAACTTGGTGGCTAGAAGAACAGAAATTTCTTTTCTTGGTTTGGAGAGCCAAAAGTCTGAAATTAAGATGTCAGCAGGACCATGCACCTGCTGAAGGTTCTGGGAAGAATCTTTCTTGACTTCTTCCACCTTCTGGTGGTTCCTGGTGTTTTTAGCTTCTGGCAACATGATGCCAGTATCTGCCTTTGTCTTCACATGGTCCTCTTTGTGTTTCTTTCTCTGTGTACTCACCTCTTCTATCAGGACACTAGTCACTGAATTTATGTCCCACCTCATACTGAAGATGATTTCCTCTTGAGATCCTTAATGAATTATATCTGCAAAGGACTTATTTCCAAATAACGTCACATTCTGAGGCACAAGGGGAACATGAATTTGGGAGGACACTCTTAGATCTACAAAGTGTCTAATAAGGTATAGTCAATAAATGCTAATAGATTAGTTGGTAGGAAGTAGGCAGAATGAACCCCTGACAGATGAATCAAAGGACTTATATATAGAATCTATAAAGAATTCTTTCAATCAATAAGACAATCTGATTTTTTAACCTTCTATTTTTCCTCTATCTTTTAAAACTTTTTTAAAAGTAGTTTTAGGTTTACATCAACACCGGGAAGGAGGTATAGACATTTCCTCCATGCTCTCCTTGCCCACACAGACACAGCCTCTCCTTCATCACAGTCCCTTACCTGAATGGCACCTAAGCCCACCCAGACACATTACAGTCAACCAAAGTCCATAGTTTACACAAAGTTCACTCTTGGTATTGCACATTCTATGGGTTTGGACAAATGTATCATATATCTCTCATTATGATATCTTCCAGGGTATTTTCACTGCCCTGAAAATTCTCCGTACTCTGCCTACTCATCTCTTCCACTCACCCCAGAGAGAAATGCTTTAAAATCTTAAAATGTTCACCGCGCTGGAAATCTTACCGACCACTTCCCCTAAGAATGCCCTGCCTTACCCCCTCTTGCCGACCCTCCTCCTCCCCTCTATTCTCAGTATTCTCACCCATGTTTTCTTCCCACCAATTTATCAACAGGAATTCTAACTCTGATGAAGTAACATCTCTTCACTTCCTTGCAAATATAAGTGATTAACACCTACTTGTGAGAGTCACTGGATTCCTTCAACTCCAGCTTAATCTCATGATAATGCATTTACTTATTTGAGTCATAAAATAATTATCTTATTCATTTTTTGTTAAAATAATTTTATCCCATTATTTCAAGAAGTTTTTAGGGTACAATTAATTTTTTCCATTTTACCATGAGAATGAGAATGAGCAATATCTGTTGCTAATTCATAAAAATAGATAATAAAAATCCCAATCTGGGGGGAGGGGGATGCTTTGGCTACTCCCAACATTGACTGTTTTCTCATTAGATTAAAGCCTAATATTAAACTCTGAATGGATTTCCTTAATACCAAAGAGCGGTCATTTTCCTTTGCCAGCTTTAAAACACAACCATCCTATTGAACACAAATCCCTGCTTAACTCATAATGTCAATTTTTACTGTTTTTATTCAATGATCCTAAAGTAAAATTCCCTTTTCTCCACAAAAATAAACAGATAGTTAAATAAATCCTACCCCTTGCAGTCAATACTTGCATAACCTTAAGCAATGTCACAAAGCCTTTGTTTGTTCATGCATAAAGGTGCAATAATAATAATAATAATAATAATAATAATAGCATCGACCTTATAGAGTTTGCTGGAACGATGAGGTGAGATAAGCACAGGAAAGTGTTTAGTACCGTGTATGACACATAGTAGGTGCTCATTAGAATCAGCTATCACTATTACTTAGACCAAAGTGTAATAAACGAAGTTTAAAATCAGAGAAGAGAGAAGAAAAGAGAAGGAGTTAAAGAAGGCTAAAAAAAAAT
>LNAC01000637.1:840122-865110 GCA_002007465.1 Ailurus styani | reverse complement strand
GGCTGTCCACTATCACCACTGCTATTCAACATAGTACTAGAAGTCCTAGCCTCAGCAATCAGACAACAAAAAGAAATAAAAGGCATCCAAATCGGCAAGGAAGAGGTCAAACTCTCACTCTTTGCAGATGATATGATACTTTATGTGGAAAACCCAAAGGACTCCACTCCAAAACTGCTAGCACTCATACAGGAATTCAGTCAAGTGTCAGGATATAAAATCAATGCACAGAAATCAGTTGCATTTCTATATACCAACAACAAAACAGAAGAAAGAGAAATTAAAGAGTCAATCCCATTTACAATTGCACCCAAAACCATAAGATACCTAGGAATAAACCTAACCAAAGAGGCAAAGAATCTGTATTCAGAAAACTATAAAGTACTCATGAAAGAAATTGAGGAAGACACAAAGAAGTGGAAAAACATTCCATGCTCATGGATGGGTAGAATAAATATTGTGAAAATGTCTATGCTACCTAGAGCAATCTACACATTTAATGCAATCCCCATCAAAATACCAGCAATTTATTTCAAAGAAATGGAACAAATAATCCTAAAATTTATATGGAACCAGAAAAGACCCCGAATAGCCAAGGGAATGTTGGGGAAAAAAAGCAAAGTTGGTGGCATCACAATTCCAGATTTCAAGCTCTATTACAAAGCTGTCATCATCAGGACAGTATGGTACTGGCACAAAAACAGACACATAGATCAGTGGAACAGAATAGAGAGCCCAGAAATGGACTCTCAACTCTATGGTCAACTAATCTTCGACAAAGAAGGAAAGAATGTCCAGTGGGAAAAAGACAGTCTCTTCAACAAATGGTGTTGGGAAAACTGGACAGCCACATGCAGAAAATTGAAACTGGAGCATTTCCTGACAAAATTCCCCTTTGAAACTTATTGGCAGAAAGATGATCCCCCTCACTGAGCCTCTCTGTCCTCCAGCCCACAGAACTTTCCAACTGTTGTTAGCCTTCTGCTTAAAAGTTTTCAAGGTTCTCTCCCTGTCTATAAGAGAAGATGAATGGCCTCATCACAATATTCGTTCCATCTGTCTATCTATTCATTCATCTCTAGTTGTTTACTCAACAAATTTCATTCAACCCTTCCAAAAAACCAAGAACTGTTTGCACTGAATGTGCAACAGGGAGTAAAATACAAGACCGTGACTTATCTGAACCCTGGCCCTTAATCTAGCCTCATCCAGCCTCATCTCCATCCTCTCTCCCTACTGTACTCTACACTCCATTCACACCAAATTTCTCAGTTTCCTAAATTCTACCTCCCTGCCTTTCACATATGTTAGGCTCTCTTTTAAAATGAACTTCTTCTTTTTTTTTTTCCTCTGAATTGTTAATTCCTAACCATACTTAAAGACCAAAGTCTAGTGTTACCTCCTCTGAGAGATATTCCCAGGCTGTCCCAAGGAGGTTGGACCACTCATTTAGAGCTATCAGTAGGGTTTTATTCCTATGGTAAACATCCTTCAATTAAACACATCTAAAGTGTAGCCAATGGCTAAGTGCTGTGTCATTGACTGGCGGTTTCTATTTATTTATTCCTTTGTTTTTAATTTGTAGCACCTCAAATAATGTCCTTCAAACATTTCATGTATGGTGGGTAAAAAAAAAATTTTCTTGTCCCATGTAAAAAGCAAACTAGTTTGGTAAAATGAATTGTCTAATTCTAGTGGTGGAGGCAAAACCAGTGAATTTAAAATAAACCCTACTCCCTACTTTTCTGGGTGAAAGGAAAAAATTGGTATTCTGGCAATCTTAACTATTGTGAGTATTTTTATGACCTAGTTAGAAGGTAAATGAATGACGTACATGAAAAATCTGATGTAGATGAAAGTATTGATGGGTTTCAGAACTTGAAGACAAGGTGCTTTTCTCACATGTGCAGCTTTGAGAAGTTCTAGGAAAATCGTATGCTTCCACATCATTTACTCCCAAAAATTAAGGATTTGTGAGCACCTCTCTAATTACACTTTAAGATGTAAGTATGCAAGATGACCTCCTTTGACCATATCAGCAGTAGCTGTCTTATTCCCAACCTGCCACTTCTTGAAAGAACATTAGTTTTTACCAATGGCCACTATTCACATAGTTTAGAATAAATGTCTTCATGGTCCCTTGGTATAACTCAGAAAACTGACAGGGTATAGCATATTCTCCTACCCAATCTCTCCTTTGCTCCCCACCCCCAACCCAGACCCTTTCCAAGGCACCAATGTAAAAACTAACTGATAACATTCTATATTCTTCACCAGTCTCTGGTTTATTATGATCTAAAGCTGGGCTGCTTCTTGCTGCCGGGTGGAAATCCCATGAGCACACATTGCTACATCATTCAAAGACCAGCAGCCAGGGATTCTGAAACAGAGGAGTAAGAGGAGCAGGAAGAGGCTCTCATGGGGCATTTGTTTCCTGCAGATCCATAAAGCCAAAGTCTTCCTGGCTGCTTTTCATACATGGGTTCATTCTTTGTTCAAAAGATATGGCATAAGGCTTAGTGGGCATACAAGAACTCAAGCTATTGGATTGTATAGAAAGGGGGAAGGTATTTTGTCAGCTTTTGAGATTTCTTTTTAAAATGTGACCAGACATTCATAGATGCATACAGACTTTCATTTTAATCAGCAACATGCAAATTGCATATTCATCTGGCTAGACACAGGGCAGGCACTGTTCATAGAGATAGGGCTATGCATTATAGGCACAATTCTGGTGAAAAGAAATCTTTGTTTAAAAAAAAGTACTGGAGGTGAAAAGAAACAAGTGTTATAAAAGCAAACACAATTTGGGACCAGGACTCCTGAGATGTGGTTCTTATTTCTGGTGGCCTAGTACAAAGCCAGTCAAATTTCCCATGACTATTTTAAAAACACCAATACAAACTCCACCATAAGATACAACTTTCTGATTCCCAAATGTTTCTGTTTGCTGCATTGGTGCAGTTTTCTTAACAAAAACCTTTTAGTTGATTATGAGTGAGTCATATTTCCATGCTGGCTTATTTTTAACAATGAATTCCAATGCACTCAGGGCTATTTTTGTGGCTGAAAATGCTGAATGTCATTCCAGACTCTCTTTGTCAAACTCATCATATCATGCTATATACCTATGTTTAATGTGAAAATAAAATAATAAGCATATTTACTTGTATACATTTTATATTTCTTATAGAGTAAAAGAGACTATTTTCACCATATGCATTTGTTTAGTCAGTGATTATCTCTTTCACCTCCTGGGGAGCATCAAATCTTTATCTTAATTGTAATTCTCTACAGCAATGGTGAATCCAGCTTAACATTCCCACCCCCGTACCTACTTCTGAGTCACAGGGAAGAGTCATGGAAGGAGTCAACTGCCGTTTGATCCCAGGTACATAAGATGACTCTCTTTTCTTCTATTTCTGTAACACATGGAAATTTTGGAAAACTATGGCCAATCTCTGCTTCTCCCTTCACTACATTGACCATATTTTACTGTTAGTACCTAATAACCACCTTCCAAGAGAGGCTACAAAGTGCATAAAACAGAAGGTTGTCATCTACTTTGTTCATTGTTACATCTCCATTGTCCGGAACAAGGATGGTACAAAGAATTACATGGATCCATCAATGTTTGAATAATAAGCACAAAAGAAACAATAAGTAAATTACCTAGATATCTGCATCTTCATTTATATACTCTTAGTTGTTAAAATGTGAATAGTTAAGTAAATTTTGGAATTAAACAGCAAATTGATAACAAAATAAATGTATATAATTGAACAAAAATTTAAATAGGAGAGCAGAATACAGTCTAGAGTTCACAGAGAGACAGAGAGAGTGTGCGCGAGAGAGAGATGTAGTGTCCTGCAACATACAGTTAAACAATGTAAAAGAAGGACTTTTATGGGGCAGAAAATCAGAGCTGTGGCACTCCTTCTTCAGCAACGAAGCTGCACCATACTTCCCTCACATTCATCTTTAAAAGAAAAGGGGGAAAAATGGAGAGAAAGTGAACAAGTGCTCCTCTATCTGTTACACTGACTTAGATTTGGGAAGCATAATTAAATATATGCATAAGACGATTCTAACAGGATATACACCTCCCGCTTAGTCCTATACTTGGTCTACCTCAACCCTTTCCCAAAGCTAGGGAAATGTGTACACTGGGACCACTGGACAAAACTATCATCATCTTGATTTTCACTTCAAAGTGCTTAGTCCAGGTGTCACTACCTTTCCTACAAGGGAAGATGTGTGAGAACATGCAATCCTACAGAACTAATTTTGTACGGTTTTCCCCCCCATCTCCAACCCCCCTCTCTCACTGAGGGAGCAGAGTTGAAGAGGGTAAAAGAATGCCTCAGTAAGTTTGATTACATAAATGTGGGAAAGCCTTGCAGTCACTTAGGTGGAGCCAATTGAAGTAAATAAGATCCTTTGCCAGAATGCAAAAGCAGCAGTATAAGTCAGGAGCAGTTAAGTGGGGGCATGTTCAGTAGAGAACCCAGGACATAACCTTCCTTTCAATCTTTCTAGTTCTACCCCCATAAATCTTCAGAAGCACAGAGAACACAATACAAAGTCCCCAAATTTCCCATGGCCCCCAAAAGAATTGTGCAGGTGCTGAAAAGTGCTCAATGTAAAGAAAGAAGGCCTTGCATTCAGGACAAAGAAGTCCTGAGTTCCTTATTGAAGACTTGAGATGGCACAGAATGGTGGCCATTTTAGCTAATGGCATCATGGCCAGAGACTTCACCATGATTCCATGATGCTATGGGAGTTCCAGGAATTAAATGGTACTCATGGGGGGTAGAATAAAGAAGGGTAAATTTTTAATTAGCTGAGTTAAAATGCCTGAGAAAACCCAGAAGTGGCTAAAACATGTTCAGCCATGTGGTGGAATGAGGACTCGATAAAGAGACGTACAACATGATGGACAAAGTTCCACAGTACAGCTAGGAAGCATTCACATCTATTAGCATATATTGTAACTCCATTTGGCAAGCTACATGCTGAGGATGACAAGCATAAGTGTAACTAAACAATCTTTAAAGTGTCATGAATACCTGAGAAGAGATAAATACAAGTTTAATGCATTTTATCTAAATTGAAGGCAGCTAAAATAAAGGAGGTGGCAAAATGCACTGTAGACATAGATGTGACCAATAATTTCCTTGAAAATATAGCTTAAAATCATTATTAATATTTTATATCAAATGAAAATATTATATTGCTATTTAAATTTCACTGTTCCTAACAACACTGTCACCAGGAGAGAAAATGAGATGTTGACCTACTGTATTAGGACATGTATTTTAAATTTCTGCACACTGAGTCATTCCCTTACTTTACCAGAAATATTTGCTCAGGAGCTGGGTCAATGATTAAGGAGTACAGGATGATCAGAAAAAAAGTGTAACTTTCTGATCCATAAAATATATACATATACATGATTTTACATAATTATTATCATTATTTTCATTATTTTATTGTTATTCAATAAGCAGCATAGTGTATGCTTGTGACCATGGACTCTAGAGTCAAATTTCACTCATTCACTTACCAGCTATGAAACTCTGCAGCAAGCTGCTTAACCTCTCAGTTTACCCGTCTATAAAATAGAGATATTCACCATACCCACCTCTCAGCAATGTTAAGACACGTGAAAGAGCTATGATATAATAAAGCACTTGGAACAGAGTCTGGCACATAGTAGACGCTACTAAGGTGTTTATATTTACATATATTACTTCTTGTAGTATTTTGATGGCATCTAAACAATAGGATAGTTTACGATTTAAAAACTATACCTATACACACTTACCTATTTTAGTCTTCATAAGACCTGTTGAGAAGTAGATGACATTGATCTCCACTGCTAAGGAAGTGTCCTGAGGTTTGGAGAGATTAAACAACATCTCTAGTGAATGAAAAAGAATGGGATTGAAGCTCCAGGCTCCCAACTTCAAATTCAGACCTGTCACCACAGAATTTGCATTCTCAGCTACACTTGACATGAATCATTCTCCTTTTAGGGAAACATAGATGAAGGCAAGTGGAGCTAATACTACTTTATCCAGAGACATTCTATATGTAGACAGTGTGAATCAGTGATGACATTGGCATCAGAACTGGGAAAGGATATGCTTGCACAGGAAGAAGTGGTCCTGGGTCATGATAAAAGAGACCAGCCTAGATGACTGAAATCCATCCAAACCAGCATAGCCACCCAAGGAAACCTCACCGTGTGGGAAGTACATTGTATACAAAGCAACCCCAGTTCTGTGGATTGAAAGGCTGAACAAAGAGATACCTTGGCAGTCATGGCTTGGAAGATCTTCTCTCTAATCATTGTAAATGAAGGTGGATAAAATTTACAATGACTTTATGGGTTGGCGATTAATAGGACCTTAACAGACACCTCACCAAAGATATATAGGTGATAAATAATCATATAAGAAGGTGTCCCACATCATCAGGGAAATGTATCTTACAACAACAACGAGATACCATTACACACCTATTAGAATGGCCAAAATCCGAAACACTGACAACACCAAATGCTAGTGAGGATGTGGAATAACAGGAATTGCTGTTGAGAATATATAGCCGGTGAGAATGCAAAATGGTTCAGCCACTTTGGAAGATGAGTGGTTTCCAAAGAAACTAAAATATGGGGGCACCTGGGTGGATCAGTCGTTAAGCATCTGCCTTCGGCTCAGGTCATGATCCCAGGGTCCTGGGATTGAACCCCACATCAGGCTCCCTGTTCAGCAGGAAGCCTGCTTCTCCCTCTCCCACTCCCCCTGCTTGTGCTCCCTCTCTCGCTGTGTCTCTCTCTGTCAAATAAATAAAAATCTAAAAAAAAAAAGGAACTAAAATATGCTTACCTTATGACTCAGCAGCTCCCAGGTATTTACTCAAATGAATTCAAAACTTATGTCCATACAATACTGGCACACAGATGTAATTGCAGCTTTAGTCATAGTTGCCAAACTTGGAAGCAACCAAGATGTTCTTCAGTAGGTGAATGGATAAATACATTATGGTCCACCCAAACAATAAGATATTATTCAGGGCCAGAAAGGAATGAGCTACTAAGCCATGAAGAGACATAGAGGAATCTTAAATGTATATTTTGATGTGAAAGCAGCCAGTCTGAAAGGCTGCATACCGCAACAACGTGACGTTTTGGAAAAGACAAAACTAGAAACAAGATCAGTGACTGTCAGTGTTGGAAGGAATTAAGGAAGGAGACATGAATAAGCAGAATAGAGAGGATTTTCAGGGCAGTGAAAATATTATTTACTATTATAGCGATGGATGTGTGTCATTATACACTTGTCTACACCCATAGAACATACAACACCAAAAGTGAACCATCATATAAACATATGAACTTTGTTTGGTTCATTCTAATGTGTCAATACTGGTTTATCCTTGTTAACACAAAACAAAACAAAACAGAAGGTATCATTTTGGTAAGTGATGTAGATAATGGGGAGGTTATGCATGTGTCGGGCTAGAGAACCTATAGGAATCCCTATGTTTTCCTCTCAATTTTGATAGAAACCTGAAACTGCTCTAAAAAATCAAGTCTCTTTAAAAAACTATGTGAATAAGAGTAAATAATGGTGCTTTGAATGCTGTCCTGAGACCTGTCCAAGGTGAAAAATCTGTCAGTTCAAAGAAGTATGGAGGCCAATATTTGCAAAGATTAGGTTGGAAGGCAATGGAAATAATCCTCACAATTAGATAATAGAGTCTTTCCATATTAACATAAATGATATTTAAAAATTGAAACATTAAGCCATAGTAAGCATAAGCTCTAATATTAATGGGGCACATAAACAGAAAAAAAATGGTTTTGTGCTATTTAATCTCAAAAATGGTTTAATGACCCTAATCTGATTATGAAAACAGCACAAGCAACTGTATTAGATAAATAGGACATTAAAAATACTGCTAACTGGTAAGCAGCTTGGAAATATCCAAACGAATGTATTTTTAAATCAAATGTAATAGTCACTGAAGGAATATTAAAGAGATGTCCTGGATATGGCTATGACATTGGCAAACATGAACACATATAAAGAAAGTTGAAGGAAAGCACAGAATACCAGCTAGGAAAACAAATCACAGAGTGAAAGTTAAGAATTTGGTTAATTTACTTAAGCCTTGGTTTCTGCTGCCTCGGATACTCAATCCTCAGCCCAATAAAAATGTTGAATAGTACAGTATGCATTTAATATGTAATTACAACATTCTAATACTAAAAACATGGTCAAATACTTTTCTCTGGAATTAGGGTTACTTTACATTAGGAGGCAGCTCTTCCAATGAACAGGAGGGAGCTTAAGAAAACTTTTGTAACACCCCGTACTTGAAGCTATCACCCCTCTTCGCTACCACTTCACTTGTCAGTGAGTGTCATGATGACTAATGATGACTAATGAATGGGCATTATTTGTCCTGCAGTATTCGATCATTGGTGAGTGTGGTTTTGGACAATCCTGGCTACCCTTCTGATGTGCTCATTCATCTGTCCTTCTCCCTTCTTAAGGTGTTAGTATAATGGAGAAGCACTTCACCCAGGAAGCATACCGTGAGGTCTTGCTAAGCCTCAATGCCCTAACTTGTAAACGGGACCTAATAATAATGCCTCACGGGTGGTTGCATAAAAGAAGTAATTGTGTGCCTGGTAGAACCCACCAGGTTAATAAATGTTACTTGCTCCTCTACACCTCACACTACACTTTCAGTTCTCAAACATCGCTAACTGACTCCAAACCCACGGTTCAACCTCCTACTGATGGCCATCTGGGAATCTCCCGACGTGGGCCACGGTTCTTTAAATTGCTCTCCTAGTACTATAACAGTACATTTGAAATATGTATGTTAGAGTAATTGTAGTGAGAAATATGAGAGAGAAATATGTCACAGCTTGTCCCAAAGAAATGAGTAATTACCCCCAAGACATTTGTTTCCATCCCAAGAGCAAAATTAGAACCACCAGATAATCTCAGCACCATTCCACTGATACCCTCGAGCTAGAAGGGTAGTCTGACTGATGTCAGTTTGTTGGAGCCTGTCCCACCTGGACTGGCCACTGCATTGTTACATTCGTACATTTCGTTCAGCTCTAGAGGTGGATACCACTGGAAAATGATGACTAGGGTTGGAAAGGGATCTAGAATCTGGAAGGGCAAAACTTTTTACCTGTCATTCTGTGACATAATGCTTAGATATATTTTCCCCTTGCCACTTACATTACAAAAACTCAACAGTCTTTTCTCTCCTCATTTATCATGGTCCAACCTTTCCAACTGTAATTTGAAGGAACAGACCAAAAATAACCTCTGTTAATAAAACCTTGTTGACTTGTTTTCTTTTGTTTTCTCCGGGGAGTTGAATGTTTTCTTGCATGTTCCCAAACGAGATAGCTGTCTTTATGAATTCATTTTCCAATTGGAAAATAGACACAAAATCTAGAAGAACGAGAGAGGCAGTGAGATAATCTAAAATGTAATCTGGCTGCTAACAGCTAGGTTTGCCATCGCTACTCTGAGTTCTGGAAACTTCTCCAACTTTCCTGTAAGAACTCTAGTCCTACTCTCAGCTATACCCAGAAGAGCCAGCAATGGTTTATGTGATTACTCTCGATTTTCCTTAGGAATTTCTTAATACCTTATCATCCACATGACTGTCTGTTCCCAAATACAAGTTACTGAAAACTAACTATCTTGCAGGTGCAGTCCTGCAACAAAGTGTATGGGACCAAATGAAGAATGCTGCTGTGGGAGGCCAGCTAATAAGTTCTACCATCTGCGTTTTTCTATAACTACCCCATGAAATGATATACAATAAATGATTTCCAACTGTGAACTCAGTTTTTATTTTTTTAATCTGTCTCTGGAACTACTTTCTAATGGGAATATATCTGTTTCTTTCATTTTTATCCAAACTCTTTTTGGAACCCAGCAGGTTACAAAGAAAAAATAATTTTTCTAACCAATATCACTCCCTACAACATCCTTAGCAAAAGGAGGAAGGTATCAGATTGCTAAACAAATAATAGTTGGCCATGACTTTCAAAAAGATGGGAATGACGGTTCTCATGGGGCAATTGGAAGCTTTCTTTCTTAATTGACAATTACAGATACAGTGCATCAAGTGGGCATGTGATAAATATCAGTGCTTGCTTGACCTACCAAATATATTTGTTTGGGAAAATATAAATGACAAATTGACCTTCAGATTAATAGCTACCATATTGGTAAAGTACAAATCACTTTTAACAGCCACATTATTTTAGTAAAGAGAAGCTTGCTAACTGCTCTTTAATTAAGTACACTAATGACCTTAAGGGGATTAGTAGTCTTGTCTGATAATCAATAAGCATGGCAAGATTGCTGCCTCACAAACTGGGGTAGAACCAAATTAATCTGCGAATATTAGTTCCCCCTACTTTCTTCCTTATAGTTTGATTCTATCCAATCCTTAGGAAACTCATAATCCCAGACAGAAAGATCATAACAATAATCTATTTGTTCTGAAGATATATATTTATTCTAGCCAACATGGTTTAAAAATAGTGCCAAAAATCCAAGTGACATATAATAGGTCTTTGCCTGCAAATCATTGCTTGAATAATGCTCTAACAAAATTCTCTGTTGCCATATTTATTAAGTGATTGACTAACGGATTATAACTAACTGCCACAATGAGGTTCAGTTTCTTCATTTGTAAAATGAAAAGGGAGGCTTTAGGGCACTTGGATGGCTCAGCTGGCTAAGTGTCTGCCTTTAGCTCAGGTCATGATCCTGGGGTCCTGGGATCTAGTCCTGCATTGGGCTCCTCGCTCAATGGAGAATCTGCTTCTCCCTCTCCCTGCCGCTCCCCCTGCTTGTGCTCTCTTCCTCCCCCTCTCTCTCTTTCTCTCTCAAATAAATAAATAAATAAAATATTTAAAAAAGAAAAAAAGAGGAGGACTCTAAGGTCCTTTCCAGTTTCTACATTACATTTCAAATAGATAATAATGGATTTATTTGTGAATTATCCATTTTTTAGTAGTCGGTCAACCTTGTGCAATCAGACTTTAAAGTTCTGGGCTAAGTCTCATCCTCTTTTGTGCCCACACACTCAGCAAAAGCAAGCATAATGGACAAGAAAGAATATTTGCACTGCATTATCAAGGTAAAACAAAACAAATAAATGGAAACTTTGTGCAGTGTTTGATGGAATATGGCACAGTGGAGAATGGAGGAGATGAGGCATGAGATGGAATTTGGGAATAATAGCTTTGGAGCCACAACTGTTTTGTTCAATATTTGACTCATCTACTTTTAAGATGTATGACCTTAGACCAATTGTTCTTCTCAACCTCAGTATCTGTGAATGTGAGGATTAGCGTGTAGATCATCAGAATTACGGTGAGCAAATGTCCTACATACATATTATGATATTTTCCATAGCAGATGCTTAGTATATGGCAGTTGCCTTTCCCATCCCATCCTCTGATGTTTCTGGGTCACAGATAGATCTCACACGCAAGTTGACATAGATATGTAAAATTACACATAGTCTATATGCAATATAAATATATATGATATATAAATTCTACTCTTATATCTGAATACCCAGCAAACCCTTTGAAAATGGGATCATGCCTTTTTATCCATTGTTTTCAGCTCTCAACGTAGTAAATACACATATCGATCAAGCTATTAAGTACAGTTTATAGTTTATCAGGGCATTTTATTTATTTATTTTAAACCTTTAATGCTCTGTTCAGGCCACCTGGACAATGAGCCTACTGGCTAAAACTAATACACAGGATATGATTTTCCTTTAATTATGTCAGCATTACCAGTTTTATGTCCATTAGTTTACATATACAACAATTAAACCAACGTCCCCGGGATTGTGTGAAGTAATGTTAAATATGAAATGACAAATTTAATCACAAAAACATTATATAGCTATTTAATATGTGCATTCATATTAGATAGGCTTTTTCTTAAGGTCTTTTCATAGCCACATTTAACTCATTTATTATTGTAAATGTATGTCAATTATTACTCAAGAAATACTGTTAAGACTTGGTGACTCCGTGGCCATGGCCATAAAGGTGAGGAAAAGCCGGCTAGCCAGCATGAGATAACCCCCTATTTAGTAGGAACATTAAAATAATGTAACAAGAGCCACATTTGCAGGATAATCTCAGAAACTTCAAAAGCAAAAAAAAC
Source organism: Ailurus styani (assembly GCA_002007465.1). Classification (NCBI taxonomy): domain Eukaryota; kingdom Metazoa; phylum Chordata; class Mammalia; order Carnivora; family Ailuridae; genus Ailurus; species Ailurus styani. Next base: position 852,859 of record LNAC01000637.1, on the reverse strand, counting down.
AGCAACAAACCACTGAGTTTCTACTGATGTTCCTGATATTTCAGAGACCGTTTATTAGGAATTGGTCATTTAACTTCTTACGTAAGCCTTCTAGGAGAGGAAAATGAAAAAGTTCTTTAGAACAAAATCTGAGCAAGGGAGAGATTTGTCTCTCTGTGGCTGGGTGTAAAAACTGTTAGCCTTACCCATATTCTAAGAGTGAGAAATCCATACAGTTTGTGGTAATGAAGCCCTGAAATTCTTATGGGAGATGCCTGCTTTCTACCAAACATTGTTGTCCATATTTTTAGGTCCCATTACAATCCATATTTTTTCCATTTGTGGAAAAGCAGATAGAAAGGTCAGCTCCCCTCCAGCACTGGTATATCCTATAAATGCTGACACTGTTGTATTTCTCTCCCAACAGCTTGTGTCTGGGCAAATGTTTCTGAAGCCATTCCTCAGGGTGCTCACCCTTTGGGGTGATTAGGACCCACGCCCTCTTTCCCTAAGGGCACTTTCGGCAGTCCCTGCTCTGACCAGTGAGCAGACACTACACTCTGTACCCATTGCGGATGCTTGCGTACTGACTGGGTGTTGCTCTTGGTAATTTGACCTGCCAACTGATCTTGAAAGATTGCTGAAATATGTATGTTTCCGGGGTCACTCAAGAGGTCCTATCATCCAAAGCGTGAGCCACCACTATCCTTAAAGTCATCGGTTTAATCTAGAGTACCCTTATAAATTGCAAAATACTTTGTTCAACAATTTCCACATGGACCTTCTAACCTCAGTATCAATACCTTGTAGTAGGTCATGAGATTTTCTTAATCCCTCTCTTTCTGATCAGCCATCGCCATTAAAACAAACAAATGCCAACCATTCATACTCATAAATATTTCCTCAAAGTCCCTACCTAGCAATGGGATAAAATAATAACAATTATAAAATTATCCTAAATTTCTGTTGTGACTTTCAGTGAAGCCCTACAAATCCAAAATGTCCAGGATGCAGTGTTACCACTTCTCCAAGGAATAGCTGAGGAAAATAAACATTCCTGGAATGAAAACCTCATTCTTCATTTAGCTAAAACTGTACTGTCAACTGTTATACAATTAAAGAGAGAATGATAGGGTATTATTATTATGCTATTAGATATTTACAGGCAGCAAGAAAATGAACAAGAAGGATAGAACATTCTAGAACTGGGGGTGTCTGGGTGGCTCAGTCGGTTAAGTGTGGGACTCTTGGTTTTGGCTCAGGCCCTGATCTCATGGGTGGCAAGATCAAGCTCTGCCCCCCAAACTCCATGCCTCCATGCTCAGTGAGGAGTCTGCTTGAAATTCTCTCCCTCTGCCCTCCCCCCACTCTCTCTCTCCGTAAAATAAACAAAATTTTAAAAAGAACATTCTAGAATTGATTCAGTTGAGGACTGATGGTTCTGCTAAGCACCCCTCCTACATTCTTGCTCTTACACATGGGTCTGCCCAAAGCCTGAGAAGCCTGTGAAGCCTGTGATTTTAACATCATCTCCAACAGCATGACTAAAACATCACAGGAGAAAAGGCAGGCAGTGAGGGAAACACAGGTGTTGCTACCACCATCTCCCACTTGATTTCCATGGAACTTGGGCAAATACTTTCACTTCTCCAGGCCCCCATTCCTCTTCCATAAATATCCATCTCACAGGGCTCTTGAAGTTTCAAAGCCTATTTATATGAAGCATCTAGCACGATGCTTAGTTTCAGAATAATGATTTTTAAGTAGGTGCTTTATTTTTCAAAAATTAAAAAGGCAAATAATTCAGTGGTACTAATGTCCATTCATCAGGTAAGGCCCAAAGAGAGCTGAATGGAGAGCAGAGAAGGTTCAGAGAACACACCTGTCCTCTGACGTGGGAGTGGGACATTACAGAGGTCAGGGAAGTAGGAGGTTACAGAAGGGTAAGCAAAGAGGATGCTCGGAAGCAGTTTTCTGAGGTCTCAAACGTACTTTCGTTGGCAGTTTGCTCTGGGCTGGCACTGAGTCTAGACAAGGATATTTGATCAGAGAGCAGTTTACTAACATCAACTTATAAATTTTATCCTGCAACAGTCGCTTTTATTTCTGTTTCTTTCTTGCAGGAAACATTTTTCTCAGCATTCTCTCAAATTGGCATTTTTTCCCCTCACAATGGTTTGAAGGTTCTAGTGATGGAAGACCTGAGCAGAAGCAGGAAGCACATCAGGGGCCCCAGGTCCCGTGTTTCCATTGGATGTATTGATAAACCACTCTGGAATCAGGCTGCAGATGCCTTTTGCCACAGATTATGAACTGGGGGCCAGGCTTGTGAAACTCTCAGCAAAGAGCATTCTTTTCATGTTTTTATTGCCTACAAAATGCCAGGAGAGTTTCCAAGTAAGAGCAATCACTGTTAAAGAAAATAGGACATAAAATAAACTGTTATTACCTGCAAAACAGCTGTATTTCCTTTTCTTCCCACAGATGCACATAAACCCTCTGTATACTTTGACATGAGCAAACGTAATAGAACTTTTATTTCTGTAAACACTAGATATTTGTTCTTTGATAGGTAACATCTGAAAAAAAAAGTTGTACTTAAAATTTTACCAGCTGTTCCATGATCACAAAATTAAAGAAGAGATCTCACAAATTGATCTGGTCCATTCTTGGTCAAAGACAGGGGGTTGTCAAGGTTAAGAGCAAGTTCTTTGCGGCAGGACAGACCGAGATCCAACCCCAGCTCTGCCGCTTGGGACATATGTGACCTGAGGAAAGATGGTTCACCTCTGCAAGCTTCATTCTCACTGTCAAAGTGAGGGCAATAATAAATAGCACCTACCTCATAGGCCTTAGGTATTAAATCAAATAGAATATGTAAAGCATTAAATGTAGCACTTTGAATCATTGGAAGCCCCAAATAAATGATAGCTATTACACCAAACTGTCCCTAATAAAGAGTTGTCTGTCATCATTTTATAATATTGAAGGGGACCTAATGTAGAAGTTAAGGAAATGAGACTATTTTAATTGCACCCTTTCTTTTCCTTTTATTTAAACCCATTGCTTTTCCTGATTGTCTTCTTCGAAAGCTGTGAACGGTTTCCCAGCCCCTGTCTTACAGACATATTCTTCACATATCTAGAAACATGATTTTACAGCTGGGCGAGACCTCATCTATAATTTAATGCAAGTCCCTTGTTTTCTGGATGATGGAACTGAGCGTTAAAAGATGACATGACTTGTGCAATGTCATAGATTTATTCATCAACAATACCTCAGATATTCTGGGCCTCTGTCAGTGTTCCTTTCAGGTAATGAGCCCCCTCAGTAGCGCGCACTCTCCCTTTCTCTTTCTCTCTCTCTCTCCCTCTTTTTTTCCTGTAACAGATCCTGCCTCAGGTTTATTTGTACGCACAGCCCAGGGGGACACCGGCCCCATGCGACAGAAGCCCAGGGGCCACTCCAGTCCTTCCGTCCTCACATCAGCAGACAGAGGTCTCTACACCGAAGCCTCTGTAGAGGCCTGTGCACCTTTGGGAGCTGGAGCCACGATGCTGCCTGGGCATTGGTTTGAAACTTGGCCTTGCCCTTTGGCCGACAGAACCAGAGAGTCCTGGTGATATGAGCAGGCATATTTCTTGAGGTTGGGGTGAGCGACGTAGGCAAGTCAACTGAGCTTGCAACTGCTACCCTTTGGGACTTTGGGCTTGACTTCCGTGGGCTTCACCTGAGCCTTGCTAGCCTCAGCAGGTGCCCTCATGACCTTGGCATTGTTCTGCATCTTCTTCAGGCCCTTCTTATTGTGCTTTCTGGCAAAGCACCTGTTCCTTAGGAACTTGGGGTCATTTCACTTAAGAGATTCATATCTTTCTTTGGGGAGCTTTTTGATGTTGTTTCTGTGCCATTTTTGGACTATGTGGTCTTGGACTTGGCCATTTCTGCACCAAAACCATAGCTCCCCAAATATCTGGGACTGCCAGGTAAAACTCATTGAACCGGAAGCTAACTCATCCTCTCCTCCCCTTGTCCACGGGTATGATTTCTTCTAATTATTTCTTTTGTTTATTCTATCCTTGTTATGACACATAATTAGCCTTTTCCAGGTTCTCTGGCCTTTTTTAGAATTTGAAGACTCCAAACAGGATGAATTCCCTTATAGGTATCTAATTACAGGCACAGCTTCCTGAAGGACTCTTCCCTGCTCCCCAATTTTCTGTACTGCCATGTCAACTCAAAGGACCTTCTCTGACACCTTTCCAGAGCAGCCCTGGTACAGGTGGGTTCTCTTTTGACCCTTCATCGTTCCAAGTATGTGGTGTCTGAATCCTGTTCCCTTGGTTCTAAGGCCCCGGGTGGAGGGATCCTAGCTCCCTGCACAGAGTTACGCACTCACCCATCCCCCAACAGATCTTGGAAGAAAAGTTCCGGGACTGCCAAGCCCCTCCCAGGCCTAGATCAAGGCACAACAGAGTCTGCTTCTGATTTCTGAAAAGGAAAGCAAAAGGCAGGAGAATTTGAGTTTTGGTTCTTTCTCCCATTTAACCCCGAACTGGCTATAAATGAACACATGACGCTGTCCTATTGGTTTCGATTTTTGTCACTGTCAACTGTTCTCAGTAGAAGGGTCTTCACATCCCAGGGTGCAAATATTCAGGCACATTATTTGTTTTAAAGAAGAGTCCATCAGAATCCTAATTGAATTTTTTTAAAGTAAATTTTAAAAAACTTCCAATATCTAGCAATGTTAGATGCTGAAATCAAGTACCGTTTTCAAAATCAAGCAAACACAGACCAAGCTAGTTAATTACCAGCAATTGTTGAATGAAACCTTCATATGAAAGAAAGAAACTATTTCTCCCTCTTCTTCCTAATTTCTGTTACTTTCATCTTGCTCTGTGGATACATTTATTTGCTCTCCGAGGCCACATGTCAGAATTGAGAGACACACAGACCTGGATTCAAGCCTCATTCTTTCCTCCTTGTTTTCTGGGCAATCTTTCTCTCTTTCTCTGTTTTCTAACCTAAAAATGGGTGATGCTAACACAGATCACCCCAGAGTCCTGGAAACATAACCTGAAATAACGACGACTTCCTTTTCCCCTTTAAAAAACTTTCTTATTTTATAGGCCACAGTTCTTTTTTTATGATTAAACTTTTACCCTACCTCCTTTTGAAGAAGACCAAAGAGTATGGATTTGGTGTATGAAGTTTTATACATCACTTATATCAGTTTGAAAACAAAGATGTTAAGATTTGAAAGCTGCTTCCTATATAACTATTAAAATTGGTCTGAGGTAGTAACTTCACTGCTCCCCGGTTTCCCTGAGGGGTGGGGGTTGCGGGGTATATACAGAAAGCTAAGATGATGACAGAATTACTTTCAAGAAAAATACCTCTATTTTTAAACCTGAGTGAAATGAATAGAAACCTTAAACTGAAGGGAAGGGAGTGGGCAAAAGGATAAGAACACATTTCCCATCCATAAAACCATCTGGCACAGGGAGGATGTGTAGAAAAGGAAAACATTACCAAGTCCAGATGGTACCCAGCTCTGACACAAGCCAGGGAAGCCTCTATGGACAGAAAAGCCATATAGGGGCGCCTGGGCGGCTCAGTTGGCTAAGCGTCTGCCTTCGGCTCAGGTCATGATCCCAGGGTCCTGAGACCGAACCCTGCCATCAGGTTCCCTGCTCAGCAGAGAGTCTGCTTCTCCCTCTCCCTTTGCTGCTCCCCCTGCTTCTGCTCTCTCACTCTCAAATAAAGTCTTCCAAAAATAAAAATAAAAATATTTAAAATTTTTAAAAAAGAACTGCTCTATTGATTGTGGGTAAGGAAGCAAAATACAGTCTTTAAAAATTACAAATGGAAATGTGTGTGGCTGGGTAGAGAAAGAGAATTAGAATTGAGTCAATATTCTAACAACGAAGGCGCCTGGGTGGCTCAGTGGGGTAAAGGCTCAGGCCCTGATCTCAGGGTCCTGGGATCGAGGCCCAAATCGGGCTCCCTGCTCAGCAGGGAGCTTGCTTCCTCCTCTCTCTGCCTGCCTCTCTGCCTACTTGTGATCTGATCTCTCTCTCTGTGTCAAATAAATAAATAAAATCCTTAAAAAATATATTCTAATAATGATTGCTTTATAAGACCTGTAACCTTCATTTATGTCTCTGCTTTCCTTTGAGCTGTATTGTGAGCTATACGGCAATTTTAAGCTGGACAATCACGTTGGGAACGTGTCAGTGTTGCTGGGGGTTGAAAGAGCCATCTGGAAAGGCAAACATCCCCAAACTGGTCTGCATGCTCCGAAATGTGGTTTAAGGTACAACTGGGAAGTCAACAATAGGCCCCTAATTGTTATCATTCGGCATGCGTTTAGAGCCTGGCTTTGTTCAGGATCCCCTGAACCAATGCATTCCCTTCCCCCTCTTTCCCCACGGGAGCTCACAGCTAGTTATTCTCAGTTCGAATATTTCTTATTCAGGGAGAGTTTCTTCAACCCAGAGAGGCTGGATTAGGGCTCTCACTTCTCATGCCTTAGAAGCCAGTATTTTCTTTTCGTAAGGACTCACAACGATTTCAAGAATCCGTTCAAAGCCTGTCCTCCCTCGCACCCCAAACTGTATGAACGCAGGGAACAGGCTCGCTTTCACGCATCCTCTCCAGGTGCTACAGCACGCAGTGCATGATGGGCTCTCGGTCTACGTAGCGGACTTTTTTCTATGCACCTGTCACAGGGCGATGAACAAAATGGACACAAACCCCACTTCATGGAGCGTACCTTCTATGAGGGGAGACGGGCACTAAGCAAATAAGCAAGGCATTCTCTAGAGAAATGTTTGCCAGTGATGATGGCTCTGGAGAAAAGGGAAGAAGGAAAAGGGGATACTGAGGCTGGGGAGGGGGTTTCAGTTTTAAGTAAATGATGAGAAAAATGTCACGGAGGCTTTGAACAATGACCTAAAGAAGGCGAGGGAGCAAGGATGTCTGTCAGAATGGAGTTTATTGGTTGAATGAACTAGTACATGAGAGGAAGAGAGAAAGAACACAGTTGCTGGTCTAGGGCCTCCGTCACTGGCCTGGTTCCAACCTACGTGCCTGGTAGCACTACGGCAGCCTAGGAGAAATGACCCACATAAAAATCGGAGTAAGGAGCTCTGGCTTGGAGTTACTTGCTTTCTAGCTTGAGATACAGAACTGAAAAGAAAAACTAGATCATGTAGTACAGATTCACAAGAAGTCAAGGAAAGGATGAACACCAACTGGGGCCAAGTTCCTGGAGGAGAGCAGGGAGGGGCCGGGCGCCAGCTTGAGCAAAGGTGGGACAGGAGAAAGGAACAGGAGACACAGACGAGGAGTCGATTTCTGGGACATTTGGAGATAAAGCTGCCTTGCAAGGGTGGTTCAGAGATAGAGAGTGTTTAATGCCCCCCCCCAAAAAAAAGAAAGAAAAGAAAAAGAAATTTTGTACCTGATGTGACAGACAATTGTATTAACTAGCAGATTTTATGATGATTAACGTGAGGCCCAAGATAGATGGAAAATGAGGAGAGAGGAAAAGCAAGTCAATTAGTGTATGACAGTGACATTCGAAGCATGGAATGATGAGGGCATGACAGCAAACAGGGAGAGAGGGAAAGGCCAGTAACTAACTAAAAGCTGGCAAACCCCAAACCCTCTTAGTCCATTTCATTTTTTGCCGATGCCATAAATGCATTGGGTCAGATAACACGTGCAGTGAGTTCCAGCTTTAATATGCTATGACTTTGTTTATACTATAAAAGGAGACTATAAAGAGAGAGAACTGTATTTTATATTAACTGAGCTACAATATTGCCTCTTTCCATGGTCCTACTGTCAGCTATCGTGGGAGTACCCAGACCAGTTTGCTGAAACACTCACCGGAAGCTTCACTTAGAAAGTCTCCAAGATTCTTCTGAAATTCACATTCAAATCACTTTTGAAAAATTCAAAACTCCTCATGTGTGAAACAGTGAGAGTTTTCAGAAATAGTTTATTTTATTCTACGGCCATTGGGAGAAAATATCCAAAGCAGATAAGGGAAAAAGAGAGAGAGAGCTACCACTATTGAGAAATCTACAAGTCCAGCACTTACTACGGATGAAACTACAAAATGAGGTAGATATTAACTGGAAGAGCCATCGGTCATTTGAAAAACAGTAGCACATCAGCAACGCCATCCCTGGGAGTCAAGAGTGCCTGTTTTCCTTTCTCTCGGGCACATCGACTGAGCCTAATTCATGTTTGGCGAGCCTGGAGAGCCTTTGGCCTGCTAACTGACCAACTTACCTACGGTGTGAGGAAATCTCAGGCAAAAGTTCTATATAGGCGTGGAAAGTAAGGGTTCATTGGAATTTGAACTTGGGGGGATCTACCTTTAACTCAGTTTGACTACTTGTAGATTGTTATTTTGGATTCGTATGCTAAATGAATAATTTCATTCTATTTTGGTGTTCTCACATTGTAGGATAAAAGGAGTCTTCCTAAGAAATTTTAAAATTAACTTTGTCCAAATATATTTATAACTAAGCCTGCCTCAGGACATCCAGTCGCCCACCGAGTGCCCCTGTGACCCACTGTCCGCCTGTGGATGTGTCCACAATTACTTCGACATCGAATTGTTGCAGGACCACGACCAAAGCACAGAGAGGTGTATTTACTATATCATGCGGTCTGGACACCAAATGCACCTGAAAAGTTTACACAATCTGCCTTAGAGCAGAGGGTTCAGAATAGTTCCTACAGAAAAAAAGGGGTCACCTCAAATTCGCAAACAGGGCTGACTCTGTAATTTGCAGGAAGTAGGGTGATATGGAAATTATGCGGCCCCTGGTTCAAAAAAAGCAGAAGGGAAATGTATTTCTGTTTCCCTCATGGATTCTCTCTTGCCTCGTTATGGCCGTTTTATCCACTATTTAATATCCCACCCCTTTGAGTGCAGGGCTACTCCCCAGGCTAAGGCAGACCCTCGCAGACACCCATGACCCGGCTCGCAGGGTGCCCGTGAAACCACAGCCTTCCCCACACCTGCATTCCCAGTAGCACGTAAATGCCAAACGTGGTAGGACCTGGGCTTTAGTGGCTGGCAGCATACTGAAATTGTACCAAATGATCTGGTTTGAAACACACAGCATCATCAATCACTTAACTTACCCATTTGTTCTGTAGAACTGTTTTGTTGTATAATTGCATTGGAAGCGCACCTAATTTTGCATCTGTCATTATTTAAGTAACAATATTATAAAAAATAAGTAAATCTTGGAGATCTAGGGCTTTTTTTCCCTTTAAAAGCATAAAGAGTATTAACTAGCATGAATTGCTTATACTCCCTCCACTTCACACTGAAGATGCCACAAACATGAGGTGGATTTACGAAGTGTTAAGAATAAAAACCACAAAACACCTGTGAGAAATACCTGTGGAAGCATGTGGGAAGAAAACCACACCCAGAGGGTGAAAGGAGGAAAGAAAATGCAGGAGAGGGTGGAAAAGGGGGGAGGGCTTCTTTCTCCCCTGTATCACATCCATTTGTCATTGTGGAACAGGGAAAGATTGGGGCCAAAAAGGGAGGGAAAACATGTATTATGAAAAAACAAATTACACTAGTGGAACTAGGAGAAAAAAAATAGGCTTTAAGAAGAGAATGGATCCTAGAGCTAAAGAAGGAAATGTCATAATGGTAAAGGTGTCATTTGCCAAAACTATATAAGAAGTCTAAATTTATTTAGCCACAAAACTAAAAGGAATGAACAAATCCACAATGGGAAATAAACAAATACATACTCATATTAGGATAGTTAAATGTACCTCACTTAGGAACTGGTAGAATAAACAGGTAAAATATCAGTAGAATTTTAGAATATTATAAATTGTAAATGATTTAATCAGTAAAATTTACCTAATGGAACTATATATAATGTGGACCTAACAACTGAAGAATTTGCATTCTTTTTAGGCAAATATGAACATTGATAAATATTGACCATATAATGAGTTACAAAGTTAAATTTCCACAAATTTCAAAGGACTGAATTCGTACAGAGCATGTTGTCTGACCGTAGAGCAATTAAGATAGAAATTAATAACTGAAAGAAGTCTAGAAATACGCTTCTAAATAAACTATGATCAAGAAGAAACAGATTAGGATATTAGAAATCCTTTTGAACTTAATGTTGACGGAACAGTTAAAGTATGTAGTCAAGCAAAAACTGTCAAAGAAGAAATTTCATAACATTAGAAATGAAGGAAAGACGAAGACTAAGTTAGCAAGCATCTATTTCAAGAACTTAAAAAAATAAAGCAAATGATCTAAGGAACAAACACCGAAGGGAAGATTTGAGAACAGAAATGAACATATCGGCAATCTTCTATTAGAAGGGGGAAAAGTCCCAAGTTTGTTCTTTGAAAAAAACTTTTAAAATTCATAAACTTTGGAAAGACTGATTAAAAAAATAAGAGTATACAAGTACCCAAAGTGAAAGGAATTTCTAGTGGAAAAGGAAATGCCTCTGTAGCAGGCTAAGTAATACCCCCTGAAGATAGCAGGTCTTAATCCCTGGAACTCCTAAATGTTACCTTATTTGGAAAAAGGGTTTGTACAGATGTGATTAAGTTAAGGATCTTGAGATGGGGAGATTATACTAGATTATCCTGGTTGGTCCTAAATGCCATCGCAAATATCTTTATAAGAGAGAGGTGGAGGGAGATAACATCCAAAGAGAGAAGGCCAAGTGAAGATGGAGCAGAAAGAGATTTGAAGATTGGAATAATATGGCCACCAGGCGAGGAGTGCAAGCTGCCCCCCGCAACGGGACGAGGCAAAGAGTGGGTGATCTTCTAGAGCCGCTGGAAGGAATGCAATCCTGCTAACACCTTGAGTTTGGACCGGAGAAACTTATTTCAGACTTCTGGCCTCAGAATACATGTCTGTTGTTAAGCCAGCAAGTTTGTGGTAATTTGTTACAATAGCACAGGAAGTTAATATAGCCACTCTGCTATAAACTTCCAAGTCAATAAAAAATGAATAAGGGAAAACTGTGTCAACTTTAGGCCACTAAATTGAACAAATAGATGAAATGCACAAATTCCTATGAAAATCCAAACTGACAAACAAGATATAAGAAGAGATTTAAAGGGCGCCTGGGTGGCTCAGTGGGTTAAAGCCACTGCCTTCGGCTCAGGTCATGATCTCAGGGTCCTGGGATCAAGGCCCGCATCGGGCTCCCTGCTCAGCGGGGAGCCTGCTTCCTCCTCTCTCCTCTCTCTGCCTGCCTCTCTGCCTACTTGTGATCTCTCTCTCTGTGTCAAATGAATAAATAAAATCTTTAAAAAAAAAAGATTTAAAAATTTGAATGGTGCTATAATTGTTTTAAAATATAATCCTGAGCAAATAACTTTATCTAGAGAAAATATCAGGCCCTCGTGATTTCCCTGCCAAATTCTTCCATGTGTTTTCCAAGGGAATAGCACAATAACTGAGACCAATTCTCCTACAGATTCTCCCAGAGAAAATAAAGAAGTTACCATTCTTCCAATCTATTTTATGACAACCTTTTTATCATAACCTGAGAATTACATTATGAAAAAAGAAAATTATAAAATTTTCTTGCTCTTAAACAGAGATGGAAAAATTCGTAAACAAAATATAAGCAAACCAAATTCAGCAATATAGAAGTAGATTAATATACCATGATCGAGTTAAGCTCATCTTAGGAAGGCAAAATTAGTTTTACAATAAAATAGCAATCAATCTATGTTGCCACATTACCAGAATAAAGGAGAAAAATCACAGAATACCTCAGTAGATGCAAGAATAGGTATTAGATGAAATTCAAAGTCTATGTATTATAAAAGTTCTTAGCAATGAGTGGAAGAGAAAGAAACATCCTTAGTCTATTAAAGGTTGTCTGCAAGAAACTTACATAAAAAATTAACGATGAAACCCTTGAACCCTTGAACCCTTTTTCTCTGAGATAGGCAGTAAGGCAAAGTTTCTTGCTCTCGGCAGCTTTATTCAACATGGAATGAAGGACTGTACCAGTGCAATGAGACAAAGGAAAGATGTGAAAGATATAAGGACTGAGAGGGAATAAATAAAACAGTAATTATGTGTGAAAGATATGTTTGGGTACGTAAAAACTATAAATCATTAGATGATAATTTATCAAATATTTATCTAACAGATAATTAGAATTAATAGGTAAGCTTATCCAGGTTGGTAGATGCAAAATAAATATACAAAATCAATTTTAGTTTTATATATTAACAAAAACAACATGAAAATTTAAAAAACTGATTATAGACATATATCCTTTATAAAAGTAGCAAAATATTTCATACATTTATAATGTATATGCTATAAGAACTGGTTTAAAGCTTCTGTTTTATTAAAAACATAAAAAAGTTCAAGAAAAGTAAAAATGAGTGTTACACCTATGATTGAAGTCTCAATATAACATGGATATAAATTTTCTACAAATTGATCTATAGAACCAATGCCCTCTCAGTGAAAATATTAACAGGCGTGTGTGTAACTTAGCAAGATGATGTTATATTTTATACAGAAAGGCTAAATGGGGGCGCCTGGGTGGCTCAGTGGGTTAAAGCCGCTGCCTTCGGCTCAGGTCATGATCCCAGGGTCCTGGGATCGAGGCCCACATCGGGCTCTCTGCTCAGCAGGGAGCCTGCTTCCTCCTCTCTCCTCTCTCTCTGCCTGCCTCTCTGCCTACTTGTAATCTCTCTCT
>LNAC01000637.1:770189-840059 GCA_002007465.1 Ailurus styani | reverse complement strand
AAAAAAAAAAAAAAGAAAGGCTAAATGGCAGGATACTTAGGAAACATACAATAGTGAAGTGGAATTGGTCTGTCAGATATCAAGCCTTATTTTAAGTATTACAGGAAGTAATTAAGAATGTGCAGGATTGACATGAAGATTAACAAATGAATGAATAGAAGAGGGAACTCAGAAACAGACTAATGTGTATCAAAGGTACACCATAGAGCTGTAGACAAAGGTCAGTCTTCTTAACGAAGGGTGTTTATACAATCAAATGTTTGTTTAGATAAACAGAAAGATAGAAAACGTGACCTCCACTTTATGTCATACACAAAAATCAATTCCAGATAATTGGAAGAACTAAAAGAGAAAGGTAAAACAATACAAATTGGGGCACCTGGGTGGCTCAGTGGGTTAAAGCCTCTGCCTTCGGCTCAGGTCATGATCTCAGGGTCCTGGGATCGAGGCCCACATCGGGCTCCCTGCTCAGCGAGGAGCCTGCTTCCTCCTCTCTCTCTGCCTGCCTCTCTGACTACTTGTGATCTGACTCTCTCTGTGTCAAATAAATAAGTAAAATCTTAAAAAAAAAATAAAAATAAATAAAACAATACAAATTTTAAAGACAATGTTTGGAAGTATTTTCATAATCTCAATGAAGTAAAACATTTTTAAAGTAGGGTACTGAAAGCACAAACTATAGAAAAAGATTGATAACTTGGATCATATTAAAATTACAAGTGTCTTCATCAAAGGACAGCATTCAAAGGGTCAAGATGCAAGCCACAGAGTTGGAGAATGTATTTGGTATATGTACAACCCACGAATGCTTCATGACTACAAAATGTTAAAAAACACATACAAATCAATAAGTACAGACCATCAGAAATGTGGATGAGGCAATTGGAACAGAAACTTCATAATAAGCTGTTCAAAGGGGTAATAAAAGTGTAAAAAAATTGCTCAATATTATTAATCATCTGGGAAATGAAAATGAAAACCATTATAAAGTACTACTACATGGTCATGAAAATGACAAACTTTAAAAATATGCAACCTTTACAATTTTCTCCCAGACTGTTAGTGGGAAAGTTAGTGGGAAAGTATAACCACTTTAGAAAATAGTTCAAGATTAACTATGGTTGGGCGCCTGGGTGGCTCAGTGGGTTAAAGCCTCTGCTTTTGGCTCAGGTCATGATCTCAGCGCCCTGGGATCGAGGCCCGCATCGGGCTCTCTGCTCAGCAGGGAGCCTGCTTCCTCCTCTCCCTGTCTCTCTGCCTGCCTCTCTGCCTACTTGTAATCTCTCTCTATGTGTCAAATAAATAAATAAAATCTTTAAAAAAAAAAAAGATTAACTACGGTTGAATGTATGCAGGCTTGAATGTACAGCAGCTACCCTTTGGAACATAGTAACAAAAGCATATACATCTAAGTCATGTGGTGTAGCAAGCAAGTTTCCAGAAGCATTGCTTGTACCAGTAAAAATTATATAAAACTCAAATATCCATCATTTGGGGAAAAAAATATAAAGTACTGAAGATAAACTACCATTAATCACAACATGGATGAATTTCTCAAGAGCAATGTTTATTGGAAAAACCCAGTCACGGAATGCTATATAGTGTGTAATTCAGTTCATATACATGTCACAAGAAGACAAACTTCCACTATGTTGGTTAGAAATGTACAATTAGAAGAAAAAGTAGATCGTGATCATCTTTGTTTTAAAGAAGGGGCATAGATGTGATGTTTTTGAAATTCACAGTGTTTTAATTCTTGATTCGGTTGGTACTTTCATGGGCATTAACTTCATGAACATTCTTTAAGGGATATCTATGTTTTGTTTCTATGTTTAAAAATATTTTAATAGAAACATTTAATATTTAATAGAAACTATTACAGCAAATGATTGATTAAAATGTCATGATGATAATAAACATATATGTAATGATGATATAGACTCAATATATATAAAGCCTTAACTGACAAAGATACAAATAAATCGATTATAACTGATGATTGCAACGCACTCTTCTAAGAAACTCTAATATAAAGCAGACAAAAATAAACAATGATTAAATATTAAATAACACCGATAATGTGCTAAAATGAAGATTTCACCCATCATTCAGAGTATTCACATTTTTTTGAGCATAAGTGAACTTCCTCAGAAACTGGATCCTAACTTAGCCACAGAGCAAGCTTTATTAAATTCCATGTTTCAACTTCATGCCAACTATGTTCTCTGACAGTAACAAAGTATAATTAGAAATCAATAAGAGCACACATTTAAAACAAATATTTAAAACCATATACCCGCAAATAGATACACATACATAGCATGCCAGTAGAAAGCCTTCATTTAGAAAGAAAATCATAAGAAAAATTGAGGAATACTTAGAATTGAATGCCAGCAAAAATGCTGCATGTCAAATTTTACGGAATACTGCTAAAGCAGTATTTAGAGGAAAATCTGTAGCTTTGGATATAGCCATTAAAGAATTAAAATTGAAAATAAATTATCAAAGCATTTATGGTATATAAATGATGGTTTCTATTTCTTTACTTCTCCCTATGTCTACACCACTTGCCATGTAAATTTGAAGTTTCTTCCACAAAATTGCACAGTGTATTGCCCTGTTCTTTGACTTTGGACCTGGGTGCATGATTTGCTTCAGCCAATGGGAGGGGAATAAACATGAGACGAGTAAGAGCTTGAAATGTGCTGGTATCTTGGGACTTGCTTTCTTGTGCTCTCTACCGCCATCATGGTAAAAGCATCTTCTGAAGTAGCTGCTGGCCCTTCGGCCCAGCCCCCAGAGTGGGATTAGAAAGGCAGACCTGAGCCAGCCAGACCCGCAGTCTGAAGTAGATCTCCTCAGTCAAGTCCTATCTGGACACCCTAGCCAACTCCAAGGAGTAAGGAACTATCTTACAGTGAGCTTTCGTGGCTGTTATACAACAAAAACTGACTGATAGGAAAATGAGTACCTAGAAATAGAATTGCTGCCATAATATGTGGAAGTGGCTTTGGGACAAAGGCGATGGGAAAGTGCTAAAGGAAGCTGAAAATGTTATCGAAGGCTGACAAATGGCTGTTCATGTTATGTACTGATAGATAACCCATTTGTAAAAGTTTTGCCTTCAGTAGCTTGGAAGAAAGAAAGTGAATCTAACAGGTTTATGGATTTGGGAAAGAGGGTTTCTAGTCAGAATACCAGAAGTTTGAGTTGACTGCTTAACTGCCCATAATAAGGTACAATGGGAAAGAGATGGATTCAGAAATAAGCCAGTCAGTCAGCAATCTAAATTTAGAGAGGCTATAGATCATTTCTGTTGAAAATTCAGGTCTGATTACAACTAATAAGGATGTTCAGCAAATTTCCAAGTATAAGGTCAATATGCAAAATGCAGTAGGAGCATTCCTTTATTCGAAAATGAACACCTCACTAATACAACAGAAAATGAGTGATATTTGGCAGTAGCTACAAATCTATATAAAGTACCATGATTTGACTTAAAAAAATAAACCTTAAAAAAAGCCTTTATGTAGGTGATTTTTTAAAATCTCTACTAAAGAAATAAAAAATGAACAAAATGGAGATAATAGGTTTATTAAATTTGATTTATAAAAATGTTAATTTTTTCCAAATTAATTTATACATTAAAAAATCTAATAAGTTTGAAGAGGGATCATTTTGGAAACTTGAAAAAGCATTTTGAAATGTATGAGAAAGAATAAAATTTTCCAAAACACTAAGAATTTGAAAAATAAGACAGAGTGTATGTGGGTGAGTGAAAGATGCATTCTCTCAGACAGTAAGGCAAACTATGAAATTATAGTAATAAAATAATAAAATATAGTATTAAAATATACTAATAAAATATAGTAACAGTATAGTGAAATATAGTAATAAAATATTATATTGTGTCAATAACATATTGCCCAAAGAGCAGAATAAAAAAGAATCAAGAAATAAACTTTTTTATATATGGTAGTTTGGTATAATATAGATGTGACATCACACATTGGTAGGGAACAAGGAAGTTGAGAAATAAAGTTTCTTATATCACATTAAAGGTATCCAAATTGGATTATAAAAGACCTACATGTGAAATTTATACTACAGAAAAAATTTCAAAAAAATTAGAAACATATTTTTAACTCTGAAAGCATAAGGATGAAGCTGATGAATATGACTTTATCAAAATTATTAATTTCTAGTGAACAAAGGTCTTTAGATTAGATGGATGACTGATTAGAAGACATTTGCAAAACCTGAAACCGACAGAGATCAATATCTAGAATATACAAAGAGCTCCCGCAAATGAACAAGAAAATGATAAGAACTCAACAGAAAAAAAGAGTTTGCTTTTCATAAACAGGTTATAAATAGGCAGTTCACAGAAAAGAGAGCCTGATCTGGTATAAGTATAAGATGTTCAGAGACGTTTAAGTCAAAGCAATAATATATTAATTTTAAAGTAATCAAATTTGTAAAAAAGTTAAAAGCAAAATAGTATCATATGCTGCCAAAGAAAATTAAACCCAAACAGACTGCTTCTGGGAGTTCAAACTGCTCTAATTCTGTAGAATAATTTCTGTAGTGAAAATAAACATACAATGGTCAATAACTCAGTAACCCCCTCTTGGGCATATAACTTAGAAAAATAATTACATCGGTCCGTAAGGGAAAACACCCCAAGATGTTCATTGCATTATTGATTGTATTAAGGAATTGAAAGCAACCTTATCATTCATCACAAAGGGAACAGATAAAATGTGATATGTGACTTCAGTGGTTTACTGTGCAGCAGATTTCCTCCTAAAACATGGATAAGTCTTAAATACCTAGCACAGAGTAAAAAATAAGAAACAGAATAAGATAGTCAACACAGCACAATTTCTGTATATAAAATTTCTTATGCACACAAACCAACATTATGTATTTTCCAAAGATTCACAGGGATATTTATGGTGGGGGAAGGAAATGAACTTGCTGGCCAGGGGATGAGGACAGTATTCCTTGATCAAAGCAATAGGATGAACACAGTCTTGTGTCCTATATATCCAAATAAGAAAAGAAGATGTATTATCTACTATCCAATTCTGAGAAACTGTTAAATACAGAGTTAATGTTTTAAGATATTAGTCTCAGGAGTTAGACAGATTGGATTCAAATTTAGTCGGACTGTGTACTAACTAAATGGTCTTTGGACTAGTCATTTAACTTCTTGGAGCCTCCTTTTCTTCATTGGTGAGTTGAAGATATTAGTAGTACTTACCCCACAGAGCTGCTGGGAATATTACATTTTATAATGCATTCAAAAAACTAGTATAGTGCCCAGCACATACTTATGTCCATGACTGTTTCCTAGACAGACCTGCAGTGTACATAAGCACATTGACACTGACTTTGTACTAATGTAGTGCTGCCCACTCAAGAGAGGTTCCCCAAAGCAGCAACTATACATCTGGATCCAAAATACCTACATTTCCCCCCTGCCCTAATGACTTTTTCTTCCAGTCGCAATTAGATTATCCTGGAATCTTAGCCAGGCTCTCTCAGGGAAAGGAAAAAAAAAATCTTACCATAATGAATACAAGTTATTTTCTTAAATTACCTAAATTCTAATAATAATCCCTTGAGAGTATATACACCCCATTTATTGGAGTTGAATAGACTTTAGTAACAAGGTCCCATAGCTGGTTAGTGGCAGAGCTGGGATTTGAACCCACGTATAACTGACTCAAAGTCCATGCATGAAACTAGTAAGGCAAGCTGCATCTATTCATTGGTAACCCTAGTCTACTTCAGCACAACCAAGTCTTATTAAACCAGAGCAGTGAGGAAGTCACATTGTATAGAATTCCTTCCATGTAAAAATGCCATCATATCTAAACATCACTTTTCTTCTTTTCTAGCCTGGAAAGTATTCTCACCTGCATATTTATTTCTGTGGAGGAAGGGGCTTTTGCCATACGTATCCTTAGAAATAGAGTCTATATTTCTGTTTTGACTTAAAAGCATAGAGTTGATACTTTAGGGCTAGTCAATTCATTTTGTTCATGAAAGGAAGAAGACCAAGGGAAAACACAAATCTAGTAGAGATAACAAATCTCAGATTAATACAAAAGGATCCACAGGGTTTTGGGTTTTTTTTTTACCGTGAATATTTAGTATTTTTCATTTGTAATGATATGAAAACACACATTTAAGAGGAAAAAACCCAACTCTTGTATAGCTCTAGACCTCATTTTAGAAACTGCTTTTCTGACGTTAGTTTTCTGTGTTGTTATTTTTTTAATAGCAGACAGTTCCTCACTTCCCAACAAAACTGTGAAATTCGACTGAGCATGGCGGATGGCACTGGAGTGTGAATAGTGTGATTTAATGCTCCTGCTAGTCTGAAATGATTTCCTGTTAGGTCCTTAGTCACCCCTCCCACCAGCTTGTTTGCACTTCCCAAAACCAGCTCTCCAAAGTTCAGTCCCTTACGGAACACACGGGCCTCTGTGATTTTTCACGAAGGTAACAGGCATTTTCTGGCAGAGTGAGGTTCCATCCTAAGATGACTGCATGTAAATTTGTATTAACTGAGCTTCACTGCTGCAGGATTCTTTGCCAAAGCTTCATTGGAGGGCCTCTGGCAAAAGCAATCCCAGGAATTCCGTATATTCTAGGACATTTAATTCTTTTTTAAAAATAATATTGGAAAAAGTATATATTATGCTCAAAGCGCATTTTAATTTACACTTTGGGCTTCTGTGCTATTTTATACTATGCTGCTGTTTAAAAATATTTTTACACACGCACACACACATTTGATTTATGAGCTTAAGTTTAAAACACTTCTTCCTTGGGGCAAAATTTCTCATAGCCAAAATTCTGTGGCGTGCTCTGGCCATGCCGTACTACTATATTGGGACATCTTTTCTTTTTTAAGGTTGTACGATTGACGGCAAAGTTAATTTTATTAATCTGTAATGAAAAAGGGAGATTTTGTTTTGTTTCGTTTTTTGGGGTTTTTTTGTTTGTTTGTTTGTTTTAGGTCACGGACTTAGTCCGCAAATCTCTCGTGAGGCTACAATCCTAATATTCCTGCAGCTGTGGTGTCACCTATTGTAATTTTTCTGCTAATAAACAAATTTGAACTAGCCAGGAATCTTAAATTTTGAGACTAGTTGTTTATCTCAAATATACTCCAGAGAAATAGTAATACAGTTCTGCTTTGAATTTAATTTAAACAAGAACAGGCAAAACAAATCTCTATGGAGGACATTTGACAATAATAAAATATTTCTCCCAGCGGGTGAGCTGGTAGCAATTGCATTGTTGCAATCCAAGCTCACGTTTCAGTAGGTCATTACCATCATAACAAGCCCTTGGACCAACTGGCATGGACATGCAACATTGAGCCCCTGATGGGCACATTATTTCAGACCTTTAACTTCATGAAGAACAAGACAAATACTCCTGGGAAAGAGGGATTATATTTTGAAATTCTTTTCTTTTCTGTTTTGTTTCATAATAAGATGAGGGGGGCAATCAATCTGCTGCTACTTGTTTCATTGTGTTTTTTCCACTCTACCGAGGGTCCCAAAAAGCTAGACTTCCAGATTCGAAAGGGCCCAAAACACTGATTTAAGCACTTCGGTATCTACAGGACTATGGAAAGAGCCATTCGGTATGTAAACCATCATGGATGAAACAAGAAACTGAAACAGATCTCTTTTCTTTTCCAGGCTAATCACAAAGTAAATTTCACAGCCAGCAAAGTGTACCTAAAGTTTTTGCAGAGGCCCAAGAGTGAGATATGCTATCTCCGTTCTCATTTCTACCTCTTACTTACCTAAATCTGCAACTGGGAAAGTGTAGGTAAGAGAGGTCATTCTGAGAAATAAATTTTGTTCAAATTTTGTTCCTGGTTTTTTAATTTAATTTTTTTTTTTGGTAGGGAAAAACACGTAGTTGAACCACACCTAAATTCATTTTAAAGCACATGGAAGGGTCAAATGAGGATTTTTTTTTAAGGGGATCGTGAGATTTTTCTGCACAAGCTTTTGACCAGGTATCTCTACTTTCAGATGGGGCATAACCAGAAGGTGTGGCTTGGGAGACATCAAAAAGAATGTATCCCCCGTGTGACTGGGGAAGGATGGATGGGAAGAGAGGACCAGGCAGTATGTGTTGGGGGTGGGAAGGTTGGGAGGTGGTGGTCAAAACAATCCAGGTGCATTTCATTGGCCTTGTGATTCACTACAAGGCTGAATCCTTTCATCGCGATATTAAAAAAAATAGTCTATGGGGCGCCTGGGTGGCTCAGTAGGTTAAAGCCTCTGCCTTCAGCTCAGGTCATGATCTCAGGGTCCTGGAATCGAGCCCGGCATCGGGCTCCCTGCTCGGCAGGGAGCCTGCTTCCTCTTCTCTCTGCCAGTCTCTCTGCCTATGTGTGATCTCTCTCTCCCTCTCAAGTAAATAAATAAAATCTTTAAAAAAAATTGTCTCAAACTCTCACCAAAATTCAGAGCCAATGTATGAAATTTTTTAATTTTTAGGCTATTCCTGGCCTATTCGAGTACATATAAAAATTCAAAGCATCATTTTCTCACGTTATCTTTACATTATAATCACCTGGAGATGATATATACACATATTTTTAAGTAGGCTCCACGGCCGGTGGGGAGCCCAGCATGGGGCTCGAACCCACAGCCCTGAGGTCAACACCTGAGCTGAGCTCGAGTCAGCTGCCCGGCCGACCCAGCCACCCGGTTCTCCCGCGGAGATGATGTTTTGAACTGTTCAAAAGCCCAGGCCACAACTAGACCCCAGTCTTCTGTGGGCGGGACACTCTTCAGGTGATTCCAATCTGTGGCCTGGTTTGGGAGCCACTAGCTTAAAGCAGAAAGTCCTTTATAAGCCTCAGGTGAACATGAACGCTATCCCTTGACAGGAACACATCACCCATTTGTCGGGAGCCATTCATTGTTTATGCATCAAGAAACAACCGAGTTAACGGGTCAAAATCCTGTTTTCTTTTCTTTCACACCTGAGGCATCTCTGATAAATACGTCAATACCGGCAAACTGACTGTCATAATTCGGAATATAGAAACCAGCGAGAGAGCTCTGACGTTGAAGTTCGTACAAGCGCTTGCGTGGGACTTACGTATGTGTTACACCAGGGCCTCCCTGGAAGACGACAGACCGCTTTCCCCTGCTGGGTTAGTCTCCTGCCCCGAGTGGGTCCGACACGGGCTTTGGAAACACAGGTACTGAAACGCCTCGGCTCCTGCGCTGAGCTAGGACCACGCGAAGGGCGCGACGCCGGGAGAAGACGGCCGAGGGACGCTGCGAGCCCGGGGCGGCCGGGGATGGAGGGCATCTCACGCCCGGAAACCGCACTGCGCGGAGTGGCCTTGGGGAGGCCACGGCGCGCTGGAGAAGCCGCCCCCTCGGGAAGGTGAGGAACGCGGTGGGCAGACACAGTGGCAAAACACTCAAGAGCGGCCGAGCAGCTCGGGGATGGTTCCAGGAGGGTCCGGTGGAAGCGCAGCGGAGCAACCCGGGCCGCGACCTCTCCGCGCGAGCAGAGCCAGGGGAGGCCATCCGCTGTCGGCAGGGCGGCTCGACCCTCCTGAATTCGAGGACAGCTCCCCCGCCGCGCGCGCACAGAGCTGGAAGCTCCGCTGGTGATTTCCCGTTCAGGAAACCTGGCCCGCAACTCCGCGGCTGCTCCACGAAGCCTGCAGCTCGCTGACGAGCTCCGTGCAAGCCCGTGATTTAATTGTGGATGGAGGGAAATAATAGGTATCTCTAGCAGGTTTTAATATGATCTTAAAATAGGGGGAAAGTTTTCTGTTATGACATTGACATCGAGGCGATGATTTTGAGTAATGCAGGATGATGTGGAGATGCTTTAAGATTAAATAAGAGCTATATAAAGGCTTGTCAGAATGAATTCTAATGTGCCATGAGACACTTTGCATACTCTTAAATATGCAAAATGTCTCTTGGCACCCTAGAATTCATTCTGACAAGCCTTTATATAGCTCTTACTTAAACTCCTACTTTATTTTTAGGGGATAGGTACTCAGAGATACTCTGAATGGAAGCAACAAAGGGCAGTGTTTATTGATTGGGTTCTTTCGTGGGGGAACAAAAAGAAACACAATACAAAAGAGCAATCAAAAGTGGAAGCTTGTTTAATATTGCTCTACCATCATCCTGAAAGGCATAATAATTCGAGTTACACATCTGAACTGATTGGAGTTACAGAATCATATCTCCTTTTTGCATTTAACAATATATACAATATAAAATAAATACATTTACACAAATGGACATTTGCTGGAGCACACAGTATGGTACACATCACAAAAATATACAATTGATTGCTTTACAGATGTGAAGCCCATCTACAGCTATAGACATGGTTTTATTATTATTATTATTCTTTTTACTACTGGCTATAATGCAACTCCTGGATTATGATAAGCAGTTTAAATTTTTTGTCCTTTTACGATCTTTGCACATAAGACTGCCATAAAATGTTTTCCTAGGCAGGTAAACAGAGACGCTTAAATAATTAAAATACAATCACCAACACCCATTTTCTCTTCTATAAGAAAAATAGCAGTTTTAAATATTTCATATCTTTTATGTTATCATTTAAATGCAAAATAGTGGAATAAATACAACAATCTGATCTGATTGAAACACAAGTGTAACTACAGGTAGTCACACGATCCTATTGCTTTAAATAAGAACAAACCTAAAAGAAGCAAAATAAAAATTTAAATCATATGGCAAAAACATACACTTTTATAACTTTCCACAACTTCACATTAAGTAAAGGGTCTTGCTTGAAACTTGAAAAAACTTACCTCGAGCGAGGCTTAAGATGAGCATTTTACCCTAAAGCCCGTGCAGTTCTTTTAGATCTACGTTTTAAGTCTTGTTTCCTATTTGTGAGATTCGCGTTCTCTGCAACGCCGAGAGTCACTTAAACTGAAAACTAAAATTTGTACTTGATTCTTTTCTCACATCTCCATCTCATGTTTTCAGTTGGTTGGCTCTGAGTTCTGAAGCCCAAGTACTTTAATGTGATACAGTGAAAACAATGGATATATTGTATATATTTTTACTTATATATAGTGTGGTTGAATAGTAGCAACTTAAACCCTGCACAAACTTTCTGGAAAATAATCTTTTTAAATACTTACATATATAAATAATCTTATAGAATCAGCACCTTTTGTTCCCAGGAGTTGTATTTTCTGTTGTTATTTTTTTTAAAGGGATGTGCCAATTTCTGAACTCCTATCACAGCTATAAATTTCAAGTTATTGACCATCTGAATGAATTGCTAATGATGATTTATCTAGAATCACACTACAGCCACTTCTCTACTGAGAAACCACAATCTACGATATAGTCCCATATAGCTAATGATAGATACACAGTATTCCTAGCACGAGGCTGATGAAACATCAACCCAAGGTATTTTGTTTAAAGCACACAAAGTAGCAATAGTTTTGGAAACGTGTCCGCACCAAAAAGTTTTGCAACAACACAGAGCTAGTTAATAACAACGTCTGAGAGATGATTGAGTGAAAGCCATATATACAGCATTTAAAAATTAGACTTATCTATATTCTTGAAATATTCAAAGTTTTATTTCTAAGCTATACATTGGTATTCTATAATAAACCATTAGAGAAATTATTCCTTGTTTTGAAAATATTATTATGATTTTGATGTGTATCTGTTCATAATGAGTACTTGTTTGGAGTTTCAATCTCTTAATTATTATTAGGAAGAACCTTATTACTGGTAAGGAATAGAATATACTACTGTAGTCTCCTGAGGAATTGTACATCCAATATTGTCTCTAATTCTACCCTGTGTCTAAAAGCACACACCACAAGAATCCAAACACCACAAGAAGAACAAGACAACAGTCTTTGAATGCAACATAAAATTCAGAAAAGCACAGCAAACATGAAACATTGAAAAGCTGAACTACATTTCTTTTGTTTGTTAGGATTACAATTTTAATTACATCTGTGTACATAGAATAAGACTGTTCACATAGTACAGGGAGCAGCTACTAACACTGGTCCATTGGTATAGCATTTGATGGAGGTTACTGTTTATTGGTTATTCAGCGACTGTAGTTTTCGGGGGCATCTAATTGATTTCTTCATTAGATTACACCTCTTTAACAGTCTGGAACCTGACTGACTTTCTTGCTGTGACAATACTGGTTGAAAAAGCACACATATTGGCTTAGCTCTTGGTAAAAACTGCAGATTAATTCAAACAAACATTCCTAAATGAATAAACTTATAAAGATTACGTTTTAGAATTTGGTCAGGCGTCTGCTGTCTTTGATGATTTTTTTTTCCCCAAATTCTGGCATTTGCATTATTGCCTCTTAAGTGAATACTGGCTCACAGCTCCTTCCAAGACAAGGTCTGTAACTTTGCAAACAGGCAGTATCTCATTCCTAACCACCATGGCAGCTAGAAATCATATGGCAACTGGACCTCCCAGGTAGAGAGGTGCACTCCCGATCATTCTACGGATCTGTACTCCATGTGCAGTGCTTTCTACACGTGACTACTCGGGAGTCACTGCAGGTGTAATCTAATCCTTTGTGTCAGTGAACATTTAGGGAAACTGGAGCTCATGTTAAGAAACTGATGTTAGGGACCAGACTGGCACACAACATAAATTGCATCCGTGATAATATGCACCTTCCCTTCAACTATTGCTTGAGTAAGTTAAATTCCCATATTAATAAATGGCTGAAAAGTGGTAAAGCTGGTACAAAAAAATCTCCATTTGTAAGAAGAAACAAAACATTTTTACAAATCTTCCTTCAGGATTCATTTGTCCTTCATTATTGTTCATAATTGTTCAAAGCCAGCACAAAATTGCAGTATTCTTATTTCTCTTTAGTATTGCATGAATGAATAAAGCTTAAACTATTCCCTGAAAAAGTTACATAGTAGCTAAACTAACAAATACCTGGAAGACTTGAAAAAACAATTAAGGAATCAAATGGCTGTAACTGATCTAGATGGAAAAGCAATGATAAGCAGCAGCCGATGCCACGTTGCTTAAGTTGTCTAATTAGAGGCTGCTCCCGTGAAACCTAATACTGCACTCAGTCAATTTGTCCGTGTTGCACTGTACTTTTAGGTACGATGGTTCTCTCTTTGATTCCTTAGTCACTGGGGACGTTATGGTTCACAACAAGCTCACTGGTATCCATATTATGGATCTCCATCCTTTGGCAGGGCTGGCTTCCATCTCTCTTCAGTTAGAGACCTCTTTTTAAAAGTTCAGCAGCAGAAGGAAGGAAGGAAGGAAAGAAGGAAGGAAGGAAGGAAGGAAGGAAGGAAGGAAAGAAGGAAGGAAGGAAAGAAGGAAGGAAGGAAGGAAAGAGAAGGAAGGAAGAAGGGAGGAAGGGAAGAGGACCATTTCCTTACGACTAGAGATATATTCAATTTAGGAGAGAGGGGAAGGATGAGAAAGGAGGAGGAGGCGAGGAGGAGGAGGAAGATGAGAAAAGGGAGAGAGAAACTCATCAGGAAGACATGGAGGAATCCGAAAGCTGCTTCATAGTCTGGCTGCTAAATGATCAGTGCAGTCCGTTGATGTTTGATGTTGGTAACTAAACTCTACGTTTCTTCGACATCACTCTGGGGTTGATTTTCCCTTTTTCGGCGTGCAGGACAGGAAGGCCCAGGAAGCTTTTAGTCAGACCTTGGCCTCTAGCATTTCCAAAAAAAGTTTGTGCATGGGGACTTTGCCTTCCAGTTTGATGTTATAGAAGTGCTGCACGGCCTTGGTGGAGGTCTGCCTCAGCAGCGGCAGCGTCATCAGCATCTTGCCGGCCCTGCGCGGGTCTTCCATGTGCTGGCCGGCCTCGTAATCCTGCAGCGCCTCGTGCAAGACGTCCTGAAGCTTCTGGACGGCCTCCCCATCTTCTATGTGCATGGAGTCTGGGCGACAAAGCAAAACATGGAATCAGGTCACTAATAACCAAAACCGGTTTGGGGGAAGTTAACGTACCAGATTTGAACTTCCCGAGGCTCTAAGCTGTGATTTGCTCTGAGCAATTTCCATTTCCGAAAAGCTCTATTTTTTCCCCCTAAATTTCCCTACAGGAGATCATTTCTAATATGGATTTAGAACACGGAAATTACTACCAAAAAATCCATTATTGAAAAGTGCGGGGTTTTCTTTCCTCCTAAGACAGATCAGAGAAAACTTTCTTTTAACAGCTGACAACCTTGGTTATTTTATTCATTATCTCATTCGTGTATTTATTCACCCATTCAACAATTATCAAAGGTCATCTATTTTAAAAGTATTATTCTAAGTGCTACAGAGGTAACAATATTGTCTAAAATTATGATCTTGCCCTCAAAAAGCCCATGTTTCCCAAAAAGAAAAAGAAAAGTAAATGACCAAGGTTTTAAGAATTCAGTATAAATACACAGAATTTAATGTTATGTTCAGGTGTAGACTACACAGAAATCACAATAAACTGCTTATCCTTTCCAGATTTTCAGTGTACTACTGGTAACAGTCCATTAAAGCATCCTTACACCGTCTGCTTCTACTGAAAAACAAATGAAGTCTTTAGATGAATGAGTTCTGAAATATCTCTCACATTTGTGATGGTGAACTTTGCCCTTAAGTGACTCATTTAAAAATCTAATACAGTCAAGCAAGGAGAGGGTTAACAGGGTTGCCACAATTATTCTTTTGAGAAATGTGAGATGTGGGGAAAAAGAAAAGTTACTGCTCTAGCTCTAAAACAGACACTTAATTATATACAAGTTTGAATCATTTAGCACGTTTTATTGATTCTGATGACAGTTTATCTGTTAATTACACATAATGGAGTCTTTGGGGGATTCTTCATGTTTAATAATTCTCGTTCTCTGAGAATGCAGAGCTCTAAGATATATGTAGTTAGCCTAATGTCTCATATAATTCCAATATCAGGTCATGTGCACAAAAAGAGAGAGGAAATTAATTTAAAATCAAGTGGCTAAACATATGATTTTAAAAAAAATCATGGCAACGTAATTAAAAGGCTAACAGCAACAGCCAGGATGATATTTAAAAAGCTGTTTGTATTTTGTTGTTGTTTTCTCTTACACTGTCATTTTGAAATCGTTTCACCACATCGCCGATAAACTGACCGCTGTTTACACGAGGTGGTTAATGACACGGTTCTCGAAAAGAGTTTTGAGGAACTTGGAACGCAGTGGCTTGGGAGCATTTACCGCTCAAACCTCAACTCCTTCCTAGTTGAGCGAGAGGAGGCGTTCCTGCAGGTTATTCGGGTCGATAGCGTGGTTGATAGTGTCCCTGGTATGGAACTCAGAACATTTCCCAACACAGAAGCTAGCCTGTCCCTAGGGATTGCTTCTACCCAGGCTTCTCTCCACTCTGGCTCCTCTCAGCGTGACAATCCCATCCGCTTCCTGGGTGTCTTCTCACAGCCTCAAGCACACATCATTTCCGAGGATGTCTCCGGGCTGGCAATGTGGGTGAGGCAAAAACTGTCATGGAAATCACAGCGTGCACTGGATTTTTTTTTTTCTATTTTTCTTCTCAAATGCTGTCTGAAGGGAAAATGATGGGCCTGGATGCACAGTCATGGGGAGCATCCCAGGACACAAAAAACTGACCTTGCACATGAGGGAAGGGAGATAAGGTAGACTTACCCAATCTGACCTGGGACTCAAAGCCCTCAAAGTGAAAATGGGAATAAATGGATGGGGAGAAAAGGGATTGCATCTTTACAGACTATATTAAGACAAAATAACTATTTTCCCACCAGACCAAAAATAAATAAATAAATAAATATAATAAATCTGCCACATAACTAAGCACCTGTTTGGGGTGAGGCTTCTTACAAGCACTTTATGAACGCTGCCTCAGCTTGTCTCCCCGCTGCCTGTAAGTCACGTGACACTGGGAGGGTCTGAGTTGGCCCTCACTCGGCTTTCTTTGTATAAAAATATGCTGCTAGAACGCATACCACTGCAAGAGGCATTTCCCCTGTTTACAAAGAAAAAAGTTAAAATGATCTTCTGAGTCCATCTTATTCAACCTTCTGTCTTCATCAAGAATCTTCTCTACATTCCTAATGAAGACATATCCAGATATATGTAGAACATTCCATTTTACAGGGGACAGAACTGATCCTTAGAAATGTCTTCAGATTTTTCCAAATCTGTCTACAACTCCCGTCCTTTGGTCCTGGTTCTAAATACCGGAATGCTGCAGAATAAATGTCCTTCTTCTCCATGGAGATCTTTAAACACCTGAAGGGAGCTGCAGAGTCACCTCAGCCCCCACCCCAAGCCTTGCCTTCCTCACTACTCTTGCCCGGCGGGAGATATATTATAGGATGTCACAGGAAATGAGGCGAGAACAAATAGCAGAGAGATATGCTCACAAACAGCAATTAAGACTTCAAACTATTCTTTAAAGGCTGTGATTTAGCTTGAGAGATTTAAAAATGATTTAATCAAATTACTATGATAATTTAACTTCCCATTTACAGAAAAGATTCTAACTCATTTTAGCTTTACCCATCCTCGGATCTGCTAATACTTTAAATACAAACTCACTAAATCTGAACTATTTTAATTAGACCATGATTCAGCTGGCAGACTGCTGAAGAAAATATTAATCTCCATTAGGGATCCTAGTTCAAGTTCTGGCTCTGTGGCTTTAATCTCTGTTTTGCTCTTTGGTCCACATGTATACATTTATGCTAGGCTCAATAGGACTGGCATTAATTTATGTAATTATTTAGCTTTGGTTGTTGGAGCTGGTTTCTTTTTAACTTTGTATTTTAAAGGAAATGATCCCAGTATTTGTGCTAATGAAAACCAGTGAAACTTAACCACGGGACTCATAGGCTTATAAACTAGGTAGACACAGTGAGCCTACACATTAAAAACACTGGGTGATTGGTTAAAAACAAAGGTGTCTGGGCCCAAGCCCAGACCTATTAACCAGGAAATTTTAGCTAGATCCAAGGCATCATCCATATTTTTAAAATTCTAGCTGCTTCTACGGCCAAGACAGAGTTGTGAACTACAAAACTAGACTGCTATTCTAAAAGAATCCAGATTTCAAAAGATAACCAGTGTCCACATGAAGCATGTATTGTCACCCACATATTAAATTTCAACACTTAATAATAAAATAAAACCCCTTCATTAAATTCTAATATTTTTTTCTGTGAAGTAGGATTCTAAAGGAACATGTCTAGCTCAGATCATTTACTTTGTGAAGAGAAATAAATATCCTCATACCTACAGTTGCAAAATTTGGTGAGACTCAGAGCCATTGCAAAAGATTTTATTTTTGTATTTTACCTGAAAAAAGAAATACTGCCTTTTTCTATGGTAAAAAATTTTAACTATTGTGGGCATGGATGGGCATAGCTACTCCAAAATGCCCAAATCCTGTTGGGGAACTGTCTTTAGGACCTGTAACTCATTCTTGGCACTACTTTCTCAATGGTGCTAAATCTTATCTTGAGGGTGGAACTGAATATTAAAAATAGACAAAACATATTCAGAGTCAAGCCTAGTATATAATATAAATCAACACTCAGAGGAACCCAAGTGTTGATTTCTTTAGTGTTTGTAAATTGCCTACATGAATAGAGATAATAAGGGGTGAGCTGATGGGACTCTCCGATCACTAAAGGAATAGAACACAACATCATGGGAAAGACAGAGAAGTGAGCAAAAGTCTATTTTCTAAAAGATAATTTGATCTCAAAATTTTTATATGCAATATATAAGGAGTTTAACAGAGCAATCCTCCTGGCTCCAATCGGCTGGGTACCGAGGAATGTCAGTTGACTGTAATGCAAACTAGCTCTTGATTGACATCGATAGTTGACCCTAAATTTCAAAAAATGGTGCCAGTCATAAACTTTCTAGGAAGACAGCAGTAGTGGCAGCAAGATATTTTAACCTTTCCAAAACTGCACATAAAAAAAACAGAACTAGATGGCCAAACTGAAAACCCATAGACAACACTCACAAACAAAACTAAGTGACAAGGTATCCCCAAGACACACACACACACACACACACACACACACACACACACACACACACACACACAGAAATCAGGATTGTGTGTGTTCCTAGCTCTATCCACTGAGAAAGCCTGAGAAGGAGGGCCAAGCTAGGAATGCAATATTGACCAATGAGCAACCTAGCATCCACCTTATAATTACATTCCAGGCTTTGGCCAGGAAATATTTAAGGTAGGTATGGAACACCTTACACTAGATAGAAAGGACACTATCTACAACTACTAAGTCATTTAGAAAGATTCCAGAAGCCAAACTGAAGAGACTCCCAAAAGACCCACTGTGCCTGGGTGGCTTGATCAGTTAAGTGTCTGACTCTTGATTTCAGCTTAGGTCATGATTTCAGGGTTGAGATCGAGACCGGTATCAGGCTCTGCGCTGGGCATGGAGCCTGCTTAAGATTCTCTCTCTCCCTCTCTACCTCCCCCTGCACCTCCCACTTGAGCTCTCTCTCTCTAAGAAAGAAAGAGAGAGGAAGGAAGGAAGGAAGGAAGGAAGGAAGGAAGGAAGGAAGGAAGGAAGGAATCCACCAGATATGTTTAAATACATTTGGTTATAATGACATTTTAAAAAGATGCACATCAATTCTTTATTTTGAAAACTGGTGAATGAAAGGAAAGAATCAAGCTCCTATATAAACTCCACCATCAGTCATCAATAAGAGATGAGAGAAATCACACTTTATAGAAGTATTCTAATGACTGAATGTAAAAAAGAGATGACAAAAATCACAGATCATCATGTTGTGACCCCCAGCGATGAATGGATTTAGGTAATGAGCGTCAACAGCTGCTCGCAGAGCACAGAGACAGCCGGACACCTGAGCCTCCCAATGAACAGCACGCCACCTACAGGTGTCACGGGCATTGAACCTGTGTCTGGACCCAGCTGTCAATTTGCACGAAATGCAAAGCGCAGAGAAACATGATGAACCGCACGGACAGTATGCAATCTGTAAGGCCCAGCCTGGGGGAACCTCTGCAGGCCAAAAGCCCCGGGTTCTTCAACAGAGAAACTGTAAGAAAATGAAAGTGAAAGATGAACTTTTAGATTAAAGGAGACTTAAAAACTCCACTGATTGTTTTGGGGAAGAGATGGGCAAGACTAGACTCTCATGTCTAAGGATACACGTTTGGTGATAAACCCACAAAGAAACATGAGGAAGTGGTAAAACCCGCAATAGGATGGTGGTTACTTTGGGGGGAAAGGAGGGTGGTGAGATAGGGACAAGACACACGGAGGGGTTTCTGTGATATCTCACAAATTTTTAGTTCCCATCTTTGGGCACGTGGCCATCATGGCAGACTGCAAAATGGTTCTCAAGACATCCCAGAGTCCATCCCTGGAACATGAATGTTACCTTCTATGGCAAAGCACACTCTGCAGGTGTGAGTAAGGATCTGCTATGGGAGATTATCCCAGATTATCCAGGAGGGTCTTCAATGAAGTCAAAAGTGTCCTTTGAAAGAGAGGCAAAGGAAGAAGAAGACAACGTACGGTGCTACGCTGCCGCCTTTGAAGATAGAGAAAGCAATCTGACTCAAGCACTGCAAGGAATGTCACTCTAGAAGCTGGAACAGGCAAGAAAACATGTCCTCCCCTAAAGCCTCCTGAAGGATCGCTGCGCTGTCTATATCTAGTCTTCAGCCTTGTGAAAAATGCCGATGGGCTTCTGACCTCCAGAACAGGAAGAGAATAAGTATATATTGTTTCAAGTCACCAAGTTGTGCCAATTGGTTAGAGCAGCCATAGAAAACGAATATGCTCATTAAGTTATAAATCTGGGGGAGGTTTTTGTGGGTTTTTCTTTTAAAGGTATGTTTTATTTCGTATTAAAATGGTGAAAGGCAGAGACGGAGAGAGGGGTAGTGAGAAATTTCCAATGGAATGGTCCCTTCTAGAAAGTACTGAGGTAAGCAGAATTCCAAGCAACTGGTAGAAACACTTGGCAAAAGTGCCAAGGAAGCTCTTCACATACCAACTAGGAGGTTGGATCAAAAGACTTTTTAGGTCTTTCTTAATGCAGAAAAGTTAGAACTCTAATGTTGGAAATAGTGATAACAATTATTATGTGCTTAACCATGGTGAGAACAGAACTGATTTTACAGGTATCAACTGAGACACACGCGTTTTGGGGGAAGACCGTTGTCCTCATTTCTGGCTCTGGCTATGAAGCCAGACCTTGATGTTTATACCAGCCCCACAGATTGTTCCTCTGCTGTATTTATATTAGGTGTGGAACCACAGACCCATAGACCATAGTTCCTTTCCTCCTGGCTTCCCTCTCATAAGTCCCGAATTACTGTTACCAGCATTCTGTTTACCTTGCATAATCGGAATTCCCTGCTAAGCCTCTTTTATTTCTCTGTAAGTACTCAAGGCCTCTTTCTCCCTCCAATATCTAACACTTACCCAGGAGCTTTCTAACTCCTTCTACTCAGAGTGATAAAGACAATTATACTCAATAAGTGAATGTTGAGGGGTGCTTGGGTGGCTCAGTTGGTTGAGAATCCAACTCCTGATTTTAGCTCAGGTTGTGATCTTAGGGTCCCGAGATGGAGCCCCACCCCCCACCTGTCAGGTTCCCTGCTCAGCTTCTTCCTCCCTGCTCCTTCCTCCTCCTCCCTCTCTCTCTGCCCCGTCCCCGTTCATGCATCTGCATGCTCTCTCTCTCCCTCTCAAATAAATGAATAATCAATCTTAAAAAATAAGTGAATGTTGATAGCAACCTGGATGGTAAATATTTCAATCTTCCACAGTATCATAAATGATCTGT
The DNA here is from genome assembly GCA_002007465.1 of Ailurus styani. Lineage (NCBI taxonomy): Eukaryota > Metazoa > Chordata > Mammalia > Carnivora > Ailuridae > Ailurus > Ailurus styani. The sequence continues at coordinate 819,145 of LNAC01000637.1, read as the reverse complement.
ACCATGCTAATGACCTTTTTATAAGGGATTAGTTATTATCTTAAGATCTGTAAATGAAAGTCATGTTATATATATTATGTCATTCCCTAGAAGTAAACCAATTGCAGAGTATTTGTGTGCTTATTACCCATTTGGAAGCACAGAGACCCTTGCGGCAAATATTTCTTACACTATGTCAAGGCACAGTGATCACTGAACATGACAAGAAACATTTGAAAACCTACTTTTACTTTTTACATAAAAATTTGAGATACCATCAAATGTATGAAATTAAAGGGTTACATTAAATAAAACCACCACCCACTTCAACTCAACTGTATCATCTTAAGCAAAATTAAAATAACCCAAACAGTGATGGCAGATTTGAGCAAAAACCAAAGAAAAGTAGACTAGGAGATGGAAACACCATAATTTTGATTTCCCAGAGAATATTAATTATGGTTTGGTCTGGGTAAAAGTTAAATATAAATATCTATCTGCCACAAAAGACTTACCCATACTTATTTCTTATTAAATCTTATCAAGGTAGTAAAGATTTTGTCTCCAGATCTCTTTTGTCACTTTCAAGAGTGGTTTTATACTACTGGAACTCCAAGGAGACAGCAAGATACAGTGAGCGCAAAATTCTAAACTTTAGTACTAATTTTGGTTGGCAGATGTAAAATTGCATTGGCTGGTCTTCCGTGTTGATCCTTTTAAAGACGTGCTATCTACTTATTTGTGGAATAGGAACAGCTTACTGATAGCAAGGAACAGAGGGTCCAACCCTCTGCCTCATAGTGGCCACACATCTTTATCATCTTGCTTCAGTTACCTGCAAAAATGCTATTGGACATGTCTATCTCACAGGCATGTTGCAGAAATCAAATGAGATTCCCTAGCAAAAGCTAAAAAAAAAAAAAAAGAAAAGAAATGTCAACAGAAAGATTCTTAAAAAAGGATAATCACTTGACCAATATCTAAAACTCTGTCTAGAATATCAAAATCAGCAAATTTAGTCAAAATTTCAATAAAATTGTGTTTGAGGGCCCAGGAGATATTAAGAGGTTTTTCACTTTTATACTAATTGTTCAGATCCCTGAGGATGTTAATATTTCTATATTACAAACTCAGCACTAATACACACATGACCACACACAAAATGTATGACCAAACTCACTGCCCTCACTTACAAGTCACTGACCTAAAAATTTTAGGCCACTTAGTGATATGAGACATTATGTAATTCACTTGCCTCATGTTACAGACAAGAAAACAGTTCTGTGATTAAAGCATGCACTCTCAAAGGAAAGTAGGGAAAGATCTCTCTTTTTAGGTAAAATGCATATCTCTATAGTACACAGATACATAATATTTCCATGATATTAATATTTTATTGGGGACTTATTAAGAAAAAAAAATCTACAATATTATCTCTTTACCCCAAGGGAGAGATAATGAAAAAAGACTGAAAAACACGAGGCCAAACTTATACGACTAAGGATGGCCCTCATTCCAGTCTCCCACAGTAATCAGAAGCTTTCTCTCCCTTGAAATTATATCACAATTCTACACATCAAACATTTGTTCTCAAGAACAAAATACTGTCAGGATGTGGTTCTAATTACTTATGATTTGAAATGATGAGCAAAATATTACTCGCAGCTTCCTATCAACAGATGCTGTTATTCTAGAAGCATGGGGTAGAAATAAAAAGAAAAGTCAGCTTTAAGCTATAGATTCCATTTATTCTTGAGTGACTTGGGCTCACAGGGCTCCAGGTTGGGGACAGAGCTGGTGACGCCACTTGGGATGAGTGGCAGCTGTGAAGCTTGAGGGCCTTGTGAGCAAAAGAGAATGACCAGACTAAAAGCAATTCTTACTATTAAACTGCTTTAGTCTTCCACTATATAAAAATGAGTCCATTTCCTTGGGGCCAGTCACAATAGCTTCAAACAAGTTCTTAAGCATAAGAATCAATAGAACCAAACGGAGACAATAGAATCACATGAAATAATCTTAACCAAAATGCATGTAGGACTATTTCACTAAATTTTCCAATAAAGACATAAAATTAATTATAGAATCATAAAACTCCCCAAATGGAAAGAATTCTAGAGACGAGTCTAACTTCTTGGTATACGGATGAGATAACGGGTTCTGACAACTACAATGTTAACATTGTGATGTCGATTTTCCTTTTTAAATTCAATGGCACAGAGACAGATCAGGGAGGCAATAGTTGCCTAGGAGATAGTTGGTGCTCAAAGGTAAGAAAGTATATAGTTTAAGTGAGCCTGTGAATTTCTTACCTTCAAAAATAATTGGGACAATTAATTAGGATTTCTAAATATTTGAATGTGAGAAGGACAGTATTAGTTCATAATAATTGGGGGGAGTTGTTATTGTTCCCCATATCCTTCAAGATAGGGAAAGTATTTGCAGTGGTGTTCCTGGTGCTGTAAGTACTCCTGAGTTCACCTATGCCAGAAACAGAGCGACAAAAATATATGATAGCTATTCCCAAGAAGACAATTCCCTGTTTCCTGAGCAAAAGCACAATATTTATAATTATTGAATAAAGACAGATGTTTAAAATAAGCTGAAATTTAGATTAATGAGACAATGGTTGTTAACACCTACAGCCATACAGGGTATGCTAAGATATTTACAAAAATAACCCTAAAATCGATTTTTTTTGCACAAATTCTAAGATTTTTAAATACTGAAAGAAAACCTATGAGCTTTTTAGGGTATCTCTGAAGACATTTTTCATACTCATGTATTTTTGAGCAGTTTAAGAATCACTGGGTCTAAGCAAGAATGAATCTACAACTTTATTGCTGTCATCCAAGTAATAGCCAAAAGTGGAATAAAATAGCATCATATGGACAGCATGAAAAAAAAAGATTTTCTGATTTTATCCCATGCTAAAGTGGTGGGGTTTGGGGGTTGGATACGTGAGAGAAGTGTCATATTTATACAGCACAAGGTAGGTAGCACAATTTAGATATCAATATAATCCTTAATCTTTTCTCCTTTATTATGGACTCTGATTAAATTAATTTTTCTTGGTATTCAGAAGCTGAAAAAANGGGCGCCTGGGTGGCTCAGTGGGTTAAAGCCGCTGCCTTCGGCTCAGGTCATGATCCCAGGGTCCTGGGATCGAGGCCCACATCGGGCTCTCTGCTCAGCAGGGAGCCTGCTTCCTCCTCTCTCCTCTCTCTCTGCCTGCCTCTCTGCTTACTTGTAATCTCTCTCTCTGTGTCAAATGAATAAATAAAAAAAATCTTTAAAAAAAAAAAAAAAATTAAAAAAAATTAANAAGAATGAATCTACAACTTTATTGCTGTCATCCAAGTAATAGCCAAAAGTGGAATAAAATAGCATCATATGGACAGCATGAGAAAAAAAGATTTTCTGATTTTATCCCATGCTAAAGTGGTGGGGTTTGGGGGTTGGATACGTGAGAGAAGTGTCATATTTATACAGCACAAGGTAGGTAGCACAATTTAGATATCAATATAATCCTTAATCTTTTCTCCTTTATTATGGACTCTGATTAAATTAATTTTTCTTGGTATTCAGAAGCTGAAAAAAGTTACAAGCACTTGCAGAATAACTTTGTGACATGGAAAAATTTCCTGGAAGAAATTAATGTTACTCACTACCAGTATAGGAGAAAAAAGAGAGGGCCTGTTAACTAGTTCTGGCCTTAAACAAGAAAAGCAAGCTAACGAGTTCTTTAAAGACTTTCTCATTGCTCTAAAGTAGGTCATTTCCTCCTTCCAACAGCAGAGTCTGTGGGATTCGAATATTTACATATCGAAACACTAATGATTATACTTCTAAACAACAGACCAAAATGCTGCTACTAATTAATTCAGGTACTCTAAATTACAATCCATAGCCATAATGTATATATCTAACACCTAAAATTATAAGATTTTAGCAACCTTGATCAAGTTTTAGCATTGCTCAGCACTCACAATTAGTTAATAATTTTAAAAAGCATTATGTAATATAAAAGATATAAAACATGCTTGCTGGATTTTAAATATAATTGACCAAGTACCTGTTTTCAATTAGAATCACTATATGCCTACCAGACAGAAATTCCTCCCAAAACCACTGCTACAGAATTTTTCATCTGATGATGAGAGATGTGAAGTCCCTGCAAACTAATAAATTCGCGGGAAATTTCTCTCCCATCTCCCACTTTGGTCTTCTAGAGAGCCAGACAAGGGGTATCTGAGATGTTTCCGTCAACAGTGCCACTTGTCATAAAGAATCCTAGGTTACAGTTTCACAGGGGAGGAGGAAGAGGGAGGTGAACGGTGTGGTCAGCAATTAAAAGTATGCAATGCTAAACTCCATCATGAAGACAAATAGGAAAGTACAACTTCATTGTTGAAAACAATTTCCCTCCTATCAGTCCAAGGATGCATGCATCAATATTGTAGATGAACTGTTAATTACAAAATCAATTAAAAATTATTTCTAAAAACAGTCACGCGTCCCCGGCTCTCATGGGGGCAATTTGGGCAGAAGGGTCTCATCTCACTAGGACCGCGCCAAATCACAAAGTCGTCATCCACAAGTAAGCAAAAGCAATCTGGTTTTTCATTTTTCAGCGCGGCTGAGCCCAGCCTGAGATTGATCGTCACATATGGCCCCAGAAAACAAACTGTCAATACCTTGAATGCTGCAGAATTTGAACAAATAGCCGTCTGCCCATTCAAGCCACTCATTGCATCCCATTTAACAGATTTTATTGACAGTTTCCTTCTTGTAATTAAAGGGAAAACTACTGGCCAGCAACCAAGATAAAGTTCAAAGATAGGGTCAAAACAAAAGCAGATGGAGGGGCACGGTGTGACTGTCAATGGTACACAGCATCAGAGCACGTTATTGACACGCAGGTATCTAAAGATCGGCGCGTCATTAAGGAGGGATCTATCCGGAACTATATGCAAATGCTAAAAGAAACTGAAGACCACAATACAGTGGTAATAGAGGCACAAAGGGAAAAACAACAAAGCAGCAAGGATTTTTACTTATCAGAGGTTGCTATTTTAGTACATTTCCCTTCAAATATAAAGACTCTTTATTCTCGTAATTCTCCACCCTTACTGCATAGGTGGTAACTTTCAGAGAAATACTCCAGCAGAAGTTGCCTTCTATAGAATTCCAGAATACAAGAAAACAAGGGTGTTCTTTGATAACCAACACGAGGAACAACACTATATGTTTTTCCAATTGCAAAATGTACATTTATGAGGGGGTGAAATGCTTTCTGCGTACCCATGGTGCACCCTTATTTTCACTTGTGCCTACAAGACAATGGAGGAAATTTTTTCCTAAGAGCGTCCATTTACACTACAAGTTAGGAAATGCACAGGCTACGTGCATTTACAAGTTAGGAAATGCACAGGTAAAAGTTTCACCACTTTCAATAAGTAAATACAATAAAAATAATGCAAGTGGACTTTTCCTATTTCTAACTTTTCACTAGAAAGCCATAGTAATGACTGTAATTTTGCTGTCTCATACAGAATTTACAACCAGGTTTAGCAAATCCCTGAAGAAGTCATCGAGGGAAGGGTAAAACTGAAATATTAAAAAATGTAACAATGACCATGTCAGTATGCCAACCTGAATTAGCAAGAGCTATCGCTTTGAGGGTGACAAATTCTTCTTTCTCCAGCTTCATGCTCTTGTATTTCTTTACCAGCTGCAGGATAGCATTATTGAGGTCAAGAAGGCCTGCTAATTTGGACTGGTCTTCATCCATTATATAATCATCTGCATAGACAAGTTCATCCTCAAATGAAAGAGATCGGTATACGACACCAAGGATCAAAATTTCCATCCAAGCACTCTGCAGAAGGCTCATCTGGTCCGCCAGGGACAGCGTGGAGAAGCCTGCATGAGAAGATGGGCAGATCAAGTTACTTTAAAGCCATAATTTCATAATGCAACATTAGTTTCATATGGTAGTCGGCTTCTGCATCAGTGCTCAAAATTATGCTGAGCTTTGATGAGATGCTCTTAAATTTTCCCCTGATCATTTTGTGAACGACCAAGTAAAAGTCACAAACCAGTTCAACTTGTTGGTGTTTTTTTCTAGGTTTTATAGACACAGTTGAGGTGAATATAACAGAAAAGTAGGTTTGTTTCTTTCATTTCAGAAGAAAATAGTATGCAGTCTTCAGACATAATTGAGTTCTGGCTACGGTTTTTATAAATGTCTTTCAGGAAGTCAGATTTTCATCCACTTCATCTCTAAAAACTACTACTGATAAACGGTAGAAAAGTTAAAATAAAAAAAAGCTCCCAAATAACAGAAAACAAAGTGTAGACTCATACGGTGGATTGCAATTTGCAAGCATTTCTCTGTAATAATCAGATGCTCAGTGAATGATGCATATTCATACACCCAAAAGAGCCGTCTTAACTGGATATTTTGTACTCACTGACACATAACACGAATTCCTCTTCAAATGGTGTTTATTGGTATAAAAGAGAGTAGAATACTTAGCAGCTTGGCCTCTTCGCCAAAACAGAAAGCCACAGTTTATTCTTCTTATTAAGATCCAGTTATCTAAAAAGTTAAATATGGTGGCAATGGAGTTCCACGGGTAGGATATAGGCAGATCCAGATCCTCAGTTTAAATATTGGCCCCACTGAGCTACTGGCTCTTTCACTGTGGGCAAGACAATTTACTTGCACCTCAATTTTTGTTTGGGGGCCATACAAAATAATACCCACAAAATACTAATTTATAATATGCATCCAATAAATGTAGCTATATTAAATATTATTTTTATCTGAAATGTCTGGATGACTCCTTCAGTTCTTCACTACCAATCTGGTCTGAATTCACATATAACATACATACAGGCTTGAAGTTTCTTCTGAGCTTAAGAAAACATACAAAAACAATGAAAAAGGAAATGTGGTTTAACAGGGGAAGAGGAAGTAGTACAATTAAACCCAGTTAGGAGTAAAAGTATTTATATCTCAGAGGGACTAGATCTAGATTCTAAACGGAAGTCTTAGTGAAGATACCTAATGATCAGCCATGAACTTTCCCCAAGAGTCCTAAAAAATGAGTGTTTCTTAAATCTTCACTTTCATCTCCAAGATAAAGCCCAGGGATTCCCAGGGTGAGCAACCAGCCCTATGGTTACTGAGGACAAGAGTACCATGATTTAAGATCCTGCCACCAATAAATCCATAGAAGGAGAAAATTTAATAAAGCAACTTACAAAATCTATTTTCACTCCTTCTTTAGATCCCACTACCCAAATCATAACTATCCGCTGCTGCCCAATCTTCTTGGGCTCTTGCTTACGGTCACTGCTTTTGTCTCATTTTTTTATTCCTATCCGATTGCTCACATCCCATGTGATATTAGAAACTACTGCACAATGAGGAAAAGGAAACGATTTCCTGCCCTGTTGGTGAAAACTAGTGGTTTGCCACTTGGCACCATTAACTGAAGTGTTTAATAAAATCATCAAGAGGGATTTTATTAAATGTGGGTCTTAGCACATGTGTAGAAAGCATCTCTTTCATTGTTTATCAAGCCATTTACATATTACATGACATCTTCTGAATTGGTGGTGTCAGTCTTTCTTTTTTTTCCCACTCCTTTTCTTTTGTTGATCATCCCATTGTGGGGTTACGTAAGCTTCCTATTAGAATTAGAGATAAAATACGTGGTAACATTTTCAACAGAGAGTCCAAAGAAGAAAATAACAACCTATCTGACTAGGATAGGCTCCATTTGCTTTCCATCTTGAGAATGTCATACTCACAGCAAACAAACCAATACTGCTCCTTTTTCTATCCCATCCAATCCCCCAAGAAAAAAGATGCGACGTACATCCAAACAGCTAACTCAAGCAAAGGCAGTGGTCGGGGTCTGTTTTGTAAATGAAATAGATGAAGAAATAAACGATCATGTGAGAAAGTTATGAGCCAAAAGGGAGGAGTATTTTCCCCTCGCCTTCGTGAGCTCGTTCCTTTTCACGCTCCCAAGCAGTTCTTTCTGCCGCAGCAGATGGACAGAGCGCGGAGCCCACAGCCCCTTCCCGTGACAGCCCTATTCTCCCCCCCAGACACTGCTGTTAGTAAATAGATTTACACATTCTCCAATCTCCACACATCTTTCTGCCGAATAATTAAAAGCAGGATGATTAGTTTATTGAGTGGAAGGAGGAACTTTTTTATTGAGGTCCGTCCACGATTTTATCAGGCCCAGCACTTTTACGGTTGTCAAGAGGACGCAGGCATCCAATTTTTCTTATCTGCCTGATTAATACAAACGCTGTTTCAGGACGCATTAATTAACAGATACAAATCTACGTTCTCATGGAAGGATCAATACGGAGAAGAAAAGAGGCATCAATGTGAATTTAGTGCTGATGATGGAGAAGGCTTGCTATCGACAGTTACGTGCACGGAAACTTTAAAGTTGCACCGGGGCCCTTTTGTCCCTGTGATTTACAAATTCGCAATTTTCAGCCAGAACAAGGTTTCACACATTTCTTTGGGGTTTAATTAAGCAAAAAACAATAAAATTTCATTTTTTTTAGGTTGATGCTGCAATTTGTTTGCTCTCTGTCGAGGGTTCTGTGTGTGTGTGTGTGTGTGTGTGTGCGTAAGTGCGTATGTGAATCCTTCCTATAAACCTTTTTTCTTTCACTTCTTAATGAAATAAAAGGGAAAAGGTTAAAAAAAAAGACTTTTTGGGGGGGGTCAGGGAGGATGGGGAGATGGACACAGCACAAAAGGTTTGACAAGTTTGCTTTGCTTGATATCCTCACATCTCTTTCCGCTGATTAAAGGAAGTGTAATTTTGCAAAATGTTAGGAAAAGGGACCATCCCCACTTTGCAGAATGTAAATAGAAGTCTGGACTTTTATCTCTTCCTGCTCCAGAAAGAGTTGAATTGCCACACTTTTAACCCTTTCCTACTGCACCTCGGCAGTCTGGAAGCTGGCACAAGGAGCCCACCTGCCCAAAGGCCTGGGTGACAGGGACGCAGCCTCGTTAGGAGATTGTTCTACTCAGCCGGTGACGAAGGAGGCGGGGTACGTTACAGACCTAACATCTGAATGCCACACACCTCTGCCTGTCCTCGCCATACATACTTCCCATACAGAACGACACGGAGACGATACTATTTGGACCAATGGACCTGAACAAAAAGATCTAAATAAACCGAGTTTAAGGAATTCTCTAAAAACACAATGGCTCTCTGGGTGCACACGTGCTGGTATCCAAATGGCAATGACTTGTGCGCGCCCGTGCCCGGCATTTCGTGGCGTTTTACAGCTATGGGGCGACAATCAAGAGTTCCTCGCCACCTACACCATTTTGCTACCTTTGCAGAGAGACCTTTCTCCCGAGCGAAATAAAATACACGTCACTGTTGTGTCGTTCGAACTTCATGTTTTGTACATCCCGGGATCTTAATCTTTGGTGTGTGACAGGTTACAGTTTTAAATGTTCAGCCGTATTACAGCTTTTCCCAATACACTGAAACCATGGCACATTGTTTTTCCCTCCCCAGCTATGGCCCATTCCACGCCTATCGCTGACAACTCTGATCTCTCTTCATCTCCGTCCTGGAGTCAGTGCCATTTAATGGATCTCGGGCGTTTTGCGAGCAGAATGACTCTCTCCCTTGACCCGCAGTTAAATAGCGTGTTTATCTGTGATACTGTGTGCTCCAAATAAACCAGATGACAGTTGGGAATAACATCATTGGGAAGGACTGAAAAGCTTCTCAAGAGGCAGGTACCCCTGAAGTAACAGGCTTGAAGAAAGTATGTTTTGTGCCAACCCTCTTGCCTCCTTCCTCTAGAAACTTCGGAGGATGACAGTGGTGCCATGGGCACTTGTCAAGCCCCCCCCCTTTTTTTTTTTAGCCTGGCAAACTGATGCACTTTGCAGTCAACTTACAGAAAAGGCTAAGCATTTGTAAGTGTGAAGGGCAAAAAATATCTGACGGCTAGTCTTCAAAAATACACTTTCATTTCAGAAAGCATAAATGTTTATTTCCTGAATGGAGTGTTGACAGAAATAGGCTGCAGTGCAGGCATTGGGGTTTAACCCCTGCTAGGCGTTTTCTTCCCGGCTGCTTCCTGGAAACGGAGAGCAAGCATTTTAAATCTTCAGGGTGTCTGTTAATATCAGTTAATCATGGCATTGATTTGCTCCGCTCTCCGTTTTTGAACTGTAGTTTCTCTCTTCCACAAAAAATTGACGGTTTTCAACGAATAGCATATCATGCTAGAATTGTAATTATGCCATAATGACTCACCGAGATGGTAAAGGAAACTCATTGCGAGAAGCTGAGTGAGCACTGTGGCATGAGCGAGATCCTTTCTCTCCCACACAAATAAACCCAATGTTTACGGGAACTAGGGGAGAAAAGAATCACAGTGGTGCTAAGGACTGGTCTTAGCTACCAAGAGATACACAGAAGCATAACCCTTGTTCGAGATAAACTTTATTTTTCAGCCGGTTGCTATTTTCATATATGAGCCAACATACCATGTGTTGTATGATTCACAAAACACACAGCTCTGGGGTTGCGGGGGGTGTGTGTGTATAATATAAAAAATTTAAATATATATATATATTATATATATATATGGACCTTTCTATTCTGCTTTTTAGAGAGACGGACTTTATGGACTGGCACTCAGTAGGGGCTGGAGTTAAGTAAATACAGATGGTCAAGTTCCAAAGTGAAAGCTGAATCTTTACCTGATGCCATCAGAAGCATTTCCCTGAAAACTTTTCTTTATAATGGATGACCAATATTACCTCTTATATTAGCATGTGAGCATTAGATACCATACCGCCACTGTTATCCTTTGAATCATTCTTTCCGTCTGACTATAAACCAGATTTCAAAAGTTCAGACTCCAATTCAATTAGTTTGGGTCAAACATAAGAAAAATTGACAAAAATGGGATAGCTTCCCTTCTTGGAATCTGATCCTCTTTCAAAATCTGTTGATTCCTTGATTTCTTTACTTCCATTCTTATACTTCCAGTAGGATTCACAGAGATTTTATGAAACCATTGTTTTACAATAGTGGTTTCATAGGACAAATGTGAAAATCTGAAAGAACGCCAATTCAAAAAATTCTATCTATGTGGCAAACTTGAACACCATCCATAAAATTTAGCAAACGGTCTAGGTATGGCGATAGATTAAAAGAGGGTAAAACAGAATCATAAAGGCAACACCTACCAGTCCAGGACAGAATTATCACTGTTAACCAAGTTTACAGACGCAACGGGTCACCTGTGCTGATGATGGGAACAAGCAAAGGAAGTTTCAACGAGCCCGCTCAGGGGCACAGAAATTAAAAACAAGCTCCCACGGCACTGGTGAAATACTACCTTTAGTAATTGTTCCTTGTTTCTAAGGCCAGCTTGTTCGAAAAATTTAAAGTATAATAGCGGCTAAAGAAAGATATTCCAAAATGGTGACTCAGGGAAGCCTCAAAATGATGACCAGGGGGGTTTGGGGGCTTGTTTCTGTGAGTGTGGGAGGGTGACAACTGCCAACCCACTTTGAAATAGGGTCCAGATAAAAGGCAGATGAATGTAAAATAAGAATACAGAGAATATCTAGAGGAGGGGTACACTTCCTCTTTGGAAATCCCACTGACCCCCCTACTGAGTGACTACAGAGGACCCAAAAACATTCCCTTCACTTTCCCCAAACCCCGTTACTCGACCTCAACTTTACTTCTCCCATCCTTTCATCTAAGCCAAGAAGAAAGACAAATGATTGGAGGGCATACAGAAAGGTATTGGCTGAGCTGCTTTAAAGGAGGCTTACTTAATGGCTTTCTTTTCCTACAACTTTTATTTTGTCCTAGTTGAAAACAAGAGAGCTCTGCCTGGAAAGTGTCCTTTTTGATGTGACATAAGTTTGTGTGACCATCAAGAAAAAAGGAAGGCAGTACCATATAATGTAGGACTCTAAAAAAAAATTATAAAAGGGCATTTTCAGTCTCACTTTGGGATTAGGTGGACATGGAGTAGGAAAAGCTCATTTTGAAGCCACATTTCTGGTTTGAAAGAAAAAGATCCTGTGCTTGAATGTGACTGGCTTTACCCAATCACCACTGGGACTGGTCAAGAACTATCACAGGGCGTTACAAGGTCCTGACCAGGAGTCCAAGAAAGACCCATCCAGCCTTGACATCAGAAATGCAGGCACTGTCTTCAGGAAATTTCGAGCCCTCCTCAAATCTGGTCTAATATTTGATTTAAAAATCAAGCCTCCAGGGATGCCTGAGTGGCTCAGTTGTTAAGTGTCTGCCTTCAGCTCAGGTCACGATCCCCGGGTCCTGGATCAAGTCCCGCATCGGGTTCCTTGCTCAGTGGGAAGCTGCTTCTCCCTCTGCCTGCCACTCCCCCTGCTTATGTGCTCTCTCTCTGACAAATAAATAAATAAAATCTCTTAAAAAATAAAATAGTAAGAATCAAGCTTCCAAAATAAATGCACGCTGACTCTATCTGAACTTTGAGGATCTTCAGGCTGACAGACATTTCCACAGACTCTTAAATAATCTGTGGGAAATAACTAATGTCAAATACCCCAAAGCTAAGGATTGACTGCCACTGAGTGCTATATGAGGGAAGCGCAGGGAGCAGCGACCTGGAGGTCTGGAGATCTGGGTTCTAGGTCCACCCACACCACGACCAATAGTGCTAACTTGACCTCTTTTGTGGGTTGAATTGTGTCCCTCCAAAAGACGTTATAATCCTAAGTCTTAGTACCTGTGAATGTGACCTTATCTGGAAATGAGGTTTTTACAGATGGTCAAGTTAAGATGAGGTCATTAGGTTGGGTCCTAATCTGACTACAGCTTCCTTAAAAAGGGGGAAATGTAGACAGAGACAGACACAAACAGAAGGAAAATGAGGTGGAGGTACACAGAGAAAATGCCATTGACAAGCCAAGGGATGCTTGGGGATACCAGAGGCCAACAGAGATTCTTCCTCACAGCCCTTAGAAGTAACCAACCCTCCCAACACTTTGAGCTCAGACTTCTAGCCTTCAGAGCTGTGTGACGATACATTTCTGTCGTAAACCATCCAGTTTGTGGTTCTCTGTTATGGCAGCCCCAGCAAACTAATGCACACCCACGGTTGACTCCTCATCTGTCAAATGTGAAATGGAGACTACACATCTCTGAAGAAGCTTCCAGTTCCAATGCTGTGTGGTTTGGAGTAACACAGTGAGCAGTACTGACAGGAAGCACAAGGCTGTGTGGGTAACGGTGAGCACCTCAGATAAAGAGCACTGGACGGGAGTTAGCAGACCTAGCACTGGGGGTAACCTCCCTGCCAAGTCACTGTGTACCTCGGAGCAATGTGTCAGCTTCTCTGGCTCTGGAAAAAATGTTCCCAAGGGTGTGGTCCAGCCCTACATTATTCAGTTCCCAGTGGTTTCACTATAACAAAATTTAAATCAATTGCTACTCAGTGCATCTATAGCAAGTGAAGCACCATGTTCAAACCCACTAGGACATATAAGATGAGCGCAATATAATCCCTCTGAGATGTTACAGCACAGTAAAAGTCAATGAGATCACAATGAGGAAGAGAAGGTAGGTACCGTAGGAATGATCAAAGTGTACGTACATGTGAGGAAGGAAAGATGGGTGTTTTGGTTGTACGCGTCCTCCTCGATGTATCCGTCACTTCTCTCCTCCTTGCCCCGCCCCCCACAGTGTTGGTCCAGACCTCCATCATCTCTTCTGGCATACAGGGATATTGGTATTTCCTTCCATCCTACTCATGGCAATTCAAGCATTCTTCTAAATATGAACTCTACATATGCCATCCACTGACCAAAATGCATTCTTGGCTTCCATCTCTCCGAAGGACCAAGCACAAACCCTCTGGCACAGTATGGCATTTCTCTCATTATTGGGCCCTTTTCTTCCTTTCCTACCATAGTTCCTGAAAAACCCTCTTCTGGTAACTCCTCTGTAGACAGCCTCGCATGCTGAAACAGAGCGCACTTTCCCAACCCAGTCGGAAACCGCTTCCCAGATTATCGGCACCATCCTCCACCTGCTGCCTCCCTCCCAGGCTCTCGGGGATTTATCACCAAGTCCCCTTTTTATATTTCTGAGATCAAGTGCGTACACTCCTTTCCATTCCTACTGCCACCATTCCTGCTCCTGTGTAACATCATGAGCACAGTTACAAATTGTAAAATATAAGAGTGGAGCTTTGGGGAAAGATGGAAGCAAGTAACAGAGTGAAGCTGATGATGTGCCACCCAACAGAGAGACACCCTTCCCCATGGCCGCCATGTTCTCTGAGCTCTTAGTAGTGGGGGCCTCCTCGCCGCTGTTCCTTGCTGTAACCCCAGCTCCTGCACCCCAGCTCCTCATAGCCCAGGCTCGATAAATATGTGCCAAATCATATTAATGAACGATTAATGAATAATTCCTTAACAACTCATTGACTGGCTTTCAAAAAGAACGGGACACTAGGAATGAAGACAGCATTCCAGATATGAGTCCCCTCCCCTGGAAGGAAAAATCTGAATATGCAACAACAAAAAAGTCACCTCATTTACTTTTTCATAATTCAACAAGTGCTTATTAAAGCACTGATTATATGTAAAGCTCTTTGCTTATATGCCTGGATAGTATAGAGGATTTTCTTTGGAGCCACTTAAACTCCAATAAAGTCCTCTCTGAACCTCAGCTAGTTCCTTTTTAATTTATAATTAAAGTTGACCTTTTAATCAAATGGCCTGTTTTCTCTCATATTTACAAATCACCGTTCACAACAGATTCCATGATAATGTCACAATGACTTTTATTATTTACAAGGATCTATAATTAATTTCTCTTTTTCTTACTAGTATCGCTATTTTGACAATGTGTGAATTTATCTTCTGTAGCTAGAACTTGAAACCTCTGAAATCCTAGCCAGTCAGGAATGAAAACGAATGCCCTTTGCTTCTTTCCACTCGCAAGAATAAAAAAAAATCTGTATGTCTCCTTTTTTAACACAGATTCTTCAGAAATTCTACATCTAGCTTTTGTAAAACCCAAATAACTAGTGAAGGCACTTCCCACACTTTGGGGGCGGGGGAAGAAAAGGCAAGCAGATTGAGAAATCTGGAGAAACCTTGGGTTTCCTTTCCGTGAATCATAAACAGCAAAGAGAAGACAATGTAATAAAAAAGCATTCACACGGCATCTCCCTCTCACTCCATTTTAGGACACGGGATTCCCACTCAGTAAACACTCACTTGTTAGAAGTATTTGCAACACGACAGCCACTGAGTGGCACCACGGGAAAAGGTGCCTTCCCATTTTAAAGCAGCAAATGAGACATTTATAAACAGTGAAGATGGTACTTGTCGGTTATGACCTTTCACTGTATCTGCACAAGTAGGTGTTAATGAATTTCAAAGCCATTTAGACATGTTTCGGGTTTATCAAACTGGCTGGTATATCCATTCCTATGTGATAATTTTGAAGGGGAACCATTTCCACCTGCTATAGGAACAAGCAGAGCAGGAGATGGTCCTGTGGAAATAGTCTGAGCGAGTAAAAGAGGATCCACTGAAGTCTAGAAGAAGTCAGGCTGGACCTTCAGGAAATCAAGCAGGGGCCAAAAATATTTTTAGTAACACAAGTAGTAGGTTCCCATGATGTCTGTATGAACTTTTTCTCCCCACATTTTTCATACATACTTAGCTGAGAGTTTGGGCTTAGGGGCAAACAAGTTATCTCTGTTAGAGATGGTAGTTTTTTCAATTAAAATACAGATGTGGGGAGAAACACAAGAAGGAGAATTTTGCTAACAGAAGTTTTAGGACCAAATCTATGTCTTTGCACCATCCAATATTTTAATAAACTAGCCAATAAGTTATTCATAAAGCGTGTCATTTGTCGGACTTCAGCAAGGGATAAATGTGCCTCAACTATTCTTCGGAACTATTGGAAAAACAAGCACAAGTGTAACTTTTGATTAACTTTAAAATGACAACAGCAAATTCCTGACACGTCTTACTTTCGTCCATAATTTCTAATACTGGATTTTGTTTTACTGTTTCTGATCTAAAATAGATTTTAAATTAAAAATGAATTTTTGTGTATTTTTCTTTTCCCCACACATAAAGTTCAATAACTTTTTTTTTTTTAAAGATGAACTGCTTCTCTTGGGAACACTGAAACATTAAAGGAGATCTATAAAGAGCAAGTTAGCCATGGTTGCTTTGTTTCTGTTATATGTGACCCAACATAACATTCTGATATTGAAGAATCTAAAAAGCACATTCCACACACTGGATAAATGAGGGTAAATATATAGGTATATGTATATGTATATATGTATACATATACATATATTTATTACTGAGAGGTAAATATGTATGTATATACATATATATACTTACTGAGATAGCACAAGTGAGAAAATTATATATATACTATATGACATATATATATATACATATATATATATATATATATTAACTGAGATAGTACAAAAGAGAAAATTAGAAGGAAAAGAGAAATGCTTGTTCCACCCCAGTCTGATTTTGGATTAAATACTGCCTGCCTCTCTATAGAAAAGGAGAGTTCAGAGTTTCTCCTAGTGTGTCTGCTTGCATTAATGAAGGCAGAATTGCAGACTTTAAAGTTCAGGTTATCTTTTCTTATGGTTATTTTCCCATTTGTGAAGGCCACACTACACTCACGTTAAGATACAGAATGATGTTTGCATCATGAAAACCTGGGTGATTTCATGAGCTCACCTAAAAATTTGAAAATGTCATGTCAGCTACCAATTACAAAAAAATAGATTTTGTGATCATCTTGTGTGCTTTCACTGAAATGGGCAATAGCTGATTCTATGTGAGAGCTCTAGGAGAAAATCACTTATAATTTCTATATTAATTTTAAATAACATGCCTTCAAATCTGTTCAGATTTACCTAATTGGTCCCTTGGTATAGAAACACAAACTCTAACAAGAGCACTAATTGTTAAAGAAAGGATATTTGTGGAGTTAATGTTAATACCTCCCTTTCTCTCACTTTATTACAAGCAAAGCAGGAAAAAAAAATCCTCCAGGTGTGCTTTTCTTGATTTTCCCCAAATAGAAAGACACTATAACTCAGTGTCTCCACATATGTCCTAGAAGGAGGAGAGGCAGGGGAAAAAAAAAAATCAGGAGGTCTTCTGCATAAACACACGTTAAAGGATTTACAACCTAGGCCACTAAAAACAAAGTGTCATATGTATTCATGAAAGAACGTAGGAGAAATATGTTATCCATGAGATGCATGGCACAGATATGAAATTACAGCTTGCTGACCCTGAAACTCCACATTCAAATAATATTAGAAATCCTTACTCTCTATGCTTAAAGACCTGGGCATAATTTGTGCTCTGGACAGCATGAAAAAACAGCTTCTCTGAATTTCTAGCCCCGAGAGTTTGGTTTAAATTCAGGCTCCCACACTATTTTTCTCGGTGGCTAATGAAGATCTGTTTACGAATATTTACTCCCAAGTTCACGGCTGGTGTTTGCTGGCTCAAGCAGAGCTAAGTCATTACAGCTTGGCATATGTTCCACTGGGGAGGTTACAGTTATCTTCTCATTGACAATAGAGGCAACCCCTTCGATTCCTCTCTGCCTTCCCTTCTTCCTCTCTTCACTGCCCCCCATTTGGCTAACTGGCCAAGTTAAAGCAAAACAAAAACAAAAACATGAAACAACACCTCTCTTGCAATTCCCCAACCACATGAATGCAGAGTCGTTATCGGGAGTAAAAGGCTGCCTGTCGTATTTACCACGGATACATAATATACGAACCAGACCCGTGCCTCTTATAATAACTCTTTCGGAGACAGGGTTCCATTCAAAAGTAGAACGGAGGAGGGAAATGTAGCTGCGGTAAAAAGCGCTCACGCTATAATTCCTCTCCTCCCTAAATGAACAAGGGCACTCGAGCACTGCCCCGGAGTCTCCCTGCTTTGATCTGTTGGAAAGTATATTTATCTTTGCATCCCACCTCCCCCCTACGCTGTGACCAGTCCCTTTCATGTCCCTGAGGTCTTGCGAACAGATCCAGGAAATCCTGGAAATTCCTGTATGAGGCTGATTCAAGGAAATAAGCACAAGAAAAGGCAAGTATTCCTGGGCATGGCTGGAATCTGTTCGCAAGTTGCACTGTTTCCTAACTCGTTCTGAGGAGCATTAAGACTGCCTCTGCAGGCAGAGACTCTACGTCTGCAACAGTCCAGAATGAAAGGGGGGGAATAAAGGAGGGGAAAAAAAAAGCTGCCTGATTCTAATACACCTAATTAGCCATCGGCAGACTCTTAATTGCATACATTAGGATGATTCCATAGTGGAGATTAATTCTAAATATACCCAAGCAGCTGGTTAAGATGCCATGGATTACAGTGTGGACTGTACTTTTCCACTTAATTAGATATCAAAATTAAGCAGCAACAAGCATTTTGACATAACGGGGATCAAGCCGCTGCTTGGTATCCCAGAGCTCCACTAAAGTGACCGCTAAACAGAGCCGCACAGATGGAGAGATATTAAATGCCGCACTGGAAAGTAATTTCAAATAATAAAATATCAATATTTACATTTTAATTACCCCTACTGAGAGCCGCTCTGTCATTTTCACTATTGCCGACGCAGCAAGGGGTAGTGGAATGACATTGTGGCTCTGGCTGCAATGACTATTTTGTTTCCATTAAAGAATGACAAGTGTTTTATAAAGAGGCAGTGACACTCGGTGTGTGAACAAAAATGACAGCAGATCAGAAAATTCCTATTAAGGGACTAAATGCCTCAACAAGAGAATTTACTCTGAGCAGTAGCTCCTCCTTGAAGCACATAATCCTTCCCAAATTTTCTGCTGAAAGTTTATTATTGGGGATGCCCAAGGGGAGTTTTAGTCTCCCATGAAATATTTAGATCTGCAAAACGTTATATGACGATTGTCAATTTAAAAACAATACTTGACGTGAACAAATATGCAGGAGTTACGTGTAAATTGCAATCATGTTCGGGGTTTCTCTTTTTAATTTTCTTTCGGGTACCTCGACAGAGACATTGATCCTGTTTCCTTGAAGCATATCTGTTTCCTGTCGGGTTCACGCGTGAAAGCTGGGGACGTGGCTCAGAATCATCCTAATAAAAATGCTGGGCTTGTTTTCACCCTCTCGTCATTAGTATTTTATAGTACGCAACCGTCATGGAAAACAAAGTCAAGAAGGGGTCATGATTTGTATGTGCAAAGGCACACACGTGTATGCCTACCGTATACGTTTCCTCAGCTTCTGTTATTATTTAAAAACAGCAAATCCCTACCAGCTCCGATAGGCCCTCACAAAATTTAATTACTCTTTATGGGGTGTGAAGATGAGATGATGGGAAAAAAAATAAAAGGTATATATGAGATGTGACATGCTGGATTCACAGGATAATAAATGAAAACAGTAAAGTCTTCCTTTGGGGATGACTGTCAAAACTGTAGAGATCTTGAAAGAATTTTAATGCCTCCAGATACGAGAGAGTGCACGAGGCAAACTCCTTGGCCAGTCGACTACAGGAGGCCGTTAACTGACCCCCTATCTCGGAGCCTGCATTTATTTAATGTGCAGAGATGAACAACCATAAACGTGATAAATGGCTACAGCAGGAGGCTCGATGGAATTTTTCAAAGAAGAGAAAAGGGAAGTTGGGGAGTTATATAGACCCTTAGCCCTCTCACTCCCGTGCCTTTGAAAACAGCAGTTTTGAAGTCGGATTGAAAACTTGCTAATAGCCACGGTCTACTCATGCTCGTTCTCTAACTGGGAGATGTCCCTCTTCACACAAAAAATGAAAGTGCCCAGGAAAGTTATTTCTTAAGCATCCCTAATGCTTTTAGGACAAGACAGATCCCCATTTCTCAGCTACCAGCACCTTTTAATTTCTGAAAGAGCCACGGTTGAAAATCTTAATTAATTGTTCCATACTGCTTCAGGATCATTATGCAATGTAATAAAGGCCGTGTAATTATGAAATTTTATAGCCATTACCAAGGCTGATGGCTCATACTTCATCCTCAGCTGGACCCGACGGCTTTTAGGCACTCGGCTCCCCTTTGATGAACTACAGACAGATCTATCAGGCCCAAACAATATCCAGGCGAGGCCGCTATAATAGCTACCTACAGATGAAGCCATTGATAAAGATAAACTATAAATCTACACACACAAATGCAGGCACATCGCCTGGGGATGACAGAGAGAGGATGAGGCACTGGGGAAAGGCAGTTGCTCCCACGAAGGCGGCCTCCTGAGTCTCTCGCTCATTCACTCCAGAATGGGTTGGATTTCATAAAAGACAGCGAAACCCAAGTGAACGTCTCATTTATTCTCTGTATCTCGAAATCAAATGAGAGAAGGAAGGGGTGTGAGTGTGTCCATGAGCATTGTATTTAGTGCATTATTTAAAGGGCAGAAACTACTCAGATATCCTAACATCTATTTCAGTGGTGGGGGGAAAAAAAGAGGCTAGATATATGGGATTTTTTTTCTTTTTTTCCCTGCACATAACACTAAGATAGCAATTCAAAGAAAGCACCCTGAAACAAAGTAGATTATAGCTCAGGAGTATCTTTTTCATAGATGCTAACATTTAAGAATATAATTTAAGAACAGAAGCCCACGCTGAAATGTAGACAGGGAAAATAAAATCACATTCATATAGCACTAAAACATTTGTAGCTCAAGCCTATTTGTCATTTTGGGAATGTGAGAATTCACATGGGCTAAGAATTGACAGAACTATCGTTCACTTAGCATGTTTCCAACGATACCTAATTTTTTGAATTAAGCATTTGCGGAGATCCTCTTAAAGACCAAGTTCAAAGGAAAAGGGCCATCTAGGAGGTTCATCTGACAACCATAAGTGCCACACTCCAGGGAGCGTCTAGTTCAACTCTGCCTTTGGGATACGGCAGCCACTTCACGGAGCTAATGTCTCAGTCCTATGATGGCATCAGCCTCCTGCTGGCTCATTTCATGAATATGACCACACAGCCAGTCTGCAACACGGCTTATCCAGGAGAAAAAGCCCATCTGAGGGTCAATCCAATTCAGGCTGCAAGCTGAGACAGTGGACCACACAGGGCAAGAAAGAAAAGTAGCAGGATGCACGGAGGCTGGTTTTGAGATTGAAGACTGGCAGGGAGGTGGGGTGTATGTGTACATAAGGGGAGGGGGTGACGCCTATAAAAAAAAGATGTATTCCTGGTTTAAGTGGCATTAAGTCCTCAGAAAGCACAGCTTGAAACACTTCACTGAGAGTACAAATTAAGAGTGAGAAAAACTGGTTTCAGTACAATGCTGGCTACTAACTAGCCCTATAACCTTGAGCTAGTCACAGAGTTGCTCGATTTCCTTATCTACCAAACAAGGTTGCTCAACTGGACGCGTGAGTCCACAGTACACTCCAGATTGAACATTCTATTTCCTTTGGTGTTGTTTGGGGCAGGAGAAAGCGTAGATCTGAAACATACCTTTCCTGCAGGAATGGATGGTCTCTCTGCCTGAATCCCTCTCTAGGCTCGACTGTATTTTATTCTGCCCTCGTGATCTCACCTCCCATTTTTTTGAGAAATGAAGAATAATGGATAGAAATGCCCTTGACCTGCTTCTCCTTCTCATCGATAACAGGACCAATTCCTAACACCTTCCCACTTGTCTCTAAAGAAAAGGGATTATTCTTTCTTCCCAAGGAAGGGCTTCACTGTGTTCTCAATCCCATCTGTTCTGGCCACCTTGAAGATGTGTCCCATTAATTTCCTCCTCAGCCCCCCTTCCTTTCTTGTGTTTATTAATCTCTCCTTCTCCTGAGTTCCCATTCCTTCATCCTTCTATTCTCATAAAACTCCCTCTCCTCACTGGCTCCTCCTCAATAGCCAGCTTTCTATCTGCCTGCCTGTCTGTCTGTCTGTCTGTCTGTCTGTTGGTGTCTCTCCACTTCCTCTACCATCTCACTGTCGGAATTCGCAACCAAATGCTGTAGTCACACTGCTCTGCCCATTCGTTTACAGCCCACTGAGGTCTGGATCAGGTCTCAGCCCCGCCATCCTACTATGGTCACCAACGATCACCTCATCACCAAATCCAATGGTCTGTCCTTCAAGTCCTATGAGTTCTTCTGCCCATCTCTTCCTTTCTGAAACACCTATGCCCCAGCCACCCCCTGGCACCGTACCACATATTTCTCCTGGTCTCCCTGCCTTTGTGCCAATCCTTTCCACACAATACCTTCAATAATTCTGCCTTGGCTTCTTCTCTTCTTCTGCTACTGCTCTCCCCAGTTCTAGGGATATAAGAAACCTGTGTTACAAGTACACACTTATTTCCAGCTCCCTGAAAGCCTCAGACAACTCATCTCGAAATATGCAAAACTGAACTCATCCTGTACCTCCCCAAAAACATATTCCAGTGTATTCTCCAGAGCATCATCAAATACTCAACGAGACAGAATCAAAATTTTGTTATTTTCTTTGACTCTTCTCCAATGTCCAATTGCTTCTATGAAATATCCCTTAGCTGCCTTACTTCCAGTCCTACTGCCTAATTCGGCCTTCCATTGTCTTCTACCAGAACCCACCTCACAGTCTCCCTCACTTGGATCAGACTCCTTACGGATCTAGATCATAGATCACCTCTTCCATGCTCCTCTGATTTCTCTCTGTCAGGTCTACCGAATCCTTCGCAGCCAGGGGTCCATTCTCCTTTCTTTACTTCTTGTTTGGAATGATGCGGGTGGTAGAAATTCATAAAATTCATTCAGGGCTTACTATGTGCCAGGCAGCATGCTAAGCTCTTCCATGTATCACGCGTCTGTCATACGCCAGGCATGAGAGACACCCACGGCAGGGGGAGAAAACAAACGAATAAAAATATAAAAATAAAACTATGGTAGTACCGTGGAGAAACTGTCCACAAAACAGGGCAGAAAACAGGCACCAGGAAGGCGCTGGAATTTTCAGCAGGGCCGTCCAGGAAAACTGGCGAGGCTGGACATTGGGGCAGAGATCGGAAGGAGGTGGAGAGGGAGCCTCGCATCTCTCTGTGGAAGGGCATTCCAGGCAGAGGGAATGGCAAAGATACACCTGCTGAAAGGCGCCTTCTTCTCGAGGTTGGAGATCGGCACAGAGGCCGGTGTGGCGGGAGGGCAGAGAAGGAGATGGGCTGGCAGCGTCTCATGGCGTGGACATGGCACAAAGGTTCGCAACTTTCCGCAAACTTTTGCAGCTTTTACTCTGAGTGAGATGAGAAGCCACTGGGGGCTTTGAGCAAAGAGGAAACGGAATCTGACTTGCATTTTAAAAAGATGGCTGGATAGAGGAGAGCAGGGAGGCAGCTATAAGCATTTAATTCTCGGTAAATCCTTATGGAGCATGTAGTAGTCTCTTCGCCATCTTACGCAGAAGAAACTGAGGTGCAAACCCACTCCAGGTCACATGGCTAGAAGTGTCAGCGGTATGATTTATACCCACACCGTCTGAGTCCAGAACCTGTCATTTGACCACGTGACGCACAGTCCTCTTCCTACGTTCCAACCATTAACTACCTCCTCCCCAGACAGGCCACATGATAGTGTACTTCTGTGCTTTTGCTATTTCTTCTCCTCTGCATGGGATGCCTTTTCCCTTCCTCTCCGCAGGGCGAGTGAAAACTAGCCGTCTATATGTGAAATATTTTTCTACAAGCCTTTCTTTAATGAACTTTAGGGAGAGCGATGCTCTCTCTACTTCTCGCCTGCTTTCTCCCCCACGATGTTGCCCTAGTTCCATGATGACCTTGCCTTGGCACAGCTGAAGTCACTGCCTCTTCTACGATATCAAAGCACTCATGCATCTTTGCATCCCCAGTGAGTGATAAATAGCATTTTTTTAATGGAAGTATTTTGTACGTGTATGCCCAGAACTGGCATGGTGTCAAGCACCTAAATGGTCTTAATCCATGTTTAGGAAATTTACAAATAAATAAATACATAAATAAACAAGTACCTGACTGGCGGGAAGGGAAAGTAGTCAGAGCTTGGAGTGAGGCTGTGGCCGCTATCCCTCCCGCCCCTTACTGGTCCCACTTTCCGCTCTAAAGGCAGGAAATCAGAACGCAGGGAAGATGTCCCACGGCTGCCGCCCAGTTAGAGGTGACTCAGACAGCTGAATAATTCCTCAAGGGGAACGCAGGATAAGCCTGAGAAGCTGGACAAGTTTGAGAGTGAAAAAGGAGCAAATGCATCCTCGAGTCCAAAAAGAACACGCCAAAACCTTTGAAAAGGGCCCTATTACCCAGTTTAACACCAAGCTACTGCTCCACATTTAATTCTCCAGCACGCCAGGCACCCAATTAACAGCAAAACCATTTCAAGGTAACTTTGGAAAGTTAAATGCCATAGTATGATCCTGTTACCAGGTGTTCAGTAAATGAAGCCCCTAAGAGCATAGGATACAAGTCCAGGAAGCAGTTTTAAAAATTATCTTATTCACAAAGCCCACCTAAAAGATGAGAAAGCTGACAGCCCTTAGGAAAACAAATTCCATCATTGGGTTAGACATTTCGTATCAGTTAGCAATTACTCTAATCAATAACAGTGGGACTTAAACATTTGTTGTGTATGTTCAAAATGGATTTCGATAAGTTTACTCATTTCGCACAATATATGTTCAACATTCGAAATATAGTATAGGAAATGAAGATAACCATTCTAATTGCAGAAATAAAGTCTAACCTCAAATCTTTGGAGGGAGCACTCCTCAGATATAAGAAAGGATAGAGTCGGGGGCTCAGTTGGTTGAGCATCTGACTCTTGGTTTCAGCTCAGATCAGGATCTCATGGTCATGAGATCAAGCCCCCCGATGGGCTCCAGGCTCGGCATGGAGTCTGCCTGCGATTCTCTCCCTCTTCCTCTGTCTCTCTGCCTCTCCCCCTGCACTCGTTCTCCCCCTCTCTCAAATAAATTAATAAATCTTCAAAAGAAAAGAAGGAAGAGACGATGGAGTCAACAGGGACATTTTTGGCCACGCCACATGAGATAACGGCTAAAATGTGTTTGCTGGCAATTTATTGAATGAATTTGTTTTGCATATTGTACATAAGCCTTTAATAAGGAGAGCATGTTTCTAATCTCATCTGGAAGTACGAAATTCCAATATGGTTGATCACTGACAATATTAACACACAGGTGATTAAATAAAATGATGCATTTGAGGAGCACCTGGATGGGTCAGTCAGTTAAGCATCTGATTTCAGTTCAGGTCACGATCTCAGGGTTCTGGGATGGAGCCCCGGGATGGGCTCTGTGCTCAGTAGGGAGTATGCTTAAGACTCTCTCTCTCCCTCTCCCCCTGCCCCTCCCTCTCTTTAAAAAAAAAAAGATACATTTGAAATTGCATGACAGTCAGTGGCCCTCTTCTTTCCCACCCTCCCCCATCCCTGGTGCATTCTATTGCAACCAGTTGGGCCTTCTTACTATTCCTGGTATATTCAAGCACACTCCTGCCTCAGGACATTTGCATATTCCGTCTTTCCCATACATATTTTCCGTCTCCTCTACTACAGCTTAAACTCTGCAAGGGTAGGGATTTTTTGTCACTTTTAATCACTGCTACATCACCAGTGTTTAGCAGAGCCTCACACAGAATACGTGCTTTATAAAATACTTGAATACATGAATTTAGGGAAGAATGTCAATATGTTCAGTACAAGTATCATATTGTGAATTGTATAGATTTTTAATGGAACATGTTCAAAATGCGTTAGTTTCTTTTCCCATTTCAGGGCAAAGGAAGACCAATGAACTGAATTTGAGATTTGAGAAATACATACAAAATTTTTATTTCAAAAATATTTCTTCTATCTGCCCTCTAAAGAGCAGTTTAAAAATGTTATTTTAAGTTTTAATTAGGTTGGAAGGCTACTTAAAGTAAAATTAGAAAGAGCGGAAAAAATACTATAATTTAATAAAGAAATTCAAAATAGAATGTATTTTCCCTTCTGTAATCATTCCAGGATATACTATCTGGCCATATTGCATATAGAATTGGTGTACTTTAATATTTTCACCTTATCATAGACCTAAGAAAGAGGGAGCCTTATAAGCCTTCTCTCTTATTACACTCCCCATGAATTCAGATAGTACAATTTTCACGTTCTGAAGAATCTCAGCAAAGCCAGTGGACTCAATGATTCATATATAATGAAGTGGGGACAAACTTCCACATTCTATGCAGAGAAAAATTTTATAGATAATGTTATACATATTTTTATTACATATTTTAATTAATTTTAATTAGAACAAAAAGGTGTAATATCAGACTCATAAGTGAAGCCTCCAACTGAAGCCTACACATGGCCTTCGAGAAAGGACTTTATTTAATTTCTTGACTGGTCTATTTTTTTATCACATAGTAGGCACTCTAATAAATCTTCATTAAACAAACTCACAAGAGCACATTGCCTGTATCAGTCAATATCCTGTTTGAAATAATAATGTGTTTTCAAACTTTCCATTTCTAAGTTCAATTTTAATAAAAACGAAACAGTCACAAGTAACTTGGCACTTACAAATTAATGGTAAAGTGCAGATGTAATGGTGCTACGTGCTAACCTCAGTTTCAGTTTTCTAGGATCAAGGCTAGAAGGTACTTGAGCAATTGAACTACGGGACAAACAATAGCTAGAAATAAAGACTAATTCAAAGCCAATTATATCTCAATATGAACCTTTCTCTTTCTGGAGCTTTTACTAAGGTATGTTCCGTTCCTTAGACAGAGTAAGTCCTGTTGTGCTCAATTAGGATTTTTCGCTACTTAAAATTCAACGGTTGAATTATTTCTTAAAAAAAAAAAAAGCCATCAAAGAATTTGCGTTTCCATTCCTATTGAAAACCGGCAGTTTTTCAAGAGGTTTCTTTATAACCCAGGATGATGACATTTACTAATGTGGTGAGGAGACAGGGATTCTCTTTTGAGGCAGGCAGCACTAATAAGAAAGATATGGTTCAATGTCCTAGGTATTCTTCCAAGTTTTATTAATTAGGTGGAAAGCCTACTTTCCCACTGGAATAGTGCAAGGTATTTATTAACACTTCAGCCCACAAATAGAACAAATGTACAGCAAAGGAGGTAATTATTAAATACACCGACCCCTTTATCAACTTGGCAGGGACAACCCAAAAGACGGCTTCTGATGATGATCTTTTTCATGATATTTTAATTGTGCTTCTTAACCTGCTAAATTAAAAACTACAGGGCAATCTCACTTAGATCACAGACAAAGGAGATCATATCAATTTGCAACAAAATGTATGAATGCTCCTATCTGCTTTAATTACACCAAGAATTTAACAGGCAAATTCAATAGGATCACAGAAGGATTGGGAACTAAATGTTATCTCTTAGCCAATGGCATTATCATCTCCCGTATGTTGTTACACATTATGGAGCGTGAACCTCTGTTTAATAATAAGTTTGGGAAATAATGATATTTAAGTAAAGGAGGCTTGTTCTGAGTCTGTTAGTTATTTTTGTGATCAGCTACCTTGTATTCCCTAGCCATGAGTTTAAGTTCTGGGACTAGAATATAAGCCCTGAGTTTTCTTGTCTCTTAAACCAAGTCAAGATATGGATTCCAAATAGGCTTTTTTAAATTTTACTTTATCCTATGTCTGTAATCCATTTTACATCAAAATCCTGCCAGAATCCCTTAGCCAAACCTGTAGGTTTTCTCCAGTAGCCCCTTTACCTTTATCTTAAAACCCATCACACCAAACCTTCTTGTGATCCCTGAGCATCATTACAGAGCAGGTTCCTGGGAGTGTCAACAGCCAAGTTTTGGGATTTCTTTTCTTTTCATCCATAGCTTTGAGAGGCAGGCCAATTTCCTGGTAACAAATTTACCCAAAACATGCTCTTTGGTGAATCTTCAAGAACTGGATATACTCTACTACATTCTGTGGTTGTATTATGTGTGTTTTGTTGGGGGTGGCGGACAGGGAGTTTTTTGATTCTACTACTAATCCTGGTTGATTGATTCCTATCTTTTCTATGCTATTTGCAAAGGAAATCCCTTCTAATGCTCACATCCTGCTGATCTCCATTTTTTTTCCTCTTTCTGGTACTATTTTCTATCTCTAGCCCAGAAGTGAGACTTCTTATTTAGTCACTTCCACAAGATTCAAGCTCTTTGCTCTAGTAAAGGAATAAAATGATGCACTTCTTTTTGATTCCTTATGAAGTAATCCTTAGCACGAACATCTGAGACATTTCTTCAAGAACTCTACTAATCCCTGGCAGCTCTAAAAGAGTAAACAAGTAACTTCCTTGAACCCCAGGATTGCAAGACCATTTTGGCAAACCAGATATATACCACGTGAGCATTCCAGCAAGCTTCTAATTTTGTTTTATTATTTCAATACTGTCTAATTGTTGCCTCTTGGAGACTTACCGCTAAAATTTTGGGTTGGAAATGCATGCATTTCAATATGTATTATTACCATTTTATCATTTGTTCCCATTGCCTATCAAGACAACAAATACTGGGCACCTGGGTGGCTCAGTCAGTTAAGCAACTGCCTTTGGCTCAGGTCATGATCCTGGAGTCCCAGGATAGAGTCCCGCATAAGGCTCCTCACTTGGCAGGGAGTCTACTTCTCCCACTGACGCTCCCCCCTCTCATGCTGTCTCTCTCACTCTTTGTTTTTCAAACAAATAAATAATTTTTTTTAAAAAACCTACGACTACATTTGCAGTATTTTCTCTCAGTTCATTGACAAAAATATAGTGCTCACCATCCGTTGAACGGTATTTTTACACCATTCCAAAATTTGTAGCATTCCATTTATGTTTAACATAATAGTGACAAGTGAAGTCACTATGTATCTTTTTAGGAGATAGAGCCATTAAAAAAAAATAGAAAGGGGGACGCCTGGGTGGCTCAGTCGATTAAGCATCCAACTCTTAATTTTGGCTCAGGTCATGATCTCAGGGTCCTGGGATTGAGCCCTGCATTGGGTTCTGCACTCAACCGGGAGTCTGCTTGAGGATTCTCTTGTTCCTTCTCCCTCTGCCCACACTCACTCTCTCTCTCTAAAATAAATAAATCTTTAAAAAAAATAGACCATAGAAGTTGTCATTTTTCTGTTTATGTTCAGTACATGTGAAGATGAAAAAAATCTTGAAAAATTGTTTCAAACGTCAAAATAATGGAAACTTAATAAGTTGAATTTACATATCTTATAAAATATGAGTAGCGATTACCTAAGCTATACCATTCAGAAGATAGATATGCATACAGGGTCAACTGTGAATCTGGAGAAAATCACTTCATCTTTGGGTATTGGTTTCCTTATCTGAACAAAATAAGAGGGTGAATGTAACAACCTCATAGGGATGCTGTAGGTATCAAATGCAAGGATCACATTTATTGGGAATTGTGTTGTAACCTGAGCATCCCTAGGCAAATGACGTCATTGTTATTATTACTGTCGCACTGATAGTAATACTGATTCAGACTTGGAAAGGATGGTGGCATCTCATATAGGCGAATTTCACTCTCGAAAACTCCAAAACATTTCTAAAGATTTCAGCTAACTTCTATGGAGTCCTTTAAAATGATTACATATTTCTCAGTCTTCTTAAACTATGTCTATTAAATACATATTTAATTTTCCTGATGACTCAGAATCAACAGGCTAGGAACTGTTGGATCACCCAAATTGCGCTGAGCTGCCCTGAGAGGTGCCTCAGGAAGTGGAGCTGCCCAAACCCACATTACACAGCCTCCAATGCTAGGCTTCCCAGGACCTGATCTGCATTTCATAGTTTTGGATGCAGACTTACTTTCTACTGCTGTCCCTGGGATTCCCCTGGGCATCAATCTCTGCTCAGATTTGCTGTGCACTAGAAAAGCAAGCTAGTTGGAATGGTTCAAAGGAGGAGTTTAAGTAGCCCGATAAGTGAGGGCCTTCACAATTATGATACGTTAGGAGGTTGCCCAGAATTTTTTTTTCTGTTTTTTAATTTTTTTCATGTATGCGCTAGGCTACCCGAAATTTGACATATTATCCCTAAAGTGGAGAGAAACTGAGTTGAAAGATAGTGACATAACATTTATTGAAATGGAAGCTTCTGTGTAAAAATCTGGTTATTATGGTTTATCAGGTTTTCCTCTTAAATGATTGGAAAAACAGTTTAAGAATTAGAAAATGCCAATAAGCACTGAATTATATAGCATGATACATGTTTATGAATAATTACCAAAGTATTTATGCAATGTAGCAATGTTTTTCACATATAATGACTTTATGGGAGTAAAAGGCGAAAGATTTATGCGATTTGAAGAGAAACCGGAGCATACTATAATGACTTTATATAAACTTTATACAAGTCATTGACAAGCCTATGACATATCCATCCCAGCTCACCAATTCTAAGCATGTCCAGACTAATATTAACATCTTTAGAATTATTCTGATGTTATTTGTATAAGCTCATATAAAAGATCCCTGTCAAAAATTCAAATGTCTTTAAATATACATAGCATCTACCTGAGTGCTTAGAACATTTATCACTTAACGTTTATAAATTTTTATAAACATTATTTACATCCAAATAACTAAGAAAATGTTTCTGTTTGATGAATAAATACATATTTATATATCTGTTAAAATGCATATTGCTTACTCGATGTGCTACTACGGCTCCTTTCTCTCCATTATATGTGAATATGTAATTAGTCCCATAATAAATATCTCCTATGAAATTTCCAAGAAAGCTCTTAATTCAAATGTGCCACAGTCACTTTTCAGAGTTCACTAACCTTTCTTCCGTTTTATTTTTAAATACCAAAGATAAAACTTACAGCTTGGCCACAAAGTGCTGGAGCAAATGCACCTTGGCTGCCCAATAAATATTTATTGATCTGGTTGATGAAGGTGGCTTCTTGTGAAGTAGGCCTTCTCTTCGGTAATAAAGCTACCATATTTATTTATGTATGCATCTATAAGATTTGCAAAACTGAATACTAAACTCACAAACCTTACGAAGATGAGAGTTTACGACAGGTTTCTCAGCACTGCTGACATTTTAGGCTGAATAAGTCTTTGCTGGGGAGCGAGGGGCCGGGGCTGTGCTGTGAGGTGCAGAATGAAGGAATGACGCAGCCTCCCAGGCCTCCCAGACCGCCACCCACTAGATGGTCCTCCTTCCCTGCTGCCTTCCTGACTACAACCACCAAAATGTCTCCATCGCCAAATGTTCCCTGTGATGCAAAACTATCCCTAGTGGTAGCAAAACACCACTTAGGAGCAATGAAAGACATCTTTTCCTTCCTGAATGAATGACTGGTTGTTGAGAATGATGGCATCAAAAATAGCTAGTCTTGGTCTCCGTAGCATCTTCCCTGACCTAATCATACACAGGCTTGAAGAAACATTCCTCTATTTGTGAAACTTGTCCCCAAGCAAAATTTCCATCTCTCATGGCAATACCAGGCCAATTTCTTGGGAATGTGACCTACACAGGGAGCCAGACTTGGTTTAATGCTCTGTTGTTGCCATCCTGAAATTCTTAATAATTTTTCACCAAGGGGTTCTGCATTTTCATTTTGCACTGGACCCCACCAATTCCATAGCCAATCCTCCAACAACTATCATACCAACATGATTGGGACGCACCAATGAAATCTATGTTTTGCCATGCCAGCAAAAGATTTTAAGACCCCCTTGTGCTCAATAAAAAATCAAGTTGGAACTTTAAAACAAAATGAACTAGTTCATATCAGGAATTTGGGTTAGCATTGTGGAGAAAAATCAGGGTTTGGAACCAACAGATCTGAATTTAAATCTCATCTCCTCTGCCGTACTAGCTTTGAGAGCTCAGACAAGTTCTTTTATTCCTCTAAGATTAATTTTCTCAGTTCTAAAGTGATGTCAGAGGCAACCCGCAATTGTAGGGTTGATCTGAACAATAACTGCGATGATGTACCTCAAACAATTAGCATTGGACCTGGCACTAGTCAGTGCTTAATGAACACAGCTCCATGACGATCCTGATGCCCAAATCCATCCTGGATTGGGATGAGAGAATCAAACTCAACCGCAAAAGTGCCATCGTATAGTTTTGGAAGGAAGATTTACAAAACTCAAAGAGTTAGTCCCTTACGTTGAATCATCCTCACCCAATATTTTCCAATCACCATTGATCAAAAAAAGTGTCAGCTTTAACTTCTAAAAATGCTTTCAGGTGCTTAAAACCTGGGCCTGAATGTACATATCCAGGTCCGAATGTCCAGAGGAACCCGGCCAAACGGGATGGCGTGTGCTTGCCTGCTGATTTCCGCCCTAAGTCGATGGTGCAAGCGTGCGTGTTAATACGTTTCATACATTAAAGATGTAAATTTTATTCTTCAAGCTGAAAGCCAGGTGATTAATTCTCATAGCATAGTGATCAATCGGTGCAGATGCTCCACCTGTATTAATGTTTGTTTTTGTACGCATTAGTCGCAGGAGCACACCAATAACACAGGTGTCTGACACAGAGCTGAGCAACATTCCCTCTAGCCGGCAAACATTGAGATCCGTAGTTAGGTTGCACGTAGCACTGCCAATTTTTTCAATTAGACCCATTATTGATTTGATGAAAAAGCAAATTAAACATACCATGGTGGTATGTAAATCGGTTAGAGAGAGCAGAAGGTTCTGGTACAAAGCTTCAAAGGCGTGAGCTGTATGGCTTTCATCAGCTGTAGCTCAAAGGGGTTCCTGGCAACTGCTGCCATGTATGGGGTTCCTTGAGCTACACGGGCTGGCTGGCACAACAATCACCTGGAAAGACCAGAGCTGTATTTAAGACATTCACCGCAGCTTTGCAGGAAGGAGAGGAAGGCTGGAAATCTATGAACTGTGAGAGGATGTGGCGACAGAGGGGCGGAAGCAGCATAAAATTGTTTTCATAAGGTGACGGTGCATTTTGCCTGCCCACGTGCGTGGCATGCAGACGGCAGCCACCAGGCACACACACACACACGAGATGCTCAGGAAGCTGAGTGTGCAGATTCAAAAGCTGCTCTGGTCACCACCGCAAGCTACTGGATGTTTTCATTGTCTAACTTTGAAATCTCCTGGCCTGTGTTTTTTTTTTTAAACCAAAATCTAAGCCAACTTCTGTATTACAATTACTTAAGATCTGAAAGAATGTTCTTCATTTGTCAATGAATGATGTTCCTCAGTCCTGCAAACAAATGGGGCAGAGGTGTTGCAAATGGACCTGTTTAACTGACACTATCGGCCTAATTAGCAGAAGGAAGCTAAGGCTTCAGTAAAACATCTAAATACCTCCCTCTAAATGTATCTTCACTGGATTTCTACACAAAAGGCCTTCAAGGCTTTAGGAACCTCCTCTGATTCCTAAAAGTCAGTGTAGTACTTGCTTCTTTGTTTATTTTCATTCCCCAACACACTGTGACTGTATCTACTCGGTTTACTTTTGTATCCCTTCCCCCGGCAGAGTGATTAGGTTAGGGTAAAGGTACCCAACACATTGAAAACAAATACGGAATGCCGCCAGAAATTCGACTTTAGGGTGCCTCAGTGGTTCAGCTGCGTAAGTGTCCGCCTTCAGCTCAGGTCATGATCGCAGGGTCCTGGGACCCCAGTGGGTCCCTGCTCAGTGGGGGGTTTGCTTCTCCCTCTCCCTTTGCTCCTCCTTCCTGCTCATGCTCTCATTCTCTCTGTTAAATAAATTAAAAAAATCTTTAAAAAAATAAATGTAAGTTGATCAGTTTTAAATAATGAATTTTATTAAGTAATATTCCAAAGAGTTTGCCTTTCTCGCTGCAAATAAGAGACCCTAGTAAGCCAAAGGGTTGGCGCTGCCAAATCTTAAGCTCTAGTTTTAACCATAAAGAGCACGATAAATCTGTCAAGACAAACTGGTATCAGTCAATGATGATTGGAAGTGCCACCAAAATAAAGTACCAGGTGCACTGAAGTCATGTAAATTCACTCCTCATATCCTATTTAGCAACTTACACTGGAGAAGGCAAGTAACCTTTGCCAAGAAGAAGGCAAAAGAACAAAAGAGGTGTCAGTAACCAGGTGAGGCTAAGGTAAAAAACAGAAATCAAAGAAAGAAGTGTTGCAAATTTTAAATATCATCAGACCAATGATTTAAAAGAGCTTTTTGTATTAGAATTCAGAAAAAAAGGAAACGGACAAGAGACATTATTGGAAAAGGGTGGAAAAGTACGAATATTGATGATACTAAGATAAACAGACCAAGAGACGTGGAGGAGGACCCTGCACTTGTGAGAAGTCAATTCCTATGAATGAATAAATGGATGAGCGAATGAATGAATGAGCAGGCAATCGTCACAGCTCATCGGAGGATGCTAAGTTGCCAAGTATAATTTGGGGAAAGGCATTCAGATCAGCAACTCCAGCCAAACAATTTCACTTCTCATCTTCTGAATTATAACATTTTTTTATTTGTCAACATTTCAGTATTGTGCCAAAAATCAACACTCACTCTCTTCCTTGGCCGAATCAGAGCCCTGCGACCGTGTACAACCTCACAGAGAATGGCTTAAGTGAAAAGAATACATTGCCCAAAGAGAGAAGCTCTAAAAGCCTAAGACTCAGAAAAATGAAGTTTTTGCTCCCTTCCCACCCCGAGGGAGACTTTTCCTGTCAAAATAGATGAAGATGGTATAGATCCTCGGAAGAGTTCTTGGGTATTTTTGTTTTTCTTTATTTTTACGTTTGTGAGTTCATTTTCTTTTTAATAGAAAATATAGGAGATTGGAGCTGGCACTGCCAGGGGTTTCTGATGGGAGAGAGCACATGTCTCCTGTCATCCTGGCATCTGACTGCAACAGCCGCGCGGAAGTCAGTTCAAGTCCTTACATCAAAGTTTGCTTGCCATTGTAGGGACGTTGTTAGAAGTTGAAAAAAAGCAATGTCCATTTGAAGCTCGTCTGTGAACTTTGCATGAACTGCTAGGAATAATGTAGTGTGATGACAAGCCAGTTATACCTTCCACTAAATTTGCTGTCTGGAATGAACTGAAATAGTGTTTGGTTTGTGTAATTACGTCCATCTATCTTTATATTCCAGCGGCATATCGCAAATTGAAAATACTAAAAATTGACTGTTGGTTCTGATATTTAATGATTGCCAAAGACAAGACGATGATTTATTGGTTACTTACCGATGTGACACATTTGCATCTTATTAGACGGAGATTACTATTCCTTAAAATGCGGACGAGGCCTGATCATGTCTGATGGATTGATTTGATTTGCAAATGTAATCAAACTAATAAGAGGGAAAAAATGAGCAATAATGCCTTGTTTTTCAACTGGCAATCACTCCCCTGCCAACAAGGCTGATATCCCTGACTAAGCAGCCTTTACACAGTCTTCCTGTCGCCTCAAATAAACAAAGGGATGCTAAGAGCTTGATAAGAGGATAACAAGCCAAGTGTGGATGCAACATGGAGCTCACACCTCTGAACTGCGCTGCCGCAGATGAGAACAAAAGTTAACGGCAGGAGATGCTACACGACCTTAATCATCCCGAGCAAAGCTCAGCAAAGCTCAGCCGACATCAGCTCCATATTCCCAGATTATGTCAAGGGAGATGAAGAACCCTTCCTTAAAGTAAAAACAGGGCCACCCTCCCTAATGCGGTAGGCAGGCCTCTTTTCACAAAGACACTCCATTCCTGAGGTAGTTTAACCATTTAAAGTCCAAATGGGTTCAGAACAACCCCATCCATATAGTTGGGAAACCGCATAAAAATCCTTTCAGGAAGCTGCTGGCCCCCAGGTTAGTCCACAGGATACCAGAGACGCACAGAGTCCAGGGACAGAGAACTGTGGAGGGGAAAACGCTGGAACATGGGGCCGGGAGGCATGGCTGCCATCTGGCTTAGATCACTCTCAAAACATTTCTTCAGGACTCTTGCGTATGTGTGACAGAAAAATGAAAACCATGATCCTGAATGATGTGAAAAGCAACACTCTTGAAATAAAAATCCAGAAGGAAAAAAAATCAAAAGGGATTTTGATAAGAGATCAACTCTGCCTCATAATCATACAGTAATGACAAAGAAAGACTCCCAAGAACAGCAACTATAGTATCAGGCCGCTCACATATCAAGTAGGCCTCCAATATACATATTTTTGTTCAGTCCAGGCGTGAATAGGTATTAGCTTGTTATAAAAATACATTACACACAGTATTTTTGTTGGGGAACTAAATATTATGAAGAGTTTAGGGAAAAGTTGAACTGAATTTATAGAGCTTATTACCACATTCAGATATCCCAAATATTATCACAGTTGATATTCTGAAGATAACATATCACCCATTCTCAGCCCAAATAAAATTTATTAAACCATACAGTCACATTATGGTCAGATTCAAATTAAATAATAAATAATTCTATTTTAAGTATGTCAGATTGCCTTGGAAGTTTGAGTCGAAGTTTCATGGCGGTTATAGAGATGTTAAAACCTAAAACCCTCACTGAGTGTAACAGGTCAGATAACTAACCAGGTTAATTAGGATCTGTGGATTATTCACAAGTGAATTTTAACCCAACGTTATATGCTAATCTGTCAGAGACGTTGTTTCCAAAGATAGCGTCGGTATTTACAGAGAAGTATATTCAAAGATGCTTTATAAATAAGGCCCACCTTATGTATTCTTGCTATTTTATCCTTATGCTACCTAGATACTTAGTTGTGCGCTAAGATCTCCACTGAGCAACCTTGAGGCCACTCTGGCCTGTTGGCCATGTTCCCCACCTCCAGCTTCAGTTAGGGACTTTTCTCTACTGCATCCCCGGATGCTATAGAAGCATTCCGAGCCATGCCCATACATTAATAATCCTTCAGAAAGGGGTTTGATCTGATATACCCAGATATTACACCCAGGCTTTACCAAAAAATAACAAAAGAAAAGACAGGTGTAGCGCTTCTAATTTGGAGTATGCATTTTAAAAATATATCACAAGAACTCTTCCATAACATTTTCACAGCTCCTCTATCTTCAAGAAATGTGTGTCCAAATAAATACATGTATACGTATTACATAATGTAATATAATGTGGTATAATGTAGAAGAGACATAAAGTTATCAGGATAACTTGCTAATACTTAATACTCTGCATAAGAATGTATACTTTTTTCTGAAAAACTGGTAGGGACAATGACAGATATCAGTAATGCCCAACTGGGAATTAAAAGACTGAGTTTTAGTCCCAACTCTGTCACTGACTAGCTTTGTTACTCTGGGTAACTCATTTCAGTTTCCCTGGTCGTCTTTATCCATGAGTGAATCTGTAAGTGAAGGCATTTAACACTCACTGAACACTTATAATTAAAAGCCAGGGACAGGATTAGGCACTTCACAAATATTAACGTACAGAATCGTCCTAGCAACCTATAAAGTTGCCATTATTATCCCATCTTATGCATAAACACACTGAGTTCGTGGTATGCAGCAATATCAGAATTTGAATCATGATCTCCAACCCCAAAGGTGGCACACCACCCTCTACAGTCTAGTAAATAAAATGCATTTAAATGCAAAGTTCTAGCAAATGATCTCTAAGGTCCGTTCTGGTTCTGTCATCCCATAATTAATTTGGGGGGGGAACGGGGTCTCCACTATTATTCCATTTGTTTTTTTTTTTTTAAGATTTTATTTATTTATTTCACAGAGGGAGAGAGATCACAAGGAGGCAGAGAGGCAGGCAGAGAGAGAGAGGGGGAAGCAGGCTCCCCGCTGAGCAGGGAGCCCGATGCGGGCCTCGATCCCAGGACCCTGAGATCATAACCTGAGCCGAAAGCAGAGGCATTAACCCACTGAGCCACCCAGGTGCCCCCATTTGTTTTTAAATAATATGTGTCACAAAGATTGCTCCTGGCATGTTCCTGAATAAACAAGCGTATTTTTAAAACCCTGGGAGAAGTCTATCATGAAACAATTTACTTCAGAAAAACAGCCACTCACAGAAATAAATCTGAAATGCTATCAATAATTAGCCCATGTTTTTCCACAAAAGGCTAATATGAGTAACACACGGAGGCGAAACAACCTTCGGGAATGTGCTCCTCTCTCAGGTGTACGGATCTGTGTTGAAGACACCCTGCCGCTGGGCTCTGCCACGACACAGAAAATCACAAGAATAAGTACAGATGGACCTTTTTTTCCTTTTTTCCCTAAAGTGCTGACCACATCGGGAGGAGCCAGTCTTTCCATGATCTCCCAGCTGCTCCTTCTCCCGGTCTCCCTCCTCAGCCGAGGCCACCATGTGCCCAAGTGCAAACGTGCTGACTGGCTGAGGGGCCCAGCACTTCAGGTAATTAATCCTTTCCTAATGTAGGTTAAGCAGGTGTGAAGCCTCCCTCACACAGAGACGAGGGAGCCGCTCTTCGGAGACCCCCCTGGAGTGATAGTATTTATTAATTGGGCTCCGATGGCTCTCCAGAACCAGACAGGCTAGGCTGCTGACCTGGACATCTAGTCACCCACTTGCTTCATCTGAATCCAGCTGAGGAAACTGGTCCTTTCCCCTTCTTGATCTTATATTAATAATTTGCAGTCAGGGTTTAATGCCCATTTTTGGCAACAAAAACAGAATTTCTGTATTGGAAGCAAAATTATGTGATTCATAGTGACTGGTAAAATTTTGGGAATAATTGAGTTGACTACAACTCTCAGAATTACCAAGGGGGTGATATTGAAATAAATAACATGTACTAGCACTTTTTAATTCATATAATAATACTGTCCTGCACTATAAGAGATCCACATATGAAATGTAAGCTAACATTCCTTTTATGTGGACTTTGTGTATTTTGTACATCATTCCTGACTCTCGCTAGAGGGAAAAAATAACTTGGCAAAAATAAATGAAAAATAAAAGTTGCTGATTGCTTCAGAGGAAAAAAATTGTAGTTTTTTCTGAGAAAAAGAAAACTTTTCTTAAGAAAAATATCAAGTATTTATAAACAAATGTAAGTGTTTTCTATTTATCAAACAGCATAAACTTCTTAGAAATTTTGGCCAATTAAAGTGATTTTGGCAGGTTAGATAGGTTCTTCTAATTGGATTCTTCTAATTAAGTAAGAATCATTTATATTTGGAACTGGGCTGAAGTGGGGAGGAAGCAACTTGATTTTAGGGAAATCTTATGCCTATGGATAGATCAGATATATTGTTAAGACATCTGATGTGTAAAATGCCACCGATATGAAGAGCTGGGCTCACTTTGCATTTATTTAAAATAAATTAGACCTCGGGGCTCCTGGGTGCCTCAGTCAGTTAAGCATCTGTATCCTGATTTCCGGCTCAGGTCACGATCTCAGGGTTCTGGGATGGAGCACCAAGCGTTGGGCTCCCAGCTCTGTGGGGAGTTTGCTGGTCTCCCTCTTCTCTGCCCCTGTCCCACCTCTTTCTCTCTCTCAAATAAGTATTTTTAAAAAATAAAATAAATTAGATTTATTGAAAATTAAAGGAAAGAGAATAATAATAGAGAGTTAAAGGGAGAGTGCCTTGACTATGTGGGCCCCAACTTCAGTTACTGAGGAACAGTCATACTGAACAGGAAAGAGGTCAGTGAGCACTCAATTCCAGCTATAGATTTCACTTTCTCCTTCTCCTTTCTCTGCTCTGATAATCCCTTCACAGAACGGAGGCAATAGTCTATTAGATCGCAATATCAAAAAATATTCCCTGATACACCTCACACCTTTAATTCCTCCCCAAGTGCCCCTGGTGCGTTCAGTTCAAATTCCCTTCCTTTGCTTCATCCACACACCAGCACTATTTCCTTTTACACACCAAAACCACACTTTGTATCTTGAACCTGATGGTTACTTACTCACTGAACCTTGGTCTAACAAGGAAGCAGGCTGGCTTAGTCACATAAAAGAACACAGCCAGGGCTGACATTCTTGGGAAAAAGGCATACAGGAATGCAAAGTTGAACGGCTTTTCTCTACTGAGACTGTGATCCAAAAGTATTTCAAATTGTCCTTATGGTGATGAAGTATTTTTTTTACATCACACACACACACACACACACGCACACACACAGCTACAAAGAACTAGCACTTTCAAGTTAACTATTGTATTTTGTATAGGATTATTCTTGAATATTTCTTTTCCAAAGTAATTAGGTTACTTTCTCTCTTTCATAAACTAATTTTGATATATACAATCCTGGATGACATAGCTATTTTTATCTACAAAATATAATGTCTTGTACCAGAAACTCTTGAGTTCAGCTGAGTAATACCTATACCCTCTTTCAAAAAAACAAAAACAAAAACAAAAACAAAAACTCAGCAGTTAAATTTTCTGAAGACATCATTTCTCTCCGTGTTTAAAAAGTGCTTTTAAATTACTCTGTATTCTATAGAAAACTGTTTCTCTGATGCTTGAAGTCTCCAGCTGCCACACAATTTATATCTCTTTCTTCTGCTCTTTGTTTTTCAGCCATTTTCCCTGAATGTCAAAGTCAATTTAGTGCATTTCACTTTGCTGAATAAATCAGAGGCGAAATCCTTGCTAAAAGTGAAAATTTGATTTGCTAAAAGGAGCTTAGGGCAACTATTAATCAATATATCCAGAGTGTCAAAGCCAAGGCCAGGATAGACATGCATTCATTTGGAGATTGGCTGAGGCAGATAAAGGGGGACGCAGGGGAAAAAGTGCAACCAGCCCACAGAAGGGAGGTGGGGTTAGGGTTGGAGGGAGGGTCAAAAAGGGGCTAAGAGAGAAACAAAACATGTTGGCATCCTGTTTTGCTCTTCTCCCTCAACTTCTTGTTTTAGAGGTAGGAAAAGATATTTGGATTAAGCATTAATGCATATTTGAATTATACTGATCATAGGAGCTCTCACATAACAATTTCCTCCCAATACATACGTCTTTCTTTAATTCATCAAGTAGCCTTGAGAAAAAACTAAAAGTCAGAAGTAAGAGCTCCATTATCAGAATTCCGTAACAGAAAGAGTTGGGCAAGGTCTATAGGATGTCAATATTTTGGTAATCTTCAGGTAGATTACACGTTATTTCAGGTTTCTGGAAGATCATGACATATAGTTAACCAAACGACTGGACTCATCCCATCACCTCATCATTTAAAAGAGTTTGACAATCACCAAAAACTTGCCTAAAAGTGGTATCCTATTTTAGGACACAGTACACAGAAATCTTGCAACACTCAGAAATTTAACACTGTTGTTTTCAAAAGTACATTGAGTAATCTTTCTCTATGGAAGTTGGCTCAAGGTTCTGATTTTAATCTTTTCAAAATCCAGTTTTAATCATGTCACTGAGTTTAAAATGTTAATTGCTTCTATTGCCTTTAGTGTAAAACGCTATTTCCTTTGCAAGAAACTCAAGATTGTTCATGATGGGGCCCTGAGCCATGCATCTCCTCCCATGCTGCTCCTTCCATGCTTCCATGTGACTGTGTGAGCAACATCACAGCCCCCAGCACGGGGTCGGAGCTGCCCATTCTTCTGACCAAATCACCCACTACACTGGGAGGGTCGTAAAAGAAGAACCGGTGCTGTAGTCATACTCTTGTGCGTATCCTTTGTGCACAATTCCTGATACAGAGCTGACTAAACACCAGAAGGAAGGAAGGAAGGAAAAAAGGAACGATGAATGGAAGGAGGGAGAGAGGGAAGGAAGGGAGGGTATGTGTGTGTGGGGGGGAATGAAAGCAGGAGGGAAAGTGGCAGAAAAGGAGGAAAGGAAGGAGGGAAGGAAGGGAAAGATGGAAGGAAGGAAGGAAGGCAGGCAGGCAGGCAAGCAGTAGGGAAGGGGGGAGGGAGGAAGGAAGAAATGGATTCAAGGTTAAGCAGTGGAGCTAACACTTTGATATTTGGTGGGTTGAAAGTCATTTGATGCACTTCTGCTCTGGTTTATCTATAACTCTCAATCAAATTCAATGGCCAGTGAATCCAAACACAGTAAAGGAGGGGGAGCATCCAATTTTAGCAACTAATCATTTAAGAAATTTTCCAACTACTCCGATGAGTAGTTAAATGGTGATTGCTTTGTTTCATTAAAATTTGTGATCAGCCATATCTAGGGTACGCTATCGATCAAACACGTTGATTTTCACTGACTGAAAAAAGTGTCATACATTTCCTTTTTTATTCAACCTCCTTTCCTTGAATCTTGCATTTGGTAAATGTATAGACAAAACTGAAAGATAGGACAAATATGTTACACTCACCTAAACTTGTTATGAGAGGTAGGTAGGTAATCTGGAACAAATGACACAGAACATGGGGGAAGGAGATGAGGACAGGGAAGAAAGACATAATAAAGCTACTGCTAAAAAGCTGTTTAAGTTAAATACTCAGTGGGTCCAAATTACAGGAATAGTGTGAGTCAAACTTTCCGACTCTCAGGTTTGCTCATATATAAGGTGGGGATAATAAGAATAAAACCTACCCAGAGAGTAACAACAGAATTGTTGTGGGTATCCAATAAATGTTTAAGTGCTTTGTAAATAATAAATAACTATATATCACACATATATGCACACACACATGCATATATATTTATTTGGACAGAGATACATGATTCAGGGTAAAGATGATGTCATGTACACCTTTAATATTTCCCACAGTACCAAGCGTAGAGTTGGGTACATGGCACAAATACTTAAACTGGATTCAATGATTACTATGAAATGATGATTCCTTCTTGATTAGAGATACACAATAGCATGGCTATGTATGGGGGGTGAACATAATTTGGGGACCCCTAGTAATGGAGCCTAAGGCATGCTGGAGTAGAGATGATGTGAGCACAGGGAATCCAGCATGGTTACAGAACGGGCATTAGGTCACAAATCATGGGACTCGGTGGTGACAGTCAATCTCTAGGAGCATCTTTAACAAGATTAGGGTTGTCTCTTGAACCAGATCTCTGTCTAGGAAAACTGGCAACTTCTTGTCAGTCTATATATTTTTTTTACTTCTAGCATGGGTAGTTGCAGAAAATGAAGGACCTCTGGTGAGCTTTCAGATTATTTTTTTCATAACATACTTTTCAACTTACTGGTTCCTGTCTCCCTATCACAGTTGTGACTTCAGAAACTGATAAACATTCAGTGACTTCAGGTTTGGCCAAGAAGGATGAACTGGATTATTTAGATGCTAATGATCTTACCGCCTAAAACAAATGATGACCATATCCATACAAAGATGCTTTTGGTTAAATAAACTTCCCTCCTACCTTTGTCTTATAACCGATGTTTACGGTAAATATTTTTTGAAATGGATTTCATTAACACTAACTTTTTGGATCACT
The DNA here is from genome assembly GCA_002007465.1 of Ailurus styani. Classification (NCBI taxonomy): domain Eukaryota; kingdom Metazoa; phylum Chordata; class Mammalia; order Carnivora; family Ailuridae; genus Ailurus; species Ailurus styani. The sequence goes on along the minus strand of LNAC01000637.1, from coordinate 775,697 downwards.
TGGTTTTAATTGCAATAAAATGAGAATCTCTGTGCACTATCTTAGGAACTAAGGTGAACACTGATATTTTACATTTAGATCATGCTTTATAATTTGCAAATTAATTATACATATGTGTTTAATTTGCATGTGTTTTCTTTCCCTCATTTGATTTTCACAATATACCTAATGGCTAGAGCAATTAAATAACTTAAAAAAATTACCCCACCACAGCTTAGGCTGGCTGATTTTACTTTCGGGTTCATTCCACCCTCCAAAACCACAGTGATAGGGGCACAGGTATACAACTACCAGGTACACTAAACAGAACTTCCAAATATTTGGTAATTGAATAGAATCATAAATTAAATAGTATTATTAAGTGCCAAGGCTTTGGGTCTAAAATTTACATTTTCTCCACTTAACTAAAAGACTCAACCACTTCATAGTTCCGAAATCATTAAGTTACATACACAAAGAAAAATTAATCCTGAGAAAAGAGGCTGTAATCACTTCAATTTATTCACAGCAAAGTAGAAATTAAAACTACATGTAAATTCAGTTCTGGGGATGCCTGGGTGGCTCAGTGGGTTAAGCATCTGCCTTCAGCTCAGGTCATGATCTCAAGGTCCTGGGATCGAGCCCCACATCCGGCTCCCTGCTCAGCAGGGAGCCTGTTTCTCCCCTCCCTCTGCCTAATGCTCCTCTTGCTTGTGCTCTCTCTCCCTCTGTCAAATAAATAAATAAATAAAATCTTTAAAAAAATAAATAAATTCAGTTCTGGGATGGGATAGAGCGTGGAGCCTCAGGGCCAATTAGTAGTTTGGGGCTATGCATATTTTATGTCAACTAATCAATAAAATATTTATCAAGTGCCAGTGATAGAGAGAGCCCAAACTGAGTCTTAGGTGCTACTTACATAACTCTCTCTTGGTCAACCATGCCCTTGACCCACACATCAAACCATAACCACACACATATACACATGGAAACGTACTTTTGTGTTGTAAATGGAAACATAATCTTATGGTAATTATTTCCAGCACATTTGTTTGTGTGACTTTTTGCACATATCGTCATCACTTAATGGTGCTTGGTAACCGGTTAAAGACAAGGAATGGGCGTTTTAAAAACCTCCACAGCCTTGGTTGGGGATGATATAATCTTAAAAATTGGTCCTATATAAAATGCATTAGAACAAAAGAACCATCTATAAACAGCATCATTAGCAACAGATGTTCAAAATACCCTTGGGTATTCACCCACAAAATTAATATCCTAATGTAGAAATAGTTTATACATGTTCTTTGAAGATTTCTGCCACTTTCTGTAAAGTCTCAATACTTCTGTTGGGAAAAATATAAAAATCCAACTCAACGAGTAATTTTTGATACATTCTTCTAACTGCATATTTTTACCAAAAAATGCTTCAGTATAAATGAAAAATACTGGTTTCTATACTTTAGGTTTCTGTTTCCCACATGAATAAACTACACATAAAGACTGTTTTATCACATTATCTTCCTAGTGTGGTTTTCCTTTAGAGCTTAATATTTCCTGCCTTCACTGAGGATGAATAAAAATTATAGAGTTTTTTTTGTTTTGTTTTGATATCATTCCAAAAGATACCATTTTATAAATGTGACTAAGAGGACCTGAATTTACACAGAGTCCTCCGTTTTTGCAAGCAAGGGTTTAATTTGTCATGTTAAAAAGAAACAAGCCTACCTGAAAAATCTGCCATCTCTGATAAAGGAAAAAATTTTCTAAAATACATTCATTCACTTAATTGTTCAAATACCCTTCTATTCTTTTAAAGTAACTGTCGGAAGAGACCCATAATATATTTAAGCCACTTATATAGGTCAGCTAATATGGGTTATGCTTTTTTAAGCACCATCTGACTCAGCATCTTCTGCATTTTGCTAACAAAGTAACAGTACATAATAATATTTTAATCAACCACAAAGAACAATAATAGATCTGACTGCTGGGCTGATAATCGTCTTATCACACCCTGTGAAACCTAGCTCTAATATTTGACGGAGCCTCCATTACTTGGCAGCCCATTCTAAAAAAGGCCAACAATGGGGAGAGAATGAAGTGGAGTGTGCAGTAACTCCGTATCTACATAAAAGAGATTAGAGGCGACAGCGTTCCATTTTACAGCTCAATCATATTGTGTTAGCATGCGCTTATCCGAGCGCGGACGAAATTGAAAGAGAAATAAAAAAGAGTCAGGCAGATAGGAACCAGAAAAGCGAGGCATGAGCAATTTCCAAGGATATAAAAGGATGCTAATGGCGGGGCCCTGTCATTCTTAAAAAGGGCTATTAGGGCACCATCATCTGTTCTTGTGCCCTTATGCTCCTCCAACTAAAGTCAAGCATTTTCTAAAGCCCTTGTGATCTTTCTTCTTCTATAGATAAAGTATGCTCATGTTTCCTAAGAACACACTTTTCCATTTATATGATTTATTAAAGTAAGTCAACTAATTCGATTTACTGATGAAAAAAAATATTCCATATGTATTTTCCTTCAATATTCTCTTTTGTTGAATTCTTCACTTTTTTTATGTAGCAAAAGCAAGGATATGAGAGTCCATTCCCAGCAGTGCAGAGAGGCTACTGATCTCATCTGAGATGCGAAACTTAATTTTTGAACTGTGTGTGTATGTGATGACACAAACTGAGAGAGCAGCATAAGAGAGCAAAGGCTTTACATTTTAGTACTAAAGAAAGATTTCACTTTAATAGTAACAGAAGCATTACACAAAGAGTTTTAAAGTTAAGACAAAGACAGGTGGAATTTCAGTTCTGATTTGACTTTAATTCAGGCTCTGACCCCAGTTATGAGGACTGGGTCATGTTATCAAGAACATGATTTTACTTCTATCAAGGCAGAAATGTGACCTTAATCTTTATATTCTCTTTGTCTCCTGCCCCACCAACCCCCCATCCTATATTCCAAATTGCAGCCGCCCTGAACCCGGGGGTATACCAGCAGTCTTGACATCAGAGCACCCTCTTCTTCTACCTCAGAATACTGTATGGCATGCTTATTATTTAACAATTTAAAAGAATTCCAGTTAATTCTTGTTTGGCTAATCCTTTTCTGAAAAGCCAAGCCACTCCTTGTAATCATTTAAACACCCTGAGGGGATCGTGAACACCAGAGCTGTGAATCATCACTCCACAGTGACCTCCTCTGGCATTTGCTATGGAGAGAGAATCACGTCAGTCTCCACCAATTCTAAGCCTCAGCTTAAGACTGAACACATAATCGTATAGTAATTGTTTCCACCACTGGAAATGCTGTTACTCATAGTTATTTAAAGTTACTGTCTTCACAAAAGTCACCAGAGCCCCTTTACTGTGACAGGTTCCTTTGTAAGCTGACATTTCTACTTAAGACGCACAACTGGACCCACAAATTTATCATTGACTTTTCCTTACCAGAGAACATGGTAAGGAGCTGTTGACTTTTATTGGTCTTTATTATGGGATGTCTGAACAATACTAAAATACTGGCTTAACGTGTCTCTTAATTCAGGGAGAACTTGCACAGAAGTCCCTAAAATAATGGGTGGTTTCGAGTCATAGCGACACAGTGTTTCAGTAATATGAACATTATCATCATTATTCTGAAGTGGTTCTTTCAAAGGCAGTCAACTGGGTATCCTGATTCTACTCCAGGAAGCAATGCTGAATATGCTTTGAAGGCATCAGATACATTTGTGAATTTGTGTGTTTTTACCTCTTTACGCCTCAAATGTCCCTTTGAATTAAAGATAATAGGACTGGATTCCTGGATTAAATCCAGGAGAAGTTGGGGAAGATGGGCACCAGAGGACCTATGTTCATGTCTAAAGACATTCTGGCTTGTCACAACTCAAGGGCGCTAGTCATAGAAACCCAGGACGCTGCTGACCATCCTACCGTCAACGGGGACAGTCCCCCACAACAAAGGATGACTGGTTCCCAATATCAATAGTGTCAAGGCTGAGAAACCCTGGGTTAGAATAATGATATTTTTTAGTCTGTTTTATTTTATTTTTAAGAAAGAGAGGGAGGGAAAAGAGAGAAAGAGAGGGAGAGGGGAGGGAGAGGGGAGAGAGAGGGAGAGGGAGGGAGAGAATCTTAAGCAGGCTCCATACCCAGCAAGGCTCAATCTCACAGCCCCCACAACGTGACCTGAGCCAAAATCAAGAGTTGGATGCTTAACCCAACCGACTGAACCACCCAGACACTCCAGAATAATGATTATTTTAAATACGTGGGTATAGATGTGCCTAGCTGGCTTAGTTGGTAGAGCGTACAACCCTTGATCTCAGGGTTGTTGGTCTGAGCCCCATAATGGGTGCAAAGATTACTTAAAAATAAAATCTTTTTAAAAAATTAAAAAAATAAAATATGTATTATGTGCATGTGTGTACATGTCTATACATATAAAGTAATGAAATATATAAATACAAATGATATATATCAATTATCTAAAGAAGTGTGGATACTTCAACAAATGCTAATTTTCTTCTGCTCTAAAACCTTCTGACAACTTTTCATCTAGGTAAGTTTTCATACACTGTTTAAGCAGATTCTGACAGTTCCCACTGCCACAATTCCCAAATGTCTTAACATCTTTTAGCATATCCTTTTTCCCCCTTTTTTTAGAAGTCACACAGATGTGATTACAATTGAAATGTGATCTCAACTATCCATATGATCAAATTCTCATCTTTCTTGTACATGTAGTAACCCTCGTTAGGTATCTTCTAAAGAACACACTCAAGCTCACCTATTTAACTAGTTTTGACTTAATTTGGGGTGCTTTATTAGCAAACAGTGTAAGACAAAGTAGCTAGTATAATACAGAGTGATGTTTAAATTAGTTTACAATTTGCTTGGCCTCATCTAGAACTGCACCGAACAAAGCCATTCAGAAATGTCAGCTGTGTTCCTAACCACTGTAACAAATTGTCGCCTGAACGCTGCACACCTAATGACTTCAAATTAGCTTCAGTGCGATATCGCCTGACAGTTCGTTACGACTGTTAGCAACATAGCTGGCGTATCATGACCAAGAAATTGGTTTCAGTGTGGGCTGGGAAAGGGACTTCCATCAATTTGATTAAAGAAATTACTGTAGCATTCAAAGCATAAAGACAAACTAGTTTAAGGAGACAGAAATAAGTTAACCATACCAGAAAAACACTGCTCATCATTCAAAAACTTGTTTACCAACTATTTGAAGATCCAAGTTCAAACAAACAAACAAAAATAATTCAGGTAGACTGCTAAAATTCTCAACCCTTATGTTGTTGATGTTACGGGGTGGGCCAAGAAAGAAAATAATAGGATACTTTAAAATGCTACTTTTAAGTTACCATGTGAGAAAGTTTATGATGTCTATTTAATATTAATTTTTACAACTCGTGTATAAATTCATGGTAAATATCTAATTGTCAACCAAAGCTGCGCTGCTAAATACAAACAGCAATTCAGTGTAAACAGCCACCATGAACAACAAATG
>LNAC01000637.1:729205-770087 GCA_002007465.1 Ailurus styani | reverse complement strand
GCGGGCCTCGATCCCAGGACGCTGAGATCATGACCTGAGCCGAAAGCAGAGGCTTTAACCCACTGAGCCACCCAGGCGCCCATGAGTGATTCTTAAAAGGGAAAAAAGGCACGTTAGATGTGTGCTGACAAAGACATTTTTTTAAAGTGAAAAGAAAAAAGTATTTCCTTAGGAGAAAGCTCAGAATTTTAAGAGGAAGAAGGACACATTTTTTTAAAAAGTATATTCTCTTTACCTTATGTTGGCAACAGTACCGCCATATGTGAAAACAAAAACAAAAACAAAAACAAAAACAAAAACAAATAAAACAAGGACGCCTGGGTGGCTCAGTCGGTTAAGCCGCTGCCTTCAGCTCAGGTCATGATCTCAGGGTCCTGGGATCGAGTCCCACATCGGGCTCCCTCCTCAGCGGAGAGCCTGCTTCTCCCTCTTTCTCTGCCTGTCACTCTGCCTACTTCTGCTCTCTCTCTCTCTGTCAAATAAATTAAAAACAAAACAAAACAGAAAAAACAACAGAGTCCAAGGTGGTACAGATAGAGAAAGGCTTATGATTCCATGAAGGTCAGGCAAAGCTCAAAACAAAGTATGGTAAAAACACACGTAAAGGTTAAAAAACATAGTAATGAGAAATTTCTAGATTTGCCTAAATATACATATTAGGGAATTATCGCAACGTTTTCTGTTTCATTTTTTTTTCTTTTCAGAAAGTGTACCTGGAATATGCTTCGCCCATCCAATGATAACCACCAATTCCCGGTCAGCCAAGTCACACAGGGTAGTGAGAGCTTTGATGTCACTGTCGGGGACGGTAGGGTCAGGCATGGCGTAGATCTTCTCCGGTTCCGCCACCAACAAATGTGAGACAATCTTGTTATCTGCAGGATCAGACCAGAGTACTACAAGATCACTAGTAGCACCATCCCTCTTTCCCAAACCCTAAAGTCTGCTGCGTTTTGACAAACAATTCCAATTGCCTAAGACAGACCCCAAATAGTCTGTTTCTGGTTCAATATATGCAAACAGTGTTCAGGAAAAGTCAGAGGAAGAAAGAAGCCACTACAGTTGTGAGGGAATGCATTCCTTTCTTCCTCTTTGCTCTACCTGCCTTTGCTGCAATGAAGCATCTATCCTGTAATGAAATTTTTTATAGCAAACAGATAAGAGAAGTTAGATGATTTCTGGGTTTGCTCTTTGATTCTTAAGTGGGCTTTGGGGAAGCAGAGTCAATAGTATACAACATCTTTAAACTAAAAATCCAGAGTCAACCCCTGAAATAAAGACTATAATGTGGAATTATATTTTATATATAGAATGTGGAAGGAATGTGGAAGGCAAAGAACCACCAACGCCCATAGTCATAACAGGCACAATAGTCATTAATTGTCTTAATTCCTTTAAAGAAGAGTAAAGGTCAGAGCCCTTCTGCCTGGGTGAATTCCTGACTGTATAACTCTATCTCCGTGGGATGCATTAAATAGGAATTTCTCTCCTTTCTCTCCCTCCCCACACACCCAGGCAATCCTTCAAATAGAGCCAATATCCGTTTCCAGGAAAACACTCCTACCTAAATGTTACAATATCTTCTCTTCGGAGTGTCTAATTCTTTAATCCTCTATTTTCATCTGTTGTCTTTAGCTCATTCTCTGGTTCAGATTTATCTGTCTGAAATTTGTGATATATGTTTTTAAAATCCTTCATAAAATAAACACTAGAGACAAATGGAAAGCATCACATCAAATGTGTTTTATTGCTTAGGGGCATGTGAGAGTTTATGGAAGGGTTGTAAAGCCTTGCTAACGGAATGATTTTTCTTGTTGGCCCTATTTTCACTTTCTACGTGTAGCTTTAGATTTTATACTTTTTTCTAAGTGAAGAGATACAAATGGGTAAGGATAAACCCAAATACTTCAATGTTCTGGGTACTATTACTCTGTTAAACCAGGGCATTAAATGGGACTTTTGTAAGCAAAGCCAGTTTCCTTTGCTTTTACTAGATAATTTTCCTTTCATTCTAAGTTTTTTACCTTTTCAACCCAAAATGAAAAGACTGCACATACCTTAGAATTGAAAACATAGCATTCCTTTTAGTCTTCTTTAACAAAATGACAAGGAGATTATCCAAGGTATAATTAGCCATTTTTCTAACATTTTAACATTTTATTACTATGGCTGTTATATGAATTACAGTTATTGCAAATAATCAAAAGATAACCATTCATTGACAGTAATATCCAATTATCACCAAATTAAAAATGCAGATTTGGGAGGAAATACTCCCAAACACTGCATTTTGTTGGGAAAAAAATAAAATTAAAGACATTTTTTTTTTTTAATTTGTAGGATCTGTGAAGAATGGCATTTGTTTCTTGTATATGCTATGGAAACAACACCCTGTATTTTTAGTTACGCTTGGAAAAGTTTCAACTTTCATTGCTCTGACAATGCAACAAAACCTGTCAGCACCCGCGAGTTTCTCGGGATTGACGAAAATGCAATATTTAATAAAGGGCACAAAAATGTGCCCAGAGGAAATCCTGATTCTGGTCCTTTTTGTCCTGGGAAGATGGTTACCTGTTTGACCCAAGTCAAGGGATACTTGACCGGAAGGGTCAGAGAAATTTGGCTGAAGCTAAGAAATTCCCATCATTCAGAAAATGGAATAGCCGGCAGGACTGTTTCTAGATAAATCTTATTTAATGTTTCCCTAATTAGAATCAATAGAACCCAATTTCCATCCTTGGGCTTCTGTAGTACACAAACAATCGGTCAGGGTCCAGAAATCTCCCTCAGCCACTTTCTCAGCAAAGCCCAGGCACAGCCTCTTGACACTTATCTGACAGGATCTGAAAATTAAGTTTTATAAATGTTTGTTACAAAAACACACTAATTGGATGGACTAAGGAAAATTAACACAGAGGCCTTGAGATAATGAGTAATGATTTATTAGGAGGCCTCTTTATCTCAGACAAATGGAGCTCACTGAAATTGCTGTAATCTTCTTGAAGGTACTTGACGAGCCACTTCCCAATTTCTCAGGTTTACGCCGAAAACCATAGATGTCCCTCCAACATGTGGACTCGCAAACCAGGCCAGGGCTCATTTTTCTCTCAGGAGAGGCAATTATCAATGGTTTCAGTCAATGCTCATGTAAAATGAATGAGAAATGGGCAGTCTGTATAATACCGAGTCTAGGAAAACTAACCTCTAATGAAATTAAGCATTAGTGTTTATTGCGTTTTATTGTATTATCAGAAAGTTTTTTATTATAATGTGCAAAATCTGCTTAATGCAGTCCTAGATTGTATTTGCAGAAAGCCAAACAGCTTATGCAGGCTGAGGAGAAGATGCCAGATTGGACAATTGAAGGTATAATCAATATAATGTTTTTTGGAAAGGCGAAAGGAAACTATGCCATATGTTCACTTAAGCTTTAATTTTATGTAAAACTGGTTGTTTTTCCTTTGACATAGCTAAAATGTCCTTTCATTTACAGTTCAGGGTCTGTTTTATTTATTTAACAGATCCCCATATGCTCACATGTATGATGCACAGCAGCGACCCCTCCTGGAGAGAGGGGACACTTTCTCTTCCCTTGAAAGCGGATTAAACATTGCCCGCGTCTCTTCTACTACCGCTAGGATGCAACCTCTTCTGGTAAGTGCTGGTTGTGTCTTCTGACCCCGAGAGCTCAATGTGGGGACTGATTCCATCAAGCACTTCTCAGTGCCTCGTCCGAACTCCGTGCGTACATATCCTAAAAGGCTAGTTCTGTTGTACTAGAACTATGAACTGATTTTTCAGAAAATGGGATGCAGTTATTGCCTCAATCTACATTCCAGCTCTTTCTAGTTAATGACAAAGAGAACAAGGCTTGCGTTTTAGCAATGTACCCATCATCCTTTCAAACTGCAACCTGGCATTGTAAAACCATGGACTCTTTAAAAACAATTCATAATGCCTATAAGGGCATCTGAGACAGAACCATCAACCTATGCTTGTTATCAGTAGGGCCTGTTCATGTTTTAGTCTATTGCTAGCTAGTGTGTTAACCTTCTAACAGTGTCAAATTAATGAGGCTCCTAATGTATTTTCATTGGGAGGTTGAGCAGTCAAACTCATTTAGTTAGTGAAAACTACAAAAATCACTTTCTTGTGAAATCTGAAACTAACAGCTCCAATGAACTAATGATTACAGTATGATCCATTTTATGTACCTCTGAAAATAAAGATAACCAGTAAATGTAAAATTCGCACTATATAAGCTATGCCTTCATATGCTTATGCTTCCACAAAATGACTTGGTGAAAAAGGGTAGGGGAGAGAAACCCACGGGGAAAAAAAAAAAAGATAATTAGCCGGGTAGCTGTTGCTCCTCAAAGACAATCCTTAGGAACATAGCCATGGCCCCCCAACAAAGACAAGTCTCCTTGGAGTCGGTAGGGATGGGCATGCCAAAACCAATACACATAGAGCCAACTGGGAGGATTCCATGTGTTGGAAAGCCAGACATGTCTGCTGTACTTACATGGCTTTTTGGCTGGCTGAACCAGTTGAGGGTTCAGGTAGGGGCTGTTCTCCGCATCTATTCTGCGCTTGTACTTCTGCCGACCTCCACGTACTCTGTCAAGACGCACCCCTGTGGGCAAAGACAGGCACTGGCTTACTGCTGAGGTAGCCACCTTTGAGACCGGTCAAACACATACAGTATCACCTATGGGTGCAATGGAGACAGACAGCAGAACACAGAATGGTCCAGAGGTATTGGAGGAATGTTAAAAAAAAAAAATGGTGGCTAAAACAAAATGGTCAGCAGTTGGAAAGGAAATCTGGGAGAGCATGACAAACCTGAAACACAAGGCCGTCAAAATCACATTTACACACCAAAGGAAAGGCACATTTCCCAAATGGGGGTTAATACAAAGAAATCATTCCTTGGTACGAGCCTACTTTCTCAAATTAGAGACAGTGGCAAACTATATCCTCTTTCCCAGTCACCCATGAAAACTCACCACGTAAGAGCCATCCACGTAAGAGCCCCCGTCTACCACAGGGTTCACTATGGACCCAAGGAACGGGACTGAACTGAAAGCACCTTCGTGCTGTGGAAAGCCGGAATTACACTCTGCAAGGTAAGGGGTAAGGATTGTCCCCTATTATGATGTCAACGTGTCTCAGAGGAGAAGGTTATTTACATTTTGGTGCACATTTGTCTCTTCTTCCAAATGACAGAAAACTGGGAGTAAGTTTGGGCTGGACACGGCAGAGAAAAAAGAACTTCCCGAAAGAATTCAGAAGGCTCGGATCTGGAAGGAGGGCTGTGTTCGTGAGGTAGAGCTAAGGATGAAGCCAGAAAAGGAGGCAGACTGGCACCTACTACAACTCCTTCCCAAAGGCTGATGGACTGGGTCAAGATGCAGTGGGTTTTTACTCTCATGGGATTTAAAAGATTGAGGAAGGAGGAAAAAGGGAAAGAAAGGAAATAAAGATCAATGTTTCATGAATACGGGGAAGTGGTGAGAATTGCTGGTGAATAACCTGGTTTCCAGTCTGTTATGGTGAAGTTCAGGACAGGACCATATAAACCTTTTTCTAATACAGAGGTTACTTGGGAGTAAGAGCAAGGCGGAGACTCACTCTGTGATATTACCTTAATTGATAAAATGCTATAACATTATCCTTTAATAAATTCAACCAAGCAGTTCAACCAAATGTGCATGGCATTTCCCAAAATGTTTAGAAAATAGATTTGGTTCCACAGCTTCATCAGTATTATTATTTTACTGAAAGGCCTCTCAGAGCCTTTAAAATGCAAAATGCAAATGACCTCTGTAAAACTCTCAGAAGGAGATACAGCCTATGCAGTGTTTTGCAAACCAATTTCACCAAAGATCCGGTCTTGGGAATATTTATGAATATCATGTGGAACATGTGAATTGTGGGTTCTCTTGAGTTATGCAACATAGTTTGGGAAATGCTGACATAGTTCTATGTGAACGCTGAAGTGAATACAGATACTTGAGTGTTAAGGATTACTATTCCACCACGAGATAAAGTAAAACAGAATTTTTCGTATTATCTTAATAATATGACTTTAAGAGCTGATTATCTTTTAGTGCAACACGGAAATACACACTTGGCTCTAGATAAAGCCTGAAATGTCATACTGAAACATCAGAGCAGTGTTTAAATGAAGTCAGGAGACAACTTCAAGAGCAATTAAGTAGGTTTTGACAACAAATTTCACAAAACAAAGACATTAGTACAGTGCCTAAGTATTTACTGAAAATAGTGCATGTGTATTTCCTTACTGCTGCTTTTAAAGCACTTTCTGCCTAGAGCAGAGTTCTGTTTCCTTGTTCATCTAATTTCTAGTGTACAAAACTAGTGCCTAGAGCAGAGTTCTGTTCCCTTGTTCATCTAATTTCTAGTGTACGAAACTAGATGGTAAACAAACTGCGTTACTAGGATATTACACTTCATCCTATTAGGATGCCAATTTCATAAAGATGGAACAGTGTACAAAGAACAGAAATATTTCATCAAAATGTCTAAGAAACTGTAAATCAAACACTATAACTAAAGAGCCTACCTCCATTGCACTTGACAACCCATAGGTTTAAACCGCAATTTCTCATTAGTAGGAATACGTGCAAATGATATGCTGAGTTAAAAAAGAAATACCTATCTATAAAAAAATGAAGAGCGTTCAGAGGAAAAAAAGATGTTAAAAATCACCAGACAAGAATATTTTAATGTAATTGTTTGTAAGTATTCCTATTTTATAGAAAATTTCTCAAACTATGTAGTCTAAAATTGTTTGCCTTGCATATTTCAAAATGCAATATGATTCATCAATTTATAGATACCTGTTAGCTAGAACCACAGTCTGCAATAATGATGTTGTGAAAAGACTAACAGTTCCCCTTTGAACATTTCCAATTATAATAGCATAATAATTTATTCCTAAATATTAGGTGAAGAATTGGTTTTAAAAAGTAAAGCATAGTTTGCAAGGCAGAAGGGCTGTTTTTTTCTGGCTCTTTAATTAACTGTCTTTGCAAACTTTGATGAGTTCCTCAACCTATTTATTTTTCCAAATATAAGATGGATATAAAGACAGTATCCTTCCTGATGTTTTGCTGTAATGGTCCAATATTACATTTACAAAATATATTATATGTTTGGGTATTATACACATGCATTATTAAAATATTTCATAAACCTTAAAATGCCAAGGAAAATGAGGGAGTTATTATTGCATCATTGTTTTGTTGAAGTATTGCTATATTACTTTATTGATATATATTTTGCATCATGATCATTTATTAAGAATCTGTCCTCATGGAGTATAACAGTCTACACTGCCTCAATTCTGAGGGAAACAGACTGAGGTATGATGGAGTGGTAAAAGATAATTCAAAGGGTACAAGCCAAATAATGATACTCATTTGATGCCTAAGTGATTTATAGAATTATTTGGTATCCCATTCTATTTCCCGCTCATCTCTCTAATAATGTCATTTTAGATTTTATTTTAGAACATATACGGGAGTCGAATCCAAATTCTACCAAAAATGAGGATGCTATCACTCAGTTTAGCTGTAAGCACACAATACAAACTTAAGCAGAGAATTAATAATCATCCAATTCACCACATGCATTTAAAAGTCTCCAAATAGTTTAGCAGACACAAAGAGAAACAACAGAATTTATGATCGGGACCTGGGAAATCCAGATTTGCCCTAAAGAGACATCAGTTGGATCCAGGTATTTCCACCGGAAGTGACGAAGCCTGTCTCTTTCCTTCTTCAGTACGTTGAAATACAAACCATTTCTGTCTGGACTTCACTCGTAACCAGTTTTGAAAAAGTTGAAAAGTAAGATTTCTCCCAGGAAATAAGATACCCACAATGTTCAGTGTGTGACAGGATTTGAAGTTAATTAAGGCAATTGGATTTTCTAGTCATGTGGAGTCTCCTATTATCTTTTTTTTTTAAATAAGAGATTTTAAGAGTTGGCATTACCTACCAAGTAGAATGCTTCACATGGCTTCTTCTTTCAAATACTGCATGTGCCTACGTTGCCACAAGGGAATTACAAATCTTCTACATTGTCAGAATTTACAAAATTGAGAAAGCGAGAATAGGGCAAGGAGGAAAAAAATACGCTGTGAGGCAAATAAACGGCAAGAGAAGTAAAACAGTTCAGCGGCAGGTCTTCTTAGGTCAGCTCATTTTAAGTCTACGTTTTACGCCCAAATGCAAATTTTTACAATATTATATAGTCCAAAGTCAAAAGTATTTTTCACATTTTTAATGGCACAAAGTTAGAGGCATTTCAGAGGATAATAAAAGATCTCCCCTTCAGAGAATTACACAAGGGTACCCTAGCCTACTTGTCTGAATTAAAGACCGGCCTTTTACCATGTCCCAAGCAAAGGTTTGCTCAAATTATTAATTACGTGGACTTCTGCAATACTCCAGATGCAGACAGTCACGCTGAAGTGATAATATTTTTTAAGAGACGGTGGCGTTTTTTAAAGATTAGTTAATTAAAGATTGCTAAATAAATAGTTGTATTCGGTAAATGCTACCACACACGGCTTGTAATGGGGTTTGGGGGATCAGACTGGAAAAGCGAGCCTTCTGAAACAAGGTGAAGAGGGGGGACCTCTCCCCTGCCCTGTAGGTCTTCCCCATACCGCTGTTCCCTTCGCAGCAGAAGGAAACAGCTCCTTCCGTCTGGGAAGAGAGGTGCCCAGCAGCGCCCTTGAATTCTCCTGACATTCCTGGGAGGGAACCATCACCACAGAGGATGGAGAAAATCCCTTGGAGGAGCGGCAGGAGAAGCTAAGGCCGATGAGCTCCATCAGACGCAGCAGCGGGCAATGTCAAGGGCAGCCCGGGACGGGGTTCTCCTCTGGGACAACGTCCGAAACGAGCCTCCCAGTTTAACCGGAAGTACTCGGGCACTTTTATAGGCTGCTCTTAAGGGGATGCGTGAAAATTATTCGTACATTCACGCATTTACTCCAGGGAGGATCTAATCATGTTAAATCATTGAGGATCATGTAAGAAAATGAAACACCCCCCCCAGCTACCTTCAATAACCACGGTCCCTTCTCAAAACAGTGATATTGTCAAATCTGGCTTCGTGACTTAGCCCCTCGCTTCCTGACTCAGCAGTCTTTGACTCCTCATACTATATTTTCCTCCCAAGCCATGTCTTCATTATTGATTGAATGAATGAATCTGTGCATAAAGTGTCTTGGAATACCCCAAAATATCAGCCAGTGACTAGCAGTCATCGGCTGTCAAGAGCTTAGTACAGTCTAGGCAACGCGTTAATCGCTTTACATCTATGGACACATTTAAGCCTTATCGCAATCCCATGGGGCGGGTGCTATTATTATCCCCTTATACAAAATGAGAAAACCGGAGCTCCCAAGAGGCACAGCCAGGGGTGGGAGCTGGGAGAATGGCTGCAGAACCCACGTTCTTAAGCGCTATGTTTAAACTGCCTTCCTGCCTTCAAATTCTATTTTTGGAAAAGAGCATTTGGTATTTACTCCAAAAGCTAGAAGTACAGGCAGATAAAACCCGCTCGTCAGGGTAAACAATACTTGCGTCTGGACCAAGGGCCCACGTAGGGAGGCAGGCAGAACGCAGGGCTCGCAGGGGCAGGAAGGAGCGCTCTTCCTCAACCAAGGGCTAGTGATTTTGCATCGCCCCATCAAGGGGCACGTGACTCGAAAAAGTTTACCGCTATGAGACTGCGGACAGACCAAAAATAATAAAAGGATTCAGTTTCTCTGCTTTTCCACTGAGGCAGGGGTCCCAAGACATTCTTCTCCTTCCTCCTTCAAATGCTACTGCAAATGAGACAGGCCTGTTTTGCCTGGGCCACGGGCGCAGAGCCACACTCTGGCTGCAGTTTCAGCTCCGGAGCGAGGCCCAGACAGCAGCTTTTCAACCAGACGCCCCTGGCCTGGCCGAGGAGGCTTACATTTATTTCCGCTGGAATATCATGGCCACAATTCAGGAACTTTGGAAATGGCCTGGCTGCGTGTGGAAACGCTCTAAGTTGGGCTGCGATAAAAGGAGAAATTCACATGGGGAGAGAAAATGCATATCCATTAGGTGGGCTCTTTTTTTTTTTTTTTAACTGAATCCTTAGTCACTAAAAGAGATAAAAGCCATGACTCACAGTAAAGCTTCCTTGCTCTACAGAAGAATTAACAATTAGCAAGGGGAAGTCTTTCGTTTTGGTCTCCTGATAGCTATCTGGACTATTAAACATGTGGGACTTGCATAGGAAATTACAAAGGCTTCCCTCTGTTTCAGATTCAAGGTACGTCCAAAATCCATCTGTAAATCTCTGCGCACTGGACATCACCCTGAAGAAGTTCCTCCTTCTTTTTTTTTTTCAGGGTTCACGTGATTCACTAACCTTGCCTGGCTCAGAGGCATGCGCTAAATTTATAATCTGGATTGGAGCTGAAATCAAAATGATAGAAATTTGAAATAATCATCGACAAAATACTTTGCAGGGGAAATGTTCCAGCAGGGGTAAAGTTGCTTCATCTGAAGCATGCAGCCCTAATCTATGACACATACAAGTACAAATTAGGTCATCTGCAACAGGTGACAAGTTTTAATTGAATGTCTTCTGTCTGCAATTCTGACAAAAGGTGAATGGAAATAAATGAGTCTGGCAAGACGGCCCTGAGCCTTACAATACCCAATATCTCATTATTTTTAAACAGCTATCTATAAACTGATGCTGACAAGCCTTGAACCTTTTATTTCTGCTCAAGATGAGGTGGCTGTGAAGGGGAAAAAAAAGAGAGAGAGAGAGAAAAAGAAAAAGGGGCATCCCGAACATTACATTAAACATGCAATACCTACCATTATCACTTCCCCGATGTAATTAAAGGAAATCTCCTATTCAGAAGGCACTATTTCTTACTTTGCTTCATGTCAGAGAGAGAGACGGAGGGAGAGAGGAAGGGAGGGCACTTGGCCTGCACTTGCTAAACATAGAGACAACCTTTAAAGACAAAAAGAAAATTTTCCCTTTCCTGCTTTTTGCCTGTTAAAAGTTTCATAAACTATTGAAAGAGATGTTGCCGTGACTTATGCCTGCCTAAACTCTATTTTGTCTTGTTACTATTTAATACCGGTGACTCTTCCCTTGATCCTTTTTGAAACGGCCTTCTCATATGAATAAAGTTATGAGTTAGTGGGTGAAGACATGAAATGTGGCCGCACATCATCAGGAAAAGTGATTCTATTAATTCACAATTAAATGTGACACCGGCAGCAATAAGTTTAACACAATAATAACAGTCACAACAGTGCACAGCACCCCATGGGGATCTCTGTGTAAACAGAAGCACAAATATTATTTATGCAAAAATTCGATGCCCTGTAAAAATGAATTAAATATGAAATCAACCGAGCTGGTTTACAAGTTGCTGGGTTGAGAGCCAGAGTCACTTTGTTTCATTCAAGGGAGAGGAATGTAGGAGGAGGAGTCTAATGACCAAAAAGCAGATGTAGATTTCAAAGAGAGGATAGGTCTGTAGGGTGAGGGGGTGGGAAGCCAAAATAGGTAACAGGGGAAGGTGGCAGTGAGTCTGGAGTTCATTTGGTTTCATTAGGTGTGACTCTAGATCCGATGCGTTCCCAGCAAAGAGCTTTTGAAGCTGAAAAGACGAGCGCATGGTATTTTTCTCAGAAGAAAACTTTAAGTCCTGGCCAATATGTTAGTAACCCACCAAAGGTGTTATAAATGTACTACCAGACTCAAGCAGAGATGCTGAGAGCCAATTATAAGATACCAAGGTGACCTACGATGTTAAATAATTTTTCTGGTGATTTTATTTTGGCAATAACAGAGATTCAAAATAAAGTACATCTTGTACAAAGAAACATAATATACAGATACCCAGGTCACGTAAAAAAAAAGAATTATACCTAGCACATGAAACACGTAGGGGAAAAAAACAGCTCGCTAGATTAAATGTTAATGTAATATTAATGTATACATGCTCAAATCTCACAGCAGTGAGAAATTTTCTTGTGACGCAGAGAACACTCATTTCTTATTTCTTGTGACACCGGCAGCAATAAGTTTAACACAATAATAATAGTAATAACAATGCACAGCACTCCACAGGGGTGCTCTGTGTAAACAAAAGCACAGATACTATTTATGCAGAATTCGGTACCCTGCAAAAATGAATTAAATATGAAATTAAACAAGCTCGTTTTCAAGTGGCTGGGATGAACGCCATAGTCACTTTATTTCATTTGGAGGGGGGGAATAGAGTGGAGTCTAGCAGCTCCGCTGGAGGTCTTTGGTGGTCTCAACAAGTGTCATGGTCGAACGTTTGTGCCTCACCAGAAGTCCTACGTTGAAACCTAATCCCCAGTGTGATGGTCTCTGCAGGTGGTTCCCTCACACCTTCTGCCACGGGAAGACAGAGAAAAGAGAGCAGTCTCTGAACCAGAAAGCCCTCACCACACGGTAAATCTGCCAGTTTCTCGATCTTGGACGTCTCAGCCCCTAGAAGTGTGAGAAGCAGACTTCTGCTGCTTGTAAGCCACCTGGTTTATAGTAATCTGTTACAGCAGCGCACATGGACTAAAACAAGGAAGGGAAGAACATTATAAAGGAGTCAGAGAGCTAATCTACAATGGGTTGACTCAGGGTCTGATAGGAACTAAAGAAAATAAACCGGTTCCCATCTCTTCTCAGCTAAGTCCATATTCCATCACTAACCCCCTTTCACCTGCCAATTGTGCTGTTAAATATTTGTGAGGCAAGTTAATGGAGAAAAAGAAAGGAAAAAGGAGAGAGAGAGGATGAGAGCCAGCACCAGCCTTGTAGAAATGCAAAAGCAGAGAAAACAAGCATGCAAGAATCAGAGTGCATTCCCACCTGCCCTTGGCCCTGGGGTGTTCCCAGCAGCACATGGCAACCCTGGGCCCATTTTCAAGCTACAATTTTTCTCCCTCAAAGTTGGCAAATTAGACTGTTGAAGACTTTAAGACCTCATGAGAAAAACTGGGGTAGAAGAATCATGAGTGGCAGTGATAATAAGAAAGCACATTTATATAAGTGATACACTCACTAAAATTAAATAAAGACAAATATTAAAAGACTATCAGTAGCAGGGGCACCTGGCTGGCTCAGTCGGTGGAGGGTGCAACTCTTGATGTCAGGGTTGTGGGTTCAAGCCCCACACTGGGGGTCGAGATCACATTAAAAAAATCTTAAATTAAAAAAAGACTATGCTAGGGCGCCTGGGTGGCTCAGTGGGTTAAAGCCTCTGCTTTCAGCTCAGGTCATGATCTCAGGGTCCTGGGATCGAGGCCCGCATCGGGCTCTCTGCTCGGCAGGGAGCCTGCTTCCCCTTCTCTCTCTGCCTGCCTCTCTGCCTCCTTGTGATCTCTCTCCCTCTGTGAAATAAATAAATAAAATCTTTAAAAAAAAAAAAAGACTATGCTAAAGTCATCTTTCTGGTGCAATTAATTTCCATTTATCATCTTTTGATTTCTTAAATATTTTCAAAATCTCTCTTCTACATGGTTTGAGCAAGAGGACTATACACTCAGTTTGATTTGCTGGAGACAATATACATATAAAAAGGGAAAAAAAACAATTTTATACCCAGTTTTCAAGCCAAATGTTCAGTGACATATTTAGTTTATTACTCTGAGAATCTAGGTTTTAATAAGGAATTACTCCAGGCTCACACTTAATTGATAAACAGTGCTGAAGATTTGGGAGAGAAGTATACATAATGTAAACACATCAAAATGTTCTGTCAAGGAAAGTAACAAATAGGGAAGTGCATACTCTGAGAGCCAATAAGAAAAGTGTAAGTTTATTTTTTTTAATTTTTTTAAACATTTATTGATTTGAGAGAGAGAGGGCACAAGCAGGGATAGGGACAGAGGGAGAGGGAGAGAATCCTCAAGCAGACTGCCCACTGAGTGTGGAGTCCAATGCAAGGCTCGATCCCAGGATCTTAAGATCATGACCTGAGCTGAAATCAAGAGTCAGATGCTCAACTGACTAAGCCACACAGGTGCTCCAAGAAAACTATACATTAAAAGTGTTATGGCATGGGTAAGCCATAGCCTGTACTTTTATTCTCAAATTAGTACATGTGAAGAGTGTGGAAGGAAATAGAAAACACAAATGACATTTCCAGATGCCTAGTACACTGAGTCCCGGCTGAAGAAGCTTGTGCCTGGGTCAGGTGGTGAATTTCCCGGTGGACTTCCTGTGCAGAGATGACACGTGACAAGTTAGTGGGGGTGTACTGCCCCATACTCACATGGTCCATGATGTTAGGAGGGATCTTTAAATCCTAAAGTGTGCCGAGAAAAGACAAACACACTCTTCCAGGCACAAGACAGCTCAAGACGAGGTTATTATATTTTTGAAACACAGCCTGAGCTAATCTCAAACTTCAAAATGTTTTATTTATTATATGTATCTAGCTTAATTACACAAAAAATTGAGGGCAGAGGGCATAGAGAGAAATAACATTCTAAGTGAAACGGTTTCAAGTGATCAAAAGTGTTTCTGGTGTATGTTTTAATCGTATATTGGTCATCATCGTACATGAAGGATACGTCACGTGCCGGCCACACATTAAGCATTCCAAAGTACTGAGGAAATGAATAAGTAAATAAATTGATGATATGCTTTATTGCTATGTAATAATTAGTGTTTTCCCCATCTTTTGGTTTGTTTGTTTTTGATACTTCAAAACCTCGAATGGACCTACAGAGAGAGGGGAATCTCTTGTCAATTGTCCAATGGCCTCAATAGTTTTGGTTGCTTGTGTTCTTCTCAATGTGCTAATATATCGTAACTTTACAAAGGTATAGAAAACTTTTAAAGACAACAAAATAGCCTGAATCCTGAAAAAAGGAGCCCCTGAAAGGTATGACATCAGAATTTAATTTTTGTATATTCGTCCTGGACAAGATGAGAAAAAAAACCCCAGCATTTGGTTTGCTGGGAAAAACCTCAGATAGATATGATGAAAAGTTACTAATGAGAATTACATGTAGCTACTGAATATTGAGCAAGAAAGACCATAGATCCGTACAGTTGGGAAATTTGACAAATGAAGAAAACCATTCTCTTTCCGAGACGTTTTTATTGCCCTCCTGCCTGGAAGCAGATGAATGAGTTTGATCACGTGTGAAGCTCTCTTCCAGTTCTAAGATTCTATGAATGAAATGGTGTGTTTAAAAAGATGGACTTGACCCACAGATTCAGAGTACGACAATTGCTTGGCAGTTGGAAACATCAACATACTTCGTATCTTAAATCAGGGAAGACCGGAGCCAAATGGAGAGCATTAATGAACCAGAGGAGCAGTGGGCTTTCTGGCACAGGTCTTCACATTCCCCTCACAGTGACCTTGGCCAAATGCATTTCCTTTTGTTCTTGACAATAATAAAGCAAATAAAATGCCCACGTTTGAAAAATGCTTCTAGCTTATTACTGCATTAGGAAAAGATCAATGCCTGTTGCACATCACTGTGGAGAATGAAGTATGGAAAATCATAAACAGCTTCGGATTTGTGTTCATTTTACAAGAGATAGACTACATTATGCGAGGGGGAGGAGAATATGACCTAATAATGGATATTTTGAAAGCAACCAAGTAGTTAAGGAATATTCTGTTATTTAACTAAATTTCTTCTGGAGTTAAAGAATAAAAAGGTATTGACTAAGTATGACCAGAGTTTAGTCAATAGATCTCAGTGGGTAAGGTTTCATCTCAACTTCTACAGCTACCCATTTTTCAGAAATGATAGTGGACACGTGTGTAGGCACACATGATATATCTGCACGCACATATATGATGACATCGTCCAGAGGAAGAGAGACACACAATGCTAAATATATAAGCTATTATTCGGTTTCTTCATTTTCCTGATAAAAGTGTGGCTAGTCAAATGATTCTGTGCGAGTTTTTTATTTGCAAAATTTTTCCATCCAAACTCATGTTGTGTTGAGTTTATATGGATATTTATATCGGGACTTGCGAATTCAAACAACTACGCAGGGCGAAAGGGCTGTATTTAAAAAATAAAAAAAAAGAGGGGTGTGTATGTACCGCAGCGAACGAAAGAGCACTGGGCTCCCGGATACGCCGCTAGTCTCTACCCGCACCCGTGCGATAGTGCCTCGTGCGAGGGAGAGCACAACTGAGTGTGAATCTGGCGTTATCAGACTTCCCATCTCCAAAAGAAGCCAGCAATCTGGATCTTCATATGAAATCACCAATATTTAAGTGTTCACACCATTTTTTTAGCTAACTGATAACCCCCAGGCTGCTAGTTCATTGCTTTGGTCTACATTCTTTTACACAGGGGCCGACTGTCCCTAATTCCCTTAGAGAGGCCAAGTCTGACAATTGGCCAGTAAAAACCGATCATATTACAAGTGGGTAGTTATTTAGAAATTATCCTTTTATTTTATGTAGGTCCTCATTATATGAACATACATTAAAGTGCCTAACTCTTTAAGTTATTCCATAGGCTACATATTTAAATTCTAATTTAAAAATGCCATTAAGCAGGGTTTCAAGTAGAACTATAATAATGACGTATAAAATTTAAGGGGTTTTCGTTAGAAATCATTTCAAACAAGAGCAAGAATTTAATCACCTATGTCCATGCCTGGCACCTGTCACTTACGAACACTGACATGTTTTGATCCACATAAGCTCTCTTCAAGAATCTCTTGTTAAGCACAGATTTTTCCACGGTTATTTATTGTAAATGGTAGCAAAGGCTTTCTTTAAATTCATCAGTTATGTTTACTAAATGTTTTTATTTTTAGAAGGAACATCTTTCTGCCTAGTAAAATCTTTTGGGAACTGCAAGTCAATTCTTGTAATACAATTGGTGCATTTTCATTGTCACTAAGATTATATCGAATGAACCATCTTTGGGAATTAGATGACGGAGAATCACTTTTCTGTTGGCTTCGACCCTTTCTCTCCAACCTCTTGCATGATATAGAAGGGAAAGTTCTTGAAGTGGCAAAAGAGTAAGATGATGTTGAATGCTTTTTTGGAATAGTCTTAGGAGGAATTAGGCTGTAATAGTGATTTCTCTGGGTTAGTAGATTATAGAGTAGGAAGGACCAGAAGATGCTGCTAGAATGGAAAGCTGAAGAGGGTGAGCGTAGGTGGGATATGGCCAAGAGAGTGTGACTTTGTAGCAAAAATATTGTGAGAAAAAACAAAGAAAAAGACACTTAATTTGAAAAGCCTTGAGTGTTTAAAAAATAAAACCTGTAAGTTAGAAAGAAGGTGGCAAAAAAAATCACTTTCCTATTAACTGTTATGAAGTATAGGCAAGTATATTATAAAAAAAAACTTCCTACACTAAATAACATATTATATAGGGTGAAAAAGTGAGTCTTTAAATGGGCCATGACCTATGGCTGGACACCCCGCCATAGGTCTTAGACCAAAAATCATGCAGCCAAGATCAGTAAAAATACAGACTCATTGCTAACAGAGGAAAGCCAACTGTGTGCATCTGATGAACTAAATCGTTATTCTCTAACTCCTGTTGATAGCAAGCCACCCTAGCAACACGGGCCTCTGACAGAGAGGTACTGGCTTCTTCCAATGTCACGAATTTCAGAAACACACTTTTCAAAGCCTCTTATCTCTGCTGCCATCAAGAGGCTAGATAGAAATGCCCTGGAACTTGTCATCACAGTGCCCTCATCAGTCAACAGGGTCACTGGTGGGCAGCAGGAGATATTCTCTCCACTGACAGGGCTTCCTGGTGGCCCTCCAAGCACTCAGTCCCTGCTGGCCAAGGAAATGAAAGAGCATGAAACTGAACCCAAGTCATCACATGGCAGGTGAAGAAAGCACAGCACCTGGTCGCCAAAGCAGCCTGGGAGCAGTTTTCATTGTTATAGTAATATTTCCATCCCAATGTTGAGACTGGAAAAAAGTATGATCCTTAGATTCTGTAAAAAAAAAAGTTTTGGATAGTCCTCTATCTTAGTTCATGCATGCATTTAAGCACATCCTCAGGGAGATAATCAATACAGCCAAGAATTTATGTGTTTTTTGGGGGGAAACAAGAAAGTCATTCTTCCTCTCATTCTCCCTTACTTCTCCTGTCTGCCCAACCAATTTAATTTTAGATATATTCACACACATATAACTGTATTATGTATATATGTATAGGACTGATCATCTCTTTCTAAATTAAATTATATATTTTTTGTAAATCTGTGTGCTTTGTTTTTAAAAACTTGTAAGTTATAAATGGGAAAACATAAATACATCAGTAAACTCTTGTGAACATTCCTTGCATAGCCACTGTTCTAATTATTATTATTATTATTATTATTTTAAATATTTTATTTATTGATTTGACAGAGAGAGATCACAAGTAGCCAGAGAGGCAGGCAGAGAGAGAGGGGGAAGCAGGCTATCCACCGAGCAGGGAGCCCGATGCAGGGCTCAATACCAGACCCCAGAGATCATGACCTGAGCTGAAGGCAGAGGCTTTAACCCACTGAGCCACCCAGGTGCCACTATTTAAATTATTTTACAGATTTCAAATAAGTTCCCAGCCATCACAAAAAATGTGCATATCCTTTTAAAATTTGCACATCACTTCTACATGTATCCTACTTGCTATTTATAAGGTTAAAAAAATTAAAAGTACTGTTTACCTGGTATTAAGATGGGGAAAATAGAACTTAGTATAAATCTCTACATATCTCTCCATAATATGATTTACTTTTTGCTGCTGAGGGCACGATTCAAGAATATCAGTAAGTGATAGAGAAGTTTTCAGACCAGTTGTATGTTAAATACTGGAGAGTGTTAAAATGTTCCAGATATCATGGCACAAAATATATTTGGTAAACGTTCATCATTAAGAATGATGAAAATAAAAATAAGTGGAATTATTTTAATTATTGGTTCTAATAAAATAAGAATTCAATTCATCTACCAACACATAGTCCAAAATCGAGACAAATTTAAAAAGTTAAATATGATATGGTAGGGGCCTGGTACTGGGGTGAAAAAAAATTTGCAAAAAATACTACTCAGGTATTTACCCCAAAGATATAGATGTAGTGAAAAGAAGGGCCATATGTACCCCAATGTTCATAGCAACAATGTCCACCATCGCCAAACTGTGGAAAGAGCTGAGATACCTTTCAACAGACGAATGGATAAAGATGTGGTCCATATATACAATGGAATATTACTCAGCCATCAGAAAGGATGAATGTCCAACATTCACATCAATATGGATGGGATTGGAGGAGATTATGCTGAGTGAAATAAGTCAAGCAGAGAGAGTCAATTATCATATGGTTTCACTTACTTGTGGAACATAAGGAATAACATGGAGGACATTAGGAGAAAGAAAGAAAACGTGAATTGCGGTAAATCAGAGGGGGAGACGAAAGATGAGAGATGGTGGATACTGAGAAACAAACTGAGGGTTATGGAGGGGAGGGGGATGGAGGGACGGGTGAGCCTGGTGGTGGGTATTGAGGAGGCACGTATTGCATGGAGCACTTGGTGTGGTGCATAAACAATGAATCTTGGAACACTGAAAAAAATAAAATAAAATTAAGATGTTAAAAAAAAATACTACTCAGTATTTTTTATGTTTCCCTGGTGCTTACTATGGATTTTCTTTCTCAACACTGAGGTACACTTAAAGAAAATGAGAAAATAAAGAATATGGCATTAGCTCTGTAAATCTACATAATCACACTTATTAAACTGCTAACATGTTTTGAATTTTCATATAAAGTCTTTAGCATAGGATTACACCAAGTATTGTACTATCTCTAAATCTGAATTATATATTGCCTACTTAAGAGAATGAGGTGGACGGATTTGAATTTAGAATACATAATTGTAAAATTTCTCTTGAAATCAAGTTAGGTACAGAAAAAGGGGGTAAATAAATCTTAAAATATTCACTGAAAAAATAAATGGGGGAAGAAACCAGATCTTTGAGGGGAAAAAAAACTTAAAAAGTAGGCTGTTAAGTATTTCAAATAATATCAAAAGAGATGTTTGTGAAGAGCTGTGGATAAGTAACATATGGCTTTAGAATAACATGTTGCTATTGAGTAATGAGACATAAATAGGAATAAAGGACTGACTATAAATTTTCTCAATCTCAATAACTGAATCCAATGAAAATACATTAAAATAAAGCTTGCTCTTTAATATTTAAAAAGTTCTTTTACTTTTTAAAGAAATTCCCGTAACAATATTGCACTTTTCATATAATGCAACGTGTATATACAAATGACAATTCACAACTAGAGTAAGGATTCTTTAAATTAAGAATTGAAATCTTAAGTTTTTCTAGTTTCCTGTAGGGTGTAAGGCTAGTTTCTGAAGCTGCCTGGGTTTCATCTTCCTTACCACAAACGTCAGCACAATCTTTATAGACTCTGCAATAAAAATTGCTTAAGTATTTTTATATCCAAATATCCAAAGATATTTTTGCCATAGATGAAATGACATTTTGAAAACCAACAGTTAATGTTTTCTTGTACAGAAAATTACTGGCAAAGTTCAAAGATGCATTAATTTTGGTCAGTAGAGAGATGTGTTGATTGTTTTTAAAATGTAATCTGTAATAATGATAAAACTATTAAATGAAATCACGGAAACTCTATGTCAACTTCTACGTGTGAAAGGAAGCTGACTGCCTAAGGAACTTTTGGGTTTCCAAAATCTCCCTTTATTAGTACTTCCAAAATACTTGAGATTTTTAAAAAAGATTTTATCTATCTATCTATCTATCTATCTATCTATCTATCTATCTATCTATCTATTTATTGAGCAGGGGGAGGGACAGAGGGAGTGGGAGAGATAAATCTCAAGCAGACTTCACACTCAGTGCAGAGCCAGACACAGGGCTTGATCTCATGACCCCAAGATCACGACTTGAGCTGAAATCAAGAGTCAGCTGTTCAACCGACTGAGTCACCCAGTGCCCCAATACTTGAGATAGTTTATCCTACTTATATATCCTATACCCGCATGATAACATGACAGTTTAATAAAAAATATCATAGTATTAATACTTCTCTATGAAATGGTATTATAAATCTTATATATATATATGTATATATATATATATATATGAAAAACTTCTAATGGAAGTAAAATAATGGTACATTTAATGTTAAATATTTGGACATACATTCCATGGATTTCTGGGCAAGAAAACCATTTGAAATGTGAAAAATTATATCATTTTACAATTCCTCATTTTGTTTCAAATCCATGTTTTGGACCAAAATGCAATCGCATTCAGAAATTCTAACGCATTTAGTAATAGTTAGGCAATCTACACTGCAAATACAATATGTGCCCACTCTGAAATTTAAAAAGAAAGCAGTGGCAATTTTACTGTAATCTGATAAAGAAGCATTTGGGCCTTTGGGGACAGAGTTAATGAATTACAGATCTGAAACCAAGTTCCAGGGATTCACTGTGAACTTCCATTCTAGTAAAGTACATGTCTGTCAAATTGCTTATGAGGACAAATTTATGGAAAATAACCAAGAGTAAAGCTTTGTTCTTATTAAGAAACATGAATATGTATGTAATTTTAGCCAGACTAAATTAACCCAAAAATGAATAAATAAAAAAATAAGGACAGTAATTGTCACAAGAGAAGGCTTGCCTCCCTCCCCGCTTTTATAAAAGCATTTATATTTAGAGTTTCACAAAAGAATTCATATTTTTAAATAAAACTAGTTGGAAAGAAACAAAAGGAATCTGCAAGGAGGGCACATGGAGCCAGAAACATGTATAGTTTCCTCCTCTTTTGTAATAAACCTTTTCAAAGCAGGGATAGCCTGCAGGCTTACTCTGGACATAATATGTGAGCATTAGTGTTCATGCAGGCAGTATGTTATGGCTGAGGTGTGTTCATTTCCTAAGCATGACTCTATTCAGAAAGGTTACATTGAGCCATTAATCCTAATTTTACATTAAACATCTTTCGAAACTGCATGAGCTCTGAACAGAGTAAAATCCCATTTTGGCAGCAACAGTATAAATCTGAAATGAATATCAAATATATCATAGATAGTTGTGTGAATTCCTCTGGGTCTTTGTGGGCATGGTACGTTAACATGGGCTCACCCTGGCTAATGCTCAATCATCAATTAATCTGAACCAATATCAATAAATAAGTGCATTATACCTGTGATCTCACCTTTATATTCAATCTAGTGATTTAATTTGATGCCCCTGGATCATTATGGATTTTAGCATATGAAATCAGTACTATTTAAGTTAAGTAAACTTGCAAATTATACTGCTGTTACCTCTCCTGTATTTCTGGGTTACTGTTTCTTGCATAATCTTTTAGTATGTGAAGACCCAAGAGTAAAAACCTACTACATTAAACAACATCATGAAAATTTAAAAACAAAAAAACCAACCAAGGCAATCAGGACCGTTTCCATTAATCAAGTTATTATTATGAATTAACTCTGGCATTGCCGTATATAAAACAGAAACAAAAAACTATAATTTTAATACCTTTATGTTCCAGACATCTCAAATATATAAATCACCTCTATTTAAAAAAGAATCTGGAATACAGTAAGTAAAAAGCACTTTTCAAAACACTAAACAATTTTCAAAAAGAAGAATAAACAGAAAAAGAAAGAAATTAAAGGAAAGCAGGTAACTCACTCATTGATTCTCCCACACCCTGCCCCCCCAAACAAACTCTTTGAGTATCTACTGGGTCCCTCTCTGAGGACTTGGAGTCAATGGGAACAAAGTGAAAAGCAGCAACCTACAAGACATGCTGGCTGTTATCACCAAGACTCACAACTGAGTACGTAGCAGAAGAAAAGAAGACAAGGTCAAAGGAAGCACCAAAATTTAGATCCTAAAGGAAAGAAAAACAGTAATCTTGGCCAAAATGGGGAAACTGGAAGAGGGAATTAGTTTCTAAACACACATAATGTATGGTCCTATGCTCATCAAGTTTGAGATGATTTGGGGGAAATCCAAGATATAGCACACATAATTCAAAACTGAAGTTCAGGTGAGAATATAGGATCAGTGTAAGAACACAGATATTTGAAAATACACGTGAAGATTCATTTTTCAGAGAGCAGACTAGAAAGGCTTATCTTGGGAACTACTTAAAAATAAACAATAAGTGAAACCAGGAAAAGAAAGTATGGGTGAATTTTATTTTTTTTTTAAGATTTTATTTATTTATTTGAAAGAGAGAGAATGAGAGAGAGAGCACGAGAAGGGGGAGAGTCAGAGAGAGAAGCAGACTCCCTGCTGAGCAGGGAGCCTGATATGGGACTTGATCCTGGGACTTCAGGATCATGACCTGAGCCAAAGGCAGTCACTTAACCAACTGAGCCTCCCAGGCACCCTAGAAAGCATGGGTGATTTTAAAAGTAGGAGGGGGAAATTGGTGACTACTGTACCATGCAAACCAAGGGAGGAGAAACCAATTTGCAGAAAGTGGAATTCATACAAATTTAGCAAAAAGAATGGAGATGGTAAAATTAAAGAAATTATACTACATCAACTTAAGGAATACATGGTAAAATTACTTATAAGTTATAATAATAATTTTATATCATTTTATAATAAAGTTGAGTATGTTAAAAATAGTATAAATATATATTCTTTAAAATGTTTTATCAACTTTAATGAAAATACATTCAGTATACAGACCTTTATCTAAGCCGAAATCCTTCTGAAGGCAATCATTTTTAATAGCATGATTAATATATAATTATATTATAATGCATTATATCAAAAAGGAAACTATCACATCATATCTTATTGCTCTGTGTGTATGTGTGTATGTGTTATAAAGGTAATCTTTAGTGTCTGTGTTGCAATGTATCCTTGTGTTTTCCTTAACACACTTAAAAAAACAGTATATCAAAGTCAAAGGAGTAGATATCAACACACAAAGCTTCATGCTTCCAACAGTCCAAGATCCATGGCATGGGAGTGGATTAATTTTAGTATTGTTATTTTTTGTTAAATTCCAACAGGAATCAATCACATATGCGATAACTACATGAAGTACCCTGAAGGTTATGAACTTAAGAACAATACAGTCAACGCTGGTTTATGTAAAGATGTTACATATGTTAATGATGGGCAAAAGAATGTGGATATACACATAAAAAGCAGTTTGAACAGGCTTCTTTCCTTTCTGCCTATAGTTTAGGAATTAAGAAGACTCCTAAAATCTGTAAAATTATGTTTTACTTATAAAGATCATTAATCTGTCTTCTGCACTTAAGATTTAGTTACAGATTTTTGGAGGATACGAAAGCAGAGGATAGTAGAAATGGTTTTAATGATGAAAAGTCAAAAGATTTAATATTATTCTGTGATTTCAAGTCTTTAAATACATACAGTATTGTCCGGCACCTTATTAGGGAGTGTGAACGAGTAATATGAGAACTACAAACCCAACCTCATTTCATGTGAGAGTACAAGCCCCAAGAAAGTGTCTCAATCAGACTCATATTCAGTAACTAAAGGATAAACATGTGTTCCTTCTATTGTCTCCTAAAGCTTATGCTTTATTGACAAATGGCCATTACCCTGTGGTAAGAGGATGTTCCATTTATACAAACAAACAAACAGTAACTATGGTATCATACAAAGATATTTAGTCTTTGTCCCATTCTTGGCACACAGCTCCTAAAATTCTTGGAATAGTCTGAGTGATGAATTAAGGGTGATAGGAGCCTCTTTGGTTCTAATAAGGAAACACCTGGCAAGCTCCAGTTTAGCTTGAGGATTAGGGTTAGTCACCAGAAAGACCAGGTCTTTATTAGAAGCTTGGAACTCTCAGCTCCACCCCTCAACCCTTCTGGAAGGGGTGAGCAGCTGAACACTGACTGAACCACCAACCACCATCAATTTAATCAATCATGCTTATTTAGTGGACACCTCCAGAAAATACCCTAAATAATGAAACAGGGTTTAGAGAGCTTCCAAGTTGACCACACTGAAGTAGAAGGATGGTGCACCCAGAAAGGGCATGGAAGCTTCCAGAATCTCCCCCATACCTTGCCCAGTGCATATCTTCTGTTAGCTATTTTTCAAGTACATCCTTCAAATTAATCAGCGATAATAACTGAAGTGTCTTTCTGAGTTCTGTGAACCATTCCAGCAAATTATGAAACATAAAGAAAAGGGGTGTGGGAACATTCCATTTATAGACAGTCAGTCAAAAGTAGGGGTACCTTGGGATTTGGGATTGACGTATGACGTAAAGACGTCTTGTGGGTTTGAGCCCTTAACGTGTCAGATCTTATACTAACTGCAGATAGATGGTGTCAGAACTGAATCGAATTGTTGGACACCCAGCTGGTGTCTGTAGAATCAGAGAATTAGTTGTTGGTGTTAGAAAACATCACAGAACAACAAAAACCCAATGGCAATAGGGTCTAAATCTTGGTTTCTTAACACTATTCTACATCACAAAGAACTAAAGCTTCTTGGAGACAGGGCTGACTCCAAGGCCGTGACACAGAAAGTAGAAAACAAACCTGGATTGTTCTTTTGTGCCAGAAAAACCAGAAAGTGAACCAAGAATGACAGCAATGGATCAGCAACTCACAAGAAACCAGCTTGAAGAATGTCCCCCGCGACCCCCCTGGATAAGTCTGGGACAGTTTGAGCATCACATAAATAATGATAGAAATGGAGTATAACTCACTGAATGAAATAGGAATCCATGAATTCATACTGACATAAACAAATAAATGAATAATTTGCAGGTTGGATGAAGAATTGAATATTTATGTAGCATCAAACTATCACCCCACAAAGTTCTTATTACTCTCAAAGGGGAAAAGAGCAACCTTACAGTGGGAGAGCCTGGTGGATACCCTCAACAAGTGGCCAAGCTAACGTCACCAGTAATGAGACAAGGGGAAATCATGGGCCACCTGATAGGATGCAGTAAAATCATGTATCGCTTCTGTGATATTCCTGTCAAAGATCTATAACCTGAATCTGATCACGAGGAAACATTGTAATAACCCAAACTGAAGAAGATTCTACAAAATAAATGGCCTGAAACCTTCAAAATTATCAATTATGATAGTCAAGGAAATAATGCAAACTTAATTATAAACCCAAAGTTCCTGTAAATGGAAATCTATTGGTCTTGCAGTTTTCAGTAATCCCTTGAGTCTAATTTTTTTTAAATTTTTAGTTCCTTCAATATGGCTCGCTCTCTCTTTTGTTTTACCTTCTTTTTCCTCACCTCTCCTTTTCCCCGGATTCCAAAATGTTAGTGTTACCAGGAAGCAAACTTATCCACCAGTGAATTTCCATTTTCTTTTTCTACATGCTGAACCTGTATTTTCAATGGATTTTAATGACATTGGAATTGGTGTGATTTCAGGAAGGTGCTACCATCTTGGTAAAATCTGTCAGAGGTAACCATTTGAAGAACATTTGTGTATTGCTTTTTGGTTGAAGCACTTCACCTAGCTTACGTCTTCTGATTCTCATAGCCACTCTGAGAGACAGGTATTGCTGCATTTCCTGTTTAACAAATGAGGAAACTGAGGCAGATTCAATCCATTACAAAGTTTGTGGATTAGAGTTAGCACCCTGGTATCAGCATCACATAGCTACCTTCGTTGTATCCAAGGGTCTATCTGCATTTCAGCGTTATAAAACAGAAGAAATCAATTAGACAGAGAATTGCCACTGAAATAAGTTGGTATTGTTCAGGTTGCTCAATGTGAATGAATAACAGTCCCTATGCCATCTCAATTAATGTATGGAAGCATGCAGTAATCTATCTTCTTTTCCATTGTTGCTTAGCTTTGTAACTAAAATGGATAGTCCTTTTTTTGTTAATTGTGACTTTATTTAAAGGAGTAAAAGAAAAAGAAAAGAAAATGAACAAAATCAATTATAGTTGTTGGAGAATTCCATATATTTGAAGCAGAACTTTACTGTTTTAATTAAATGGAAATATAGACTCATTGTTTTATAGACATTAAAAAGACAATTCCAACCCTGACACTGGTCCTCCTCCACACCCCCAACTCGGATCTTTTTAAACTAGAACACCTATGACAACCAGGCCAACCACTGTATAGAAGATTGGATTCTGATAATGGCCAATTATAAATAACTACCTGCATTCTAATTATTCCTTTAACAACCCAACTAATTACAAGTCCACTTTGTAAGCTTTTGTAAAATTTGGATAGTTATCTAGTTTAAAGTAATTTGATAGTTCACAGATTTGAAATCAAAAGGAACTATATGTATGTTTGAATAAATTCCCAGTGAATAATTCTAGGATTTATTCCATTCACACTGACTGAATCTTAATAGTAGTATGAATTCTGAAACAATTTTATAATTGGTGTAAGGAAGCACTTAATAGGGGCATTGTGACTTTAAATTTGTGAGACTCCCATCACTTCCCAGATGTGTGATTTTCCTTTCATCGGGCCTTAGCTTGCTCATTTATAAAGTGGACATAATAACAGAATGTACCTCCCAGACATAAGACGACTAAATGAGATAATGTGTCTCTAGACAACAAAATGTTAGCTGTTATTGTATTTACATTTGCATTTCATATACACCGTCCTACACATTAGACCTTGCCTTGTTTTTTTTCAAATTCCTATCCTATTTAGAGACAATTATTTATACCTCTTTGAATACTATTTCAAGTTGGAATATTCTCTGGATAGCAAAATACCCATGGATATTTATTTGTTCAGTGGTTCCCTCAGCCCTATTTTGTGGCCAGCTCCTCAATCTAGAAGGAAAACCTCCAGCAAACTGTCTTCTGTCGCTCCCACCTTTCAACCTTGGTCCTCTACCTCCACCCTACCAGCGAACTAGAGCACTGAGCATCCTGGCACCAGCTAACGAATTCTCATCCTTCAGGTCACAGTCAAGTGAAGTAGAAAAAATGACTGGGTTTTGCTGGAATCAAAGCTCTACCACTTTCTCACTGTGTGACCTTTGCACAATTCATTAACCCATCTGAAGATCATTCTCCTCCTTTCCTGTAGAGTCAGCGTGAAGAACCAGAGAAACATTTCTAACACGCCTAGCACAGTACCCTGCACACAACAGACACTCAATAAATTCTTTCCTGGCGTTCATGTTACTCCTTCCCAGGAAAGATGAACATATGAAGGAAACAACTATAATCCAAAGAAATCAGTCTTTATTGGTGGAGTTTCAGGACTCAGGACTGTCTTGGTAGCAAAGATATTTTGAGACCTGAGGCATTTCTAGCATCTGTCACATCACAATAGGCAACCACTTAGTTCATCCCGCAGAGAGTAGACTATGGCTAGAGGTGATGTTTCCATAAACTCCTCTAAGGAACAATCCTGCAAGTACTCAAGCGAGAGAGTTGGAAATCTATCTCCTCTCCTAAGAAAGATGAAGGATGTTGTGTTCTAGGCAAATATTTGAAATATATGTTTGAAAAGAGAAACTAACATGACTCGAACATTACATAGCACATGAAACAATGTTTAATGATAGACCAGGTGGCATCCCCCCTGCCCCCCCGCCCGGGGTTGATATTATTACCCCAGTAGGCTTGCCTGGTGTCTAAAATTCTCTTGTCCTCATGGCACTCAGCTCTCATTACTTTAAGAACTCAGGTTCACTCAAAAATGACAGGGCCATGTTCCATATAGAAACAGGAAACTCTGATTTGGAGCAACCTCTAGAGTCTAACAGAGTCAATCACGATTGGCCTTATTTATTTTTCCATTTGAGAAAAGATATTCTGGAAATGCATTGAGAAGCATATACAGTAAGAACTGGTTTAAATTATTTGAGGGAATTAAGTTTCAAATAGTTAAAAAAATAAACTCCTAGTGTCAAATGTCAAACGTCAAATGCATAAAATGTCAATTTCTTGGAAAGGGTGCAGCACAGATTTCATTTCTATTATGCTTTTAGCACCTTTCCTCTATTTCTGGAGACAAATAAATTTTGAGTGAGCCTAATTAGCTGTCTATTCAAGTACAACTCAGTGAAAAAGCTAAGGGCATTCCTGCCTATTTTTCCCCCAACTTCTGATTTCTTAGAATGCTGAATTTCTGCGTAGGCTGCCTCAAAGCCCTTGGGATCAAGCGACGGTTTTATTTTCTACAACACTGGATTATGAAAACGCTTCTACAAAACATTAATAGAATTCCTTCTCTGCGTAATTTTGGTAGAAAATGGTAGGACATTCAAAGTAAAAAATCGGCAACAAGTTGGGTGTTTTCCTTGTGCAGGGGGAAAGACAAGGGTTAGTGCCATGTTTCATACGCATTATGTTGACGGGTGCTTCCCCAAAGCCAATTCAAAGAGCAATCAGGGGTGACGCGCAGCTCTGTTTTCTCTGGAGAAGAACACGCATTCTTACATTGCTTCCAACCTGTACGAGCCCCACCCCTGGGGTCAGCTGGCTTACTGAGAAAGTCAGATGAGGAACAACATAAAACACGATTACTGCTCTAGTTTTTCCCTAAATGCTCTAGGTAGCCGTCACTTTACTCTGTGTACACCACATTCCATTACTGCCCAAAGTAATAAAGACTTCTGTCACTGCGAGAGCTTTTCATCTTCAGAGCTCCTTTCTCTTCTCCTGATAAGACTGCCAACTCCACTCTCAGTAAATGAGCTCTTGTGAAAACAAAAAGGGCCACTGCCCAGCTTCAGAGGTGGAGGGGGCGGTGCTCCCTCTTCAAAGTCAGAGGAGGATGTTTGAAAGGGACTGAAACTGACCTGGGGAGCTTCCCCTGGAATAAGGAAGTTAAAGCTGAGTCCTTATACCCTGCGAGCCTCACTTTTATTTTGCAATGCCTGAAGAATTGGGAGGGAAGGGGGCAGGGCAGGGATGGCTGGAAGGAGGGACGAAGGGGGGTGGATCAGAGCAGCTACCTCTAAATCAATTTCTGTTTGCGAACATTAAACATTTGCATTCACTTTGGCCAACACCACCAGCCAACATCAATGCCACAAGTATATGTGAGCTGAACGT
This sequence comes from Ailurus styani, assembly GCA_002007465.1. NCBI lineage: Eukaryota > Metazoa > Chordata > Mammalia > Carnivora > Ailuridae > Ailurus > Ailurus styani. The sequence goes on along the minus strand of LNAC01000637.1, from coordinate 739,968 downwards.
CTCACATGTGGGACAGATGGCTCAACCATCACAATGCACTCAATTCTGAAATAAGTGAATCGCGGCTTAGGCTTCCCCGTCCAAACAGTAACTAAATTTAATTTTTTTGCAATCAGCGGCATATGTTTGCATCTGCTTACAATATGACTTGGGCCAAGTCTGATCTGGCCATGGCATCCTGAGTACTCAGGCTACACAATTCCTAGTGGTAAATGTATTGCAAATACCGGGGGGGGGGGGGGGGGACAGGTTAACTAATAAAAGATACACATTGCTTGTTTTGGTCCCTTGGATAGCTACCATGTTTGCAGTCAAGGTTAAGAGCAGCTGACCAGCTAGAGGATCTTCTCTGTTGTTTTTCTGAAATGTTGAGACTCGCCCCATTTAATGATGATGACGATAACGATGACAGTAGTAGTAGTAAAAAATAAGTGGACCACACATTTAATTTTCTATCCCATCTAAGGGATTGGTTTTATCAGTTGGCCTCATTATATTCACCCAATCCAATTGATTCAAATACAGAGATGGAGTGCTCATTATGTGCCAGGCACTGTGGTAGGCATGAGGCAGTACCAGCGTACTCCTTGCTCTTTTTTTTTTTAACATTTTATTTATTTATATATGACAGAGAGAGAGAGAGAGAGAGAGAGAGAGAGAGCACAAGCAGTGGGAGTGGCAGGCAGAGGGAGAGGGAGAAGCAGTCTCCCCACAGACCAGGGGGAACCCGATGTGGGACACAATCCCAGGACCCCAGAATCATGACCTGAGCCAAAGGCAGGTGCTTAACCAACTGAGTCACCCAGGTGCCCTGTAATGCTTGCTTTCTTTTCTTTCTTTTTCTTTCTCTTTCTTTCTTTCTTTCTTTCTTTCAAGATTTTATTTATTTACTTGAGAGAAAGAGAGAGAGAGAGAGCTGGAGAGGGGAGAAGGTCAGAGGGAGAAGACTCCCTGTGGAGCTGGGATCCCGATGCGGGACCCGATCCTGGGACTCCAGGATCATGAACCGAGCTGAAGGCAGTGGTTTAACCAACTGAGCCACCCAGGCACCCTAATGCTTGCTTTCTAATAAAAGCAGGAGCCAGGCCCTAGACGGAGCGTAAAGAAAAAAAACAAAAAAACAAAAAAACTTCTCTGTAAGTCAAGGAAGGTACTTGTGCACCACTGAATCGAGACGTGGAAGAATATATACAGAAGAGGAAAGTGGAAGGACAGGACATTTTCGACACACAGACTAGCTGTGCCAGAGAAGCAAGTAAAAACAGGATCTGGGACTGTCCTGCCCTATATATGGCTATTTAAATTTCAATGTAAACTAATTAAAATAAAATCTAAAACTCGGGGTGTTTTCAGTGATACTGGCTGTTTTGCAAATGCTCCATTGTTGTATGTGGCTAGTGGCTACTACGCTGGACAAGACAGCTACAGAACATACCCATCACTACAGAAAATTCTATTGGGCAGTGCTGACTGAGGAACTCAGGCTTTTGAGGAGTGACAAGCTATGAGGCTTGAAATGCAGGAAGGGACATGGTCTCGTAGATCCTGAGAAACCACTCCAAGAAATGGAGGCTTTAGCTTACGATATTTGAAAAGCCACACATGAATTTGAGTGGTAGAGTAAGTAGCGTGGGTAGAGGAGAAAACAGGTGACTTGAGGAGACTTGCATTCTAGAAAGACTTTCACTGAAGCTACAGGGGAGAAGATGGCACACATACACATCTGCACACTCCCACAGAAACACTCCATACACACGTCTGTGCTTTTCTCATATATATGCTTTTCTCCTCTTTTATTTTCAGTAACAACCACAATTATAACGATGATTAACATTTATTGAATGCTTATCATGGACCAGGCACTGCCTCAAATGTTTCACATTTATTAATGCATAAAGATCAAGAGGTAAAAGGATATCCTGGAAAAACATGTTGACGTCTATACGCCAATATTTCTATTTAATCCCTCATTTATATTGTTTTATGGAACTAGAAATAAAAGAAATCTGAATAGAAATAATTACAGAAAAACATACAGACAGGTTGAATCAGTGCTGTAATTCACCCGGCAACCAAATTTAAGCCTTAAGCAGGTTATTTTGGAACTTGGTGCTGAGTTGACTGCTTGCTACACGCATCTGCAGATACGTAATATGGCATTCATGGAAGTGCCAATAAAAATCTCTTGAGTTGTAGTAATAGGAACCTCTCTACCTAGAGCATTCACCTGCAAGCCCTGATGGAAACTGTTCATGTTGAAAACCTACTGTAAAACTTTAATAAACAGAGGCAACAATTATAAGCAATCAGGAGCAGTGAATTCTCCAGTGACCTGCATTTCGCTTAAATGGTGAATTGAGGTGGCTGGATGTCTGGCCAAATCTCAGCTTTCTTTATTTTCTTGGGTAGGGTATTTTGCTCACCATCCTAATCACTTAAAGTCATGCTGTGCCTCATAGTAAGCTAGTGAAACATGCTTTCTTCTTTAATGCCCAAAATTTGATCCAGATTCTGACGGAACAACAACAAAAAAAGGTCTGATATGGTCTGGAACCTGGAGCTCCTTCCAAGCTAGCGTCTTTAGTCCCTGTCGCTTTCCTGTAATTTACTGAGCGGATCAGCCAAAAAAGAACTAATTGAATTCCTACCGTGTAAAGAGAAAAGCTCATGGCAGGTAAAGAAAATCATAATTCTGACATTCAAAGTTTCTAAAATCTAGTTAAAAGAGACAACATAAACATATAGAAAATAATATGACAAGAACTAAAAAACAACAAATAGTACTTAAAACAATATGTTTTAAACTGCATCCTTGAGTGCTACAGAGACTTGAGAATTTAAGATACAGGAGGAGTATAATGATATGGGGTTCAGAAAGGAAGACTACCTGAAAGAACTGGTTGTAAAAATGAATAAAAGAAACCCCACTTAAAATCAAGTCTGGGGTGGGGGTGGGGGGCAGTTCATATACCACTACTTCCCACCATTCACAAGCTCCAACTGCAATAAGCTTACCCTACATAACTCTAGTTGGAGGAAGAAAGATTTTTTCCTCACCCAGCAAAAGCCCAGTCAATGATAAACTGCCACACTCAGCCAATGATCACTCAGCAACAGCCTAGCCTATGACAAACTGCCACGCTCAGCCAATGAGAAGCCATCACCATCCTGAACTCTAGCTCTTCTCCAGTGGATTTGCATTCTAAACAGCCCCTCCCAGCTTCCTCTCTTTCTCCACAAAGAATACTCCTCTCCTTTGTTTTCTGGACTTGCCTGTGGATCACCATAGTCTGCATGTAATGAATGCATGCTCTTCTTGCTCTTCCTGAATAAACTTGTTTTGCTGATAATATAACTGACCATTTTTATTTTTAAGGTTAACATTACATGATGTCAGGAATGGCATCCAAATTAAATGAACCCCTGAGGAACGAATGGCCCAAGGACTCGGGTGTGGTACCCACTTCAGCCCCTGGTGCTCTCCCATTTCCTTGAGTTATCTTTTTCCTTTCCATGCGGATGATTACCTCTTGGATTTGAGCTCCCTCTCTTTGGTTGAGCTCTCCAACTTTATTTGGATCTGTTTTTGTTTTTATGAAGCTTTTCAGTAAGCCACCCATCCTGTTCAAAATGGGGAAAACACGTGAATCCTGGTGTTTTAGATGAGCTTTTGGAAAACAGAGCCCCTCATATTTAAGAAGTTGTAGGGAATCCAAAGGCAAGGTAGATTCCACCTGGTCCTTATACCAAGCTCTTGTGCCCCTCTGGAAAAATGGGTGAACTTTTGGATAATTTGGAACCATAATGGCCATTCTGGGGAAGCTTTGACCTAGGTAAATCTACCTAAAAGAAAATATCCCAAACATCTCAGAGACAATGGAATATATTTTTTTATTTGTATGCAGAAGCTTAAAAGACAAATGACTTCAAAAACAGCTCTTAAAGGATTCTTGTGGCAGGAAAATAAAAATCTTTAGCAAATAGGTTGGCCACCTGAGCAGGTGTCCTTAACTTAGTCCATCTGCCAGAAGCACAATTTGCAACCAACTATTCTTTTGAGTTTTGTACCTGAGCATGGCTAAGATTTTTTTTTTTAAACTACAACTCTAAGATCTTTGTTTTTGTCTTTATGGATGTCTATGTATGTGTATGATATTTTTCTACCTCCAGAAGGTATTGCCAAAACTAATTTGTAAAGAGCTCTATTTCACTGGCTTAAAGAAAAAATCAGTGCTTATATAAATTAAGTAAATTAACCCAAATGTTTTTCAAGTTCATGTGATCTTGGATCATCTATGATAATTAAAAGCTAGTTTAAATTTTTTGGTTTAATTAAGACAGACATGTCTTAGAGTTATCAACATTGAATAGAATGCAAATATACAACTTATATTCTACATGGGTTCATTAGTCAAATACGTTCATGTTATCTCCATTGTAAAATTTGTCAGCAAGAAAATTCACTTGAGGTGATGGCTGACTTTGTCTAACTTCTCGTAAAGTTTTTTTAGAATAATCTAAACATAATTGTTGGGAACAAAATGATTTACAGAGATGAATGAAAATGGGATATTTTATAAATGCAATAATTCTGTTTTAAAAAAAATACCTTCCCCAAATCTTTTTTGGTAACTCAAAACTTTAGAGTTTTGCTCAGTTAAGCTAAATGATGGGAATTTCATTGAGTATCTTGATCATTTTCTAAACAAGATAAAGTACTAAACCATTATTTTTTGTTTAAGATTTTACTTATTTATTTGACACAGAGAGAGAGAGCACAAGCAGGGAGAGTGGCAGGCAGAGGGAGAGGAAGAAGCAGGCTCTGCTCTGAGCAGGGAACCGGATGTGGGCTCCATCCCAGGACCCTGCGATCATGACCCAAGTTGAAGGCAGACACTCAACCGAGTCACCCAGGCACTCCTACACCATTAATTTCTGAATGTAGGTTTATCCACTTTTGGCTTCTCCTTAGGGAGAAAGTAAAGATACTGGTGTCTATCAGTGAACATGTTTTACATCACACTGGGAACATTTTCTATGAGAAAACATATTTTTAGAAATTACAAAATGTATTTATGAATTTCCCAGTTCACAATTGCCTACTTTTTAGTTTTTGCTGGAAATTAAGGATTCTAAGTGTTAAGAATTCTAATTAATATATATATATAACTACTAAAAATAATGAGGATCAAAGAAGATCACTGTACACAGGAGGTATGAGAGGAAAATAGGGTATGTTCCTCTGTTAAAAAATAGTATGAGAAATGAAAATGCATTTTGTTAAGGGAAATGAAAGTGCTTTGTTTTTTGTTTTGTTTTTAAAGATTTTATTTATTTATTTGACAGAGAGCTAGAGAGCACAAGTAAGCAGAGCAGTAGGCAGAGGGAGAGGGAGAAGCAGGCTTCCCAACAAGCAGGGAGTCTGATGTGAGACTTGATCCCAGGACCCCGGGATGATGACCTGAGCCAAAGGCAGGTGCTTAACTGACTGAGCCACCCACGCACCTGAAAGTGTTTTTGTTTTGTTTTGTTTTAATGAAATAAGTTGGTTATTTCAGAAAGAGAGAACAAGGAACAAACTAAAATGGAACAAACTAAACAGGAAGTTATAGGTTTGTGGGAAATTAATTTTATATGTAATCAAGCTGGGTAAGATTAAGATGGCTTTATTTAAAAATAACTTCAGGGGTGCCTGGGTGGCCTCTGAGATTCTCTGTCTCAAATAAATAAATAAATAAATAAATAAATAAATAAACAAACAAACAAATAAAATATTTTAAAAAATTAAAAAATAAAATAAAAATAAACTTAAGAATCAAAAGTGCACTGACAAAAAATGAGAATTTGTTTTTTCTTTCTGTTGAAAGGACAAAACTTTCTTAGATTATTGGTCACTCTTAGTAAGAAATTATAAAAAAGCTTCTTCACCTTTAATATACTATGCCTATGAAACAAAGATCCTGTGTTTTGTCTGCATCAGATCTTTGATTACTCTAAAATAAAGCTGTGATAAATTTAAGATCAGAACACTGAGCCAGGTAAGAATTTCTAAAACTAATGGTAAACTGATTGCTTTAATGGTCTATTTTTCCAGATTTAAAGGACCCCCCCTTTCTCCTTTACTCTATCTGTAACTTACAGCAATTTGGTAAAGTACATCTTTATAACAAAGATTGAAGCACTGATCTTTTTCTCCCTGATCCCTCCAGAATTCCGAAACCCTTATTAAATATTCTTATTTTCCATGACTATACATGTACTTGCATAAGTTCAGTGAAAATATGTTCTCCTTGTAACAGGATATCCAATGCACCTAGTCCCTGCTTCCTCTCATTCACAGCTGATAAAAGGGGATATACTTCAATTTTGCAAAAGACTAATCAAATCCATAGAGAATAATCATACTTTGGTAGGACAATCTTCCATAGCATGCTCTTGGGAGATGAAAGCACCAGACATCATAATCTGCAGCCCAGAGATCTCATCTATTAGAAAAGATATCTCCAGAAAGATTTTCTTCAATCCTGTTAGAAAGGCTCCTATCAGGTACTGTTAGCCAACCCTTGTGTTGTCAAACTCCAGGAAATGGACCCACAGATTCATGTGTCACATCTAAATAATAATAATAATAATAATAATAATAATAATAATATCGCCAAACCTAGACTGGACCTACACACCAACAGGTGACCTAAAAGTAAAGATTTCTAGGGATGCCTGGCTGGCTCAGTCAGTAGAGCATGTGACTCTTGAACTTCGGGTTATGAGTTTGAGCCGCATGTTGGATGTAGACATTACTTAAGAATAAAATCTTTAAAAAAATACAAATAAAATATATAAGATTAAAGATTTCTAGAAAGAGGTGAAAAGAGGTGACACTGGAGGGAGACAGATTTGCCAAGATGTTCAAGCCAGGCCTGTACACTTGTTTCTTGTTACTTCTTACCTTCTCTTCTCCCTCTTTTTCTTGGAAAGACTCTAATCAGCATTTCTCAGTCCACTGCAAAGGGGAAAAGATTTCTGACTGTGGGATCTGTCACCAAAATTTCCGATCTGGTCATGAATGTAGAAGATCCCCTGGTTTCACCTATAACCGATTTCTCTTTAGTCTCAAATGCCACTATTAATTATACCTGCAACTTTATAGGTGTTACTTATCAGGTTAGGCTATTAGAGCCAGTTGTTCCCATACCTCATTCCAACGCTTCTCCAACCATAACCATACCAGTTCAGTAGAACACCTCTACCTTTACCAATTGTACAACCTTTTCCTTCCCCCTACACATTCTTTTCCTTATCTAAATATAAGCTGATACCTCGGAACTCAAAAGAAATACAGGTAGGCTAACTCCTCTTTGCAAAGCTCTTAAGAAATGACCCTTTTAGAATGGAATGGACCCCTTTTCAGAATGTCAGCCCAATTCCTCTGACACCTGTCTTGAAAACATCTCTCAGGAAATTCCAGCTAATGGAGCAATCAACAACCAGACCTTAGCTGGATTCCTCTGTACTCCACCTGGCTTCATTTTTGCCTGGGATAGGCAGCATTTCCCATGGGTATGTGAATATTTAGACAGCCGTCGAATTGGAGCTCAGTGCTTATTGGGATGTTTAAGCATCCCTGACAATATCCATAAGTAAATCAGAAGCCTCCCATTGGCCCATGCCATTAAACCTCCATAGCCTCCTTAAACAGGAACTTATAGGAAGTGTACATGACTCTGGGTTTGCCTCCACAGGGAGACCTAGCTGATTTCCACAGCCAACGCAGTAGTAGCCCAACAATGACCACTTGACTCATTGGCCAAAGTAGTTTTGGTCAATTCTCTTGAATACTGACCTGCTGAGCAAGGAGGCATTTGTGCAATACTAAATACTACTTGTTGCATATGGATAAATGTCTCTGGAGAGGTAGAAATTCAATCATATAATATTAGGGTATGAACCCATTGGTTATGACAAATTTCAGCTAATGACCTCTGGTCATTTGCCCTGTATACCTGTTTACCTTCAGGTTTGGAATCCTGGTTCAGAATGATAATACAGACTGGATTTGTCATATTCCTTTTAATTCTACTTTGCATAATTATTTTTAAGTCTTATATCTGCTGCCTGTCAGAGATATATGCCTGTAGAAATGACATACCCAACACTGTACTTTAAGATGATATACAATGATTATAATCTTGTTTAGATATAGACTTTAGATGAAAAATGCCTGAAGGTCCTCCCTCCTACCCTTCCTTGTTACTCAAATATGGCTTCAGCAGTTTCCAATCTGTGCACTTTCCCTCTGACATAGGATATGACAATCCGGGAAGGTCCTTCGTGGCACTGAGGAACAAAACCACTCAATGCAGAAAATCTAACTCTTGATCAGCAATGCTTTTGAGGAAAGATCTAGATGTAAAGGAGGAAATGTGAAAATGAGCACAGAAATCTCACTTAAATTGAGTCTGGAAGCCCCGAAGGGGGATCTCTCATGTACTACCACTCACCACCTTGGCAGGCTCCAGCAGGAGGAAATGTATCTCTTTTCTCCAAGGAGAAGCAGCTCATCTTCACATACCCTAGCAGGAGGAAGAAAGATTCTCTCCTCACCCGGCAACAGCCCAGCCAATGACAAACTGCCACACTCAGCCAATGAGAAGCCATCACCATCCTGAACTCTTCTTCTTCTCCAATAGGCTTTCATTCTAAACAGCCCTCCCAACTCCCGCTTTTTCTCTATAAGACAATGTTCCTCTCATTTGTTTTCTGAACTTGCCTAGGTTCACCATAGTCTGCGTTTACTGAATTGCCATTCCTCTATTCCCAAATAAACACGTTGTGCCGATAAAGTAACTGACTATTTTATTTTTAAGGTTAACAACTGTGCATCAGGTCATGAAGGAAGTCCTGGGGAACTAAACATACTGTAGGTTTGGATATTTATAATGGGTCCCCATGAATTCTTTCTGATTTATAATGAAACCACAATCAAAGGATTTAAAAATCTGAAAAGAGAAATAAGAGCTAAAATACATTAAAGTTAGGACTGGTTTGTAAGTCGTTTTTAATTAGAAATTACATGTATTAACATCTCACAAGAAAGAGAACTTTACACATCGTACTTTCCTTATAATTTCTTAAAACTTTGCTATTTACAATTTCTAATATAATTAATGGGGTGTTTATAATGCTTAATGCTGAAAATCCTCCGATCTAACTAATTTTTAAAATGAATTATTCCACTTAGTGAGAAAAAAATCCTTTTGACTTTTATCCACATGCTACAGTTCTCCAAGTATTCCATATTTTCAGCTATTATCCCTTCCTTACAAAGAGCCCACTTAATAATGTTCACTCTAACAACCTCATTTATTTTCCAGAAAATTAACTCAGTTTCAACCCTGATTAATGATTTCATCTAAATGAATCAAATTAAAAATTGAAAATTATATTTCAAAAGCCAAAGAAAAAAAAATTGACCATTTCCAGTTAACAAATGATCCTTTCAAATATTAAAAGATGACCATGAAGAGTGCGTGATAGTAATGAAATCTGGCTCGGTCCTGCTGCTTATCTGGAGTTCATGGAGGAGAATTAAAAAAAAAAGAAGAAGAAGAAAGAAAGAAAGAAAGAAAGAAGAAAAGAAAAAGAAAAAGAAGGAAAAAAAGGGAAAAGGTACCCTATGCATTTTTAAACACTAAAATCCCGTGGGATACCAAACTGACTTCTACTTAGACATTTTCTGTAATCAGCCTATCAAAATGCTGTGAGCTTTTCCGTGTTAATTCAACCTGGTCTGGCTGGAGATGCCCCTCAGCAGAAGAGGGATTAGGACTCACACACACCAACAGCCCCTGTTAACAAAACCCAACCCATGAAATGCTGCTTCGGGTCCCCATGTCTTTTCTGAGGTAGAAGCGGTCCATAAAGAAAACCAGCAACTAATGAGCGAGAAACTGCTTTCCTGATACTTATTTTCAAAAACCCCCTTTTGGTTTAAGGGCTGCCCCCCCCCCGGGGGGAAGGACACAGGATATTCAGGGCAGAGAAACCCATTCTGTCTGATAAAATAATGGGTCATTTTACATTTGTAAAGATGTAACTACGGGTCATTTTACATTTGTCGCGACCCACAGAACACCTACCCTGAACCCTGAAGTAAAGTCCGAACTTGGGGTGATAATGATGAGTCCATGTAGCGAGTGGACGAGTGGACGCCTGAGGAGGGGCGGGTGCGCTCGGGGGGAAGGAGGTTTAGGCGACCTCCGTGCTTTCCACTCAGTTTTGCGGGACAACTAAAACTACTTCAAAAAATAAAGTCAGTTAAAAAGAAAAAAACGGCAGAATCCTTCCCCCACCGCCAAATGCACTTTTGAGGTGCGCAGGTCTGCTCCGTTTATCCCAAGGCCTATGAAAGAAATTTGGAATAAACGATCATCTAGTTTTCAGCTAGAGCTCCTTAATGCTCCTTTTTTTTTTTTTTTTTAATGTATGGACAAGAGTAACAGGCGCCGAACGAGAGTGGCCTTGCGGCAGGTCTCCGAGAGGGCAGGAGGCCTGCGCCCAGGCCGCGCCCCGAGTCCTGCACGGAGAGCTGCACCCCAAGCCCGCCCTTCTGGGCACAGAGTGTGGAAGACAAAACAGGATCTTCAAGTCTGCGCGCGAAGAAGCGGCCTCCGCCTTCCCCCCAAATCCTTTCCTTCCCTGGGCTGTGGCTCTCCTGGGCCCAGGGTGCTGGGGACCCCGCAGAGACGCCCCGACCCCCTTCCCCT
>LNAC01000637.1:638652-728864 GCA_002007465.1 Ailurus styani | reverse complement strand
GGAGGAGCCGCCCCCGGGGCGAGGCCGGCTGGCCTGCAGCCCGGGCCCCCCCTCCGCGGGCTCCTGGTGGGGGAGGGGTACAGGCTCGGAGCCACCGCAGGGGCTGTGCGTCGCGGAGCCCCCGTCCCGGGCGGAACAGAACCGCGGAGCACCTGCCACAGGGAAGCGGGGGGAGCTCCCAGAAAACCAGAGACCGTGAGGAACACCTCTTGTGCGTTACAGGGAAACAACTGGGGGTGTATATATATATATATATATACACACATATTTACCCCATTTATTAAACAGTATTAATTTTCACGAGTGGTTTGGGTCTGATAGAGAAACGCAGCTTCAAAGCGAAGAAGCGAGGGGTTGCACCTTTCTTCAGGGCAAGGGATGTGGTGACTTGGGGATTTGTGTGTTTGGGGCACGTTAGCAGTCCTCAGTTGCTTTCTCTTCAGTGGCTTGTTTCCCACACCCCTCGTCCTAACTGTTGCGGCCACACCCCGCCTGCCCACAGGTTGGGAGATTATTTCATTAACCACCACCACAGGAGGCAGACATTATTACCTACAATTTACAAGGGGAAATCAAGCCACAGGAAGAGCTGACTTGCATCGAAACAAAACAAAATGAAAAAGTATCATGTTATATTGCTCCTTAACTACTATTCATCTGCCAGGCTTTCTATAGCATGCTTCATAAAACTCTAGAATTTTTCAAAAGTACCTTGTAGAACTTTGAAAACTGAAGCCCATTCAAAGCCCTTACAACTGAAGTGGGTCTTTGGGAGGTTTATTAAAATGCCTCCATTGAACAAATCCGTAACTGAGGGCTCAAAAAGGTAAAATGACTTGTCTAAGGTCATGCAGCTAGTAAGTAAACGTAAGAAAAAATATATGAAAGTGTCTGAATAAATCCTACTCTTTCTATATTCTGCTTAAATTCCCAGTGCTTTCAAATATAGTAATTGTTTAACACAGTTAAGGCTATTACCCACATTAGCACAGAAAGTGCTGGCCTACGTGAGCCTTTGACATCTGCAGGGATTTGGTAATGATTAGTGGGGACAATGAGAAGGACCCGGTGCTGCTGGACCTACAATTCCTCTCCGTGACATTTACCCGAGGAGGCTAAATGTCCATAGACCCTATCTTGTCATGAGCCTGACAAGACTTTGTAGACTATTCCAGGTACTATAAACTTTTCATATGAAATGTACGGCAAAAAATAAAATTTTTCTTCTGAAAGCAAATATTCTTCAGTACTAAATATAATCTGTTTCTTTGCACTTTTCACACAATAAGGCTGGGATGAGGAAAATCAGAACAAGGGCCAACAGTAACAGGTGCTAATAAAATTTTTCCATGAACCATTGTGTTGGGATAATCCCTACTCTGACCTGGAACACTTTGGCCATTTTAATGCCAGGACTCTCTGGATTATCTCTTCCAGGTTAAATGTTCCCAAGTGGATTGCCTGACTCTGTGTAATGGAGATAAGGTCTGTAGGGATTATTCTAGAATGGCACAAGAATCTCTCTGACAAACAATCTAGATGAATCAAGTTTTCAAAATTGCGATTCAGTGAATTAGCTAGCCAAGCAATATCTTCGTAGCCTAACAGAACAATGAAATGATTTTTCCTTGTGTTCAAAGTTCCGAAAATAAATGTAAACTCACAGTCGATTAGTCTTTAAATTAATACCTGATCAATAATCAGATACTGTTTTCATTGCCTACATTGCCTATAAGATAAAATAATTTTTCAGCTATGTCATAATTTATTGTAAATAATATCCATGCAACAGAAAGGAAAATAATAGGCGGAAATACTATTTATTTTGCTGGCTCTAGATAGCAACATCTGATAATAAAGATTTCAAAGCATCGTCTTTTTAGTTAAATTATTTAAGTTAGCTGCTCTCTGTATTGATCAGAATAACCACATTAATTTTCTTGCGTTTACATTTCACGTTACTTAAAATCCCATTTTAATCATTAAATGTGCCGAACGACATTTTAAAAGAAATGAATCTAAGTAGTCCTTAAATATCATTTCATTTTCATTAATATTTTCTCCTGTCCCTTTTTAACACAAACTCTTTTGCTTACTTTAAAATATAACTCAAAACCCACGTTCTACACAAAGTTTTCCAAAATTCATTTTATTCATCGGTTCTCCCAAAGACTGACACAATCCGTGAATCGACCCTAATTTTCACTGAAGTAGTATGCAAATATTTGCTATACCTTTATTTACCTATCTACTTTATACGGTTTGACTATTAGCTGGATGAAGATAGATTTCTATTTAATCCTCACTAAAAAAAGACACTCCTGAATGCTAAGGAGCCTGGGACCCTTCCACAGAAGACTCTCCCCTGCAAATCAGGTGAAGAGACATAAAAAATAAAAACCAAACACAGAGGTTCATCAATCGCAGTAATTTTCAGATGATTCTATAAAGCTCTGGTATTTCCAGTTAAGAAAACAGAAAAACTGTTTATGCCATCACACCCTCATGCATATAAAGTTTTAAGATTGTGGTTCCACCTTGGTTCACATCCAGACAGGAAAATGGAAACCACCCTAGGCATTTCAACAGGGAGAATTTAATAGGAGAAATTGGTTCCGAGGGTGTTGGGGAGCTACAGAAAAAAAATGGAACAGGGAGGGTAACTGCGACCACGGCCTCTACAGGTTGTGGGAACAAAAGGAAGAGTCTGGCTTGGAGACTCTGGAAGCCCAGGGAAGAAGCCGGTGGCCAGTGCTGGGTTTTCCGAGGTGCGCTATGGGGCTTGGTCCGGAGTGCCAGAAAGAGCTCGAAACTGTGCCAACTGCCAGTGCCAGGGCAAAGGGTCTCCGATGGGGTGGCACTGTCAGGAACAAGTCAACAGGAAGCAAACGTAAAGATCAAATTTCTTCTCCCTCCTCTTGCCGTGAGTCCCAGCCCCCGCGCCACCAAAAGGGCGGGTTTAGAACCGAGAAACAATAGCTCCATAAAGGGCACTAGGCTTAAGAGGGCTTTCATAACTGGATCATCAACCTCATCGCTAAGAAACAGTAACCTTTCTCTAAAAGTGCATCCTATGGCATTAGAAAGGGATTGGGTCACTTTCATGAGCCAATAATCTGTTGCTAATACCTCATGTTCACCCTCCCGGACTCCCACGTTTTACATTCTTTTCCAGGGCCTGGGTCACCTAAAATATTTCTCTGTTGCTCCTTGTTCTAAAAGCCTATTCTTGACCTCTTAACCTTAAAAAGACAAAGTATATCACCGTTTGTCACCAAATACAGAGCAGTATTTTTGTGCAGGATGAATACATCTTTGGACTATATTGAAACCCTAGCCCTGTGGCCTTAGGGCTGCTTTGGCTTGTGACCAGGTGGACAGGTGGATGGAAGGGGGAGGGGAGATGCCTGTATGTGAGGGGCGGACGAGTGTGTGTGCACAATGAGGCTGCAAGTGTAGAGAGAAGCACAGCACAAAAACTAGGCCAAAAAAAACGTAACCAGGAAACAGGGCTCAAACCAAAACTTGATAAAGGAGTTATGTGGCTCGGTTTTTTATTTATTTATTTGGGGGGGGCGCATTAGTGTTTTTGGTCAGTTCCTTAATGTTATATGAAAACAGAACTATGGCCTGTGAACCAATTTACTAAACAAACAGCAGCTGTAGTAAAACATCTGTTTGGGAAAGAGGAAATATAAACGCATAAAATCAAATGAAGGCGATGCGATCTGTACTTTCACAAATGTGTGAATGTGAGACATATGGACAGTTGGTGAAAGATTATCAATCATTCTATTAAAAAACAAAGGGTAAAGCAGGTAACATTATGATCTTCATACAACATAATAGCCAGCATCTGAATACGATATCAGAAAATGGTATGTGAATTTTTCTCAGGAATGAGAGTAGCTATGAACATCTTCCTTGCAATAGAAATCTTTAAAGTAAAAAAAATAGGATTATATCTACTATATCTACTGTTGCCAATAGCAGAATGGTGGAATATAATGATAGAAGGCTAAATAAATTAACAATAGCAATAGGAAAGAAAGACTGTATATGGAACTCAGTAAAGATATTTGCTATATTACCACAGACCTGTCCTCTAGTTCCTTGGAATCAAAGTGATTTGCTTTCTGAGATCAATCATTAGAGGACCTTGAATAAAAATTTCAATGAAACTAAGAAAGAGAAAAGCAAACGAAAGACTGGGTTTCATTCAGCCTGGAAGAGAAGCAAAATCAATAAAGAGAGTTTAAATTAAAACAAAACAAAAAGTACCTTCTGAAGAAGCTGTTGCTATCTTCATAATAACAGGAAGGCTGATTTCTTTGTTTGTTTGCAATATTTGCAATATCTGCTCTCCTTTCTCTTTGATTCACAGAGTTTAAGTTAAAACCAGAGAAAGACATAATACATCCCAAAACAAAATCACATCACTAGGATAAAGCAAATCTGGGCGCAATAATAAATGTCAGAGCTGTAAAAGCAAAGGCAGCAGCTAGGTTCTTTTTTTTTTCCCCCTCTCCATACTTAAAAGTGAAATACCTAGCTGTTATCTTGGTGCCTGCAGAGCCTCCCCATTGTAGATTCAATAATACAAGAGGCTTCTTATCAGCAGCTGGGGTGACTGATTGGAGCTGTGATATGTTTAGACAATGCACTGTATTTAACTGAATTTACAGAAGCCCCAACTCAGACGTGGTAGTAAACGCCAGAGACTAATAGGAAATTAAACATGTACAATGGACTAACTCCATTTGCTCTCACACAGTGTAATGTGTTTAGTTAACTTACTCATAGTCACACTTTATCTTTTTCTCTATGGATTCCCTGGGATATGTTTCAAATTGGCCAGAGATTAAATCTTCTTTTCAATTTTTTGTTACCATTTTATTGCCGCTTTCCCTTATTATTGGCCACTCTTTCTCTTGCAGAGATAAGCTAAACAAGATGACCCTCAGTACTCCCCCCTCCAACCCAATTATCAGATAGTCAGCAAGGAATGCAAAGGTACAGGATTCCATAATATTAATAGTAATATAACATGAGGGAACAAAAATCAGTCACTTATTTGAAAGCAATGGTGTATTTAACTCATTTGAAATTTAAATGCGAATTTTAATGTACCTGGTATGTAACACATACATATAGAAAGAGAGACCGTGTGGGAGCAGCATGCAGAGGTCAGTTTGAGAGTTATTTTAACTCTTCATTGTTTCATAAATTTGCTCACAAAAACAGCAGCGAGAACACACCTGTCTACAGAAGTGCGCAGCACAACTGTTGAGAGGGAAAGGAAAAGATGTTACGATGCTCTAGTACTTTTCATCTGGTTAACAGAGAAAGGTAATTTATCCTTAGATAAATCCACAGATTGATCTGTAGATCTGCTTTGAAAGAGGCTGTTTCACAGAGAACTCTTGCCTTATAATAGCAAGTGAATCCATAATGGTTTTGTTGTCCTTAGGAAACCGTGAAGAATTTCTACATTCACGAGAGTCTGTTACCTACAAAGTATAAAAGAAATCTCTAGCCTCTTCTGATCAGATTCAGACTCCTGCGAGGGTTAAAGACAATACCATCTGAACGCGGACCACATCCCCACACCCCCAAGGCCCTTCCCTAGAGAAAAGTGGATGGAGTTCGGGGTGAGGAGAACTGACGCCTAAGGCTGCCATCAGTACAGGGTTAGACCGTGAGGACCTCGGATGCACCTGTTGACACTTACGATGTAGACAAGCAAAAATACTTTGGCATCAGCCTAGCTTCTAACATGAACAGTCCGGAAATCCAGAGCAAACACAGTGGTCCAGAAGGTTGGGCAGAGTGGGCACTGGCATGGCAATTCACATGCCTCGAAATCTAAAGAATGAACCTGGACCAAAAGGTTTTCCAGCCTGAACCCTGTCTGCACATATTCACACCTTCTTCAGAAAGTTCAGGGCCTGGATCCTACCACAGAACAGCCGGGTCTCCTACGGCAGGGAACCCAGGCCAGGGACAACGGTCTTAACATTACCGTTAACACTGAGAATGATCCTGTCTGCTCTCTGTTTCCTCAATTGCTATTTTTACTGAGCACACAAATGATTTTACCAGAATTCTGTATCAATAAGACATGTGAATACTTAAAACGGAAAAGAAACATTTGACTACGCTGATCAAACGATAAGTACCTGAATATTATAGTCCTTTTAATCAACTTTCCAATTGGCTTGTTGTCAAAAGAAAGGGTGGCACTAAGGAGAAATGCTAAAGCGCACATAGCCACATAAAACCACGAACAAACAAAATTTATATCATTAATCATCGCAAAGCACTATTATCCTCTACCTCCAGACCAGAATTCTACTCCATGGGAAGAACAGTGGCACGATATCAAGGAGCACTAATGTCCTTTGAAAATCAAGTTCTAATCAAATAACCATTACTCAGTAAAATGGACTTCATAGTAATCATTGCTTTCTATAACTGAGCAGTCCAATAAATGTTACTTCTCTTAATCAGTTCTGATTTGTATTTGCTATATGAGACACAGACAAATCTTTGACCAATCTTTAATTAGTATCGCTGATGAAATATTTATTCTTTTAATTTGAATCTAGAAACCCAAGAAAGCCATGTTTGCATCTTTTATCAACTTAAATATTATCCTCCTTTATTACTTTTGTCATGACTGCAGACTCTGAAAACGTTCTCCTGAAGCAATGCGTTATTTCATATATGCATAGTTGCCCTGGTCTCATTGCTTTTAGGGCAAATATTTAGTATAAGCATTCAGGTTATAAATTCATTTCAGTCCTCTTTCTGAGGGGATCATGAAGTAGATTTCCTCTAAGTGTCACGAGAAAAAAAAGGAAGATATTTTTAGACATCCTAAGACCTTCTTAGGGGAATCACAGATTCACCAAATCATAACCTAATCCTCCCTGGAGCTCCCGGTATCCAATTCACAGAAACGATGGGGCTGGACATTACTGGGCCCTGTGCATGGAATGTGTGGGATCTCCTAGTGCCCAGACACTGAACTCAGAAGCCAGTGTTCTATTGTTGGCTCTACAGTTGATGAGCTGCCACCTTTAGCTTAACTCATCTCCCTAGCCAGGGGCACACTTGTGCATTTCCCAAGCCTGATGGTTCTTGGTGACCGGAGCTCATGTAAAATAGGCAGAAATCACCAAGCATATCATTAAAATCCAATGAAGCAATCGGATTGCAACTTGTTATAAAAAATACCTTTACCAACCTCCTCTAGTCCACAAAACACCTCTGAAATTAGCATGACCAGAAAAATCTAGAAACAAAAAAAGAAGGGATCGTTTCTTCTGAAAGACACACAAAGAAATGACATAGATACCTTCTGAACTGCTCAGAAGAATCTCTGGTACATGAACATTTTCCCTAGTTATGGGTTTTGAATTTCCTTTCACCATCTCTTTTGCATGATACAATCTCTAGTGAAAGTGACCTCTCTGTAACAAATCTATCACAAACGGGTGTTTATAATATGTAGAACATTAGACGTTCACACCCGTCATGCCTGTTAATCTATTACACATACTTCCCAGCACTACCTACCTCTGCTACCTAGCTCTTTCACAGTTACATTTACTCAGGAGATTATTACACATGACATCATCAACTCTTCTAGAACATGGATCACATTGGCTTTTGTTTAGGAATGTATATTTAAAGCCTAGCGCAATGGCTGGCGCATAAACAGCAAATAAAGAGAACACAGACCTTTTCTCAAAGATGCCAACACTTATTCTGTATTTGTCTGGAGAAAGCCTTTGATGGAGTCACACCTTCATCCACCCTGGAGAGCTCACTTTATCCTTGCCAAGGCTTCTGCAACAGAGCCGTGAACCTCTAAGTGGGCACAGTCTCTGATATTCCTGCATTCCTACTTCTACCCAGAAATAAGAAAAGCGATAACCAAGGCTTCATATTCTGGCAATATCTGTTTTTTTGTTTTGGTTTAGTTTCTGGTCGCCTTTTTTTTTTTTTTTTTTTTTTTTTAAAGAGAGAGAGTGTGCGGGTGGGGCAGAGGGAGAGGGAGACAGACCATCTCAAACAGGCTCTGCTCCCAGCAAGGAGCCCCACGCAGGGCTCAGTATCACAACCCTGAGATCATGACCTGAGCTGAAATCAAGAGTCAGGTGCTTAACCGACTGAGCCGCCCAGGTGCCCCTGTCTTATGAAAAATGCAAACAAAGTAGTTTCCCTGACTAATCAGATTCAATAAGGTAGAATACTCTGGGATATATTAATTAACCTAATTAAAAAACACTTAAGAAATAACAAGTCTACTTCTTTCTTAAAATAATCTTAAAATTTATTGAAAATAACCACAAAAAAGACAGGAGACATAGATATGAAAAGAGCATTATTATTGACACATTAGATAACATGTCTGTTGTGTATGCTGGCATTTCTTGTCGAAATCTTCATTAGTTGTTAATTCTGTCAAACAAAATCTTGGCCTATAATTCCACTTGGTGGTGGCTGTATTTTACACCTTTCAGTATTATTTAAAAGTACTTTTCCATATTTAATATATGATGGCTTACTGTACCTTTCCACTGGCATTTATCACCTCTCAAGAGTGATCAGTCTCCAAGAAAGTGAAGCTCATTGTCACAGAAGAGCCTAGCCCTCATTTATTTTCCTATACAGTATTTGGTACAGAGCAGAGTGTACAATAGCAGGTGTGCCTTCAATTTAGAGGTCACACATTTAGCAACAGAAATATGTTATTAAAATAAATTTGAAATCTTTAAAAACATAAAGTGCCCTTAGAGTAAAGTCTAGATAATTGTACAAAATTCAATGTGCATATTTTCTGTGGCTCCAGGTTCCAAAACGATCCTAAAGATGCTCCATTTCCCAAACCAGAATTCCTACTGTCGGCAGGATTTAACACTGAGTTTAGAAAAACACAGACTTTCAATATCCCCATTCACCAACTTTATCCTTGCCTAATTTCCCTATCTCTATAATAGGTTATATCAACACAGCTTACAGGGCTTAGAGTTATTCAAAGAATATATATATATATATATATATATATATATATATATACACACACACACACACACACACATATATACATATATATAGACATATAGACATATATACACACACATATATATGTACATATATTATTTAAGATTTTATTTTTATTTATTTGACAGAGAGATCAGATCACAAGTAGGCAGAGAGGTAGGCAGAGAGAGAGGAGGAAGCATGCTCCTTGCTGAACAGAGAGCCTGATGTGGGACTCGTTCCCAGGACCCTGAGATCATGACCTGAGCCGAAGGCAGAGGCTTTCACCCACTTAGCCACCCAGGCGCCCCCATTCAAAGAATATTTAGAGGAATTTTCCCCCCATTTGATATAGCTTTAGTGTGATCATTTAATCTAAAAAAACAATTTTTTTCTTCTTTTGAATCATTTAACCAATGAATTGGACAGGCTCTGATAGTGGACTTTGGAGGGGGAGGCATGCTGCAGGAGAAAAAACATAAGTGCCTAAAGCACTGAATGATTTTGCAGCCTGTGATCCCCCGACCCCCTGGAGCACTTTGCTGCTTCCTAGCTATGTGACTTTGGGTAGGATACCCAAACACTTTCTAAGCCCCAACCTCTTTAGCTGTAAGGATATAAAGATAGTAAGTGGTACCAAAGTTATATATGTGTATAGATATTTGATACATACATTTTTTGACAATATTGAGCATTTAGTATATGCAAAGCAATGTCTTAAGTGCTTTACATGTATTAATTTATTTATTACTTAAATAACCTCTGGGGGGAAAAAGCAAGAGAAACAGAAGCACATAGTGGCTAAGAAACTGCCCAAGTTGACTCAACCAAAAATGGTAAGCCTGGGATCTAGCTCTTTTCCTGCCTCTGAGAGGTATAAGCAAGATTATAAAAAGCATCTAAAGACAGAATTGGCACACAGTAGGTACTCAATATACATGGTACATTCTTCTCTCTCTTTATCTCTCTCTATTCTTTGTGTTTCCCTTTCATATACATTAATAGCCAGATTTTCTTACAGTAGCCTAGAGGACTAGTTCAATTGGCATAATACACCCTAGCATTGAGTCATTAGATATAAAATCTTATAAGAGTATGTAAAAATTAGGCCTACTAACAAATACAACACACATACACACACACACACTCATACATGTATACATACAACATACTCATTTCAAGTGAGGCTCCAAAGAATGTTCCTGGCATATACACCGCCAATGAGTTTATCATCAATATTGATGGAACATGGACTCAGGTCACAAACTCTATGCTGGGTTTAGGGGCAGGAGGGGAGAAGGTTAGACAAGAACGAAACTTATTGTCTGCCCTTAAGGACCCAGAATCCACTGGGAGACTCTTTAATAATTCACTGTGATATATTTTGTGCGATGCTAGAGGTATGTAAAAAATCCTATGGGAATGTAGAGCAAAAAACAATTAATTCTGCCTGAGGATTCCAGAAGTCTTCACAAACCAGAAGTGATTTCTTTTAGATGTGTTGAACTTCTCCCGGCAAAAATGAGGGTGAGAAGGGCATTCCAGGTTCAGAGACTGAACAAGCAGAGATATGTAGGAATGAAAACACGCTCCGTGCAGGCAATCATGAGAAGAGCAAGGTGGCTAAAATATGTGGTACCTGAAGAAGGCCAGGGAGATGAACTAGGTTCTAATTGTGAATAGCAGCCTCTCTGATGGCTGGGAAGTTTGGAATTCACCTATGCAGGGCAAAAGATGATGGGCACAGATGGCTCTGAAGACATAGAGACCAATGGAGATTATTTCAGTCATGCAGATGATAAAGGGAAGTGACCTGTACTGAAGTAGCGGCAAAGGGGACACACAGACAAAGATCAAAGGATCCTCTGTAGGTGGAATCCATTAGGCTTAGTAACTGAAGAGATGTAGGAGGTTAGGGAAAGGATGACTCCCAGCATGTGTCTAATGATAGTAGTTTATATACTTGATACTCTTAAGATTTACATGTACTTGATACTCTGATGATTTACTCTTGCTCAAAAAGAAACAAAAGAAGAAGAGAGGAAGGAAGAGGGCAGGAAGGAGGGCAGGAGTGATTGAGGGAGGAAGGAAAGGAAGGAACAGATGAAAGAACTTGCCTGGGAGGAAAGGGCAGGAAAAGAATTGTTTTAATTCTAAGGTGTCAAACGACTGAGGTAGAAACATAGGATCTTGGGTTACAGTGGAGGGCACCTAAAGGAGCTTCCTAGGGGCCCTTCATCACTTCCCAAAATATACACATAACGTACCACACTTGACACTTCCCTTTTCCACTCCTCCTTCTTCTACCTCTCCCCTTCCCTTCCCGTTTGCCTTCCCTCTCTGTGGTCTGCCCTAGGTCCCAACACATGAGCGGAGCTTAGCCCTCCCAGGCAGGAAGAGTCTACACCATGTGGGCTCCCATTCCACTCACATGGACACACCACTGTTTCCACTCTTCAGAATCCCATTGCAAAAATTCAGTTCTTTCCAAAGCTGCTTTGTGGGACGTGTTTAACCTAAAAGCTCAGCGATGTTTACCGCTGAGCCTCTAGCAGTGCAGTGGAATAACTTAATACATGGACGTGGCAGAGAACCTTTACGTTTCCTATGCAAATACTGCTTAGAAAAGCCATTAATGGAAATTATGGAAGGTGGACGCCAACTAAATACACGGCCCAGAATAAGCAGGATGACTCAACGGGTCTTTGGGGGCCTTCTCCTCTGCTGGCAATTTTATTAGAACCATTACCAGTGAAGAAATTTTTAGCTTTCTGAATTGAACTGTAAATTGTTTCTGCTTTCCATGGTATCCTAATGGAATTTCAGGGGGAATTTTTCCTTGGTTTATGGAGCAATTCCCTGTGGACTGGGGGAAGTCTTTTGGAAATTTCGAGGTTACTCGTGGGGATTTTTCCTGAAATGGATTCTTCTTTAGAAATATTTTGGTTGTTAAATATGTATGTTGGAAATTTTTTGTATAAGAATTTATAGCGTGTCCCCAAGTTTCTGTTTACAGGGCTCATAAAACAAAACAAAACAAAACACTATCATGCTGGTAACATCTGATAATGGTGGAAGAGTTTCTACCAATGGTTATGAAACCCAGTACCATGGCTTTAACCTCTGCACTGAGAAGTCGTTCTTGTAAAAACGACAGCACATGGAATGTGTTTTTGACAATTTTTCTTTCCCAATTTATTTTTGGCAGAAGTGCTATGAAGTGTCTCCTTTTTATTTATAAAAACATATTATTTGTGATTCTGAGAAACAGGCTAAGAAATGATGTGGAAAGCACCTTACAATGTTTGTCTATGAGACCACTTAAATGCTCATAATAACTATTCCGATGCACCGTTTATTGTGTCCAACCATCATGTCATTCATTGCATTTAAAAGTGCGTGCCTCTCCCCACATCCCACTTTTAACAAAACCGTCTTTTACCCTCCCCGTCCTCCTCAGAAAACTCCAGGTTCCATTAATAATGCTCACCATTCACGGGAGATAATAGAAAAACTCTTTTTACCACCTCCTCTGTTGTTTCTCCTGCAGCCAAAATTCGAACAGTAGCAACAACAGAATGTATTTGAAAGACGAGTGGATATGAACGGGAACCGTTTCTCATCTGCTGAGAACAGCATCTCAGGATGCTTGGAAGACTTTATGTCACGGTTAACCTTTGAAGGCAAATAGGCCTCCTTTGCTATTTTCCCTACTCTGTCCTGCGTTTCCTGAGGGTCTTTTCTGGGTCTGCAACTCCCGTAAAGTAAAACACCACTCTTGGGGTCCCCCCGGGGGCCACATGGTCCAGGCTGGACTAAATTTGAAGTCCCTTCCCCCTGATTCCACACCCTGCTTTACAAACACACACCATTTGCAGATCAAAGGGAGACGATTTATGCTTTCATCCAGCTGACGGACGATTAAATTAAAACCGATCAGCAGTGCGGTGCCTGGGCAGGTGGCTCCCACCACCACTGTCGGCCTCAGAGCGATTAAATTGTGGCGGAGATGGAGGGCCTTCCGCTCCTATTCCCGCACTTACAGATCAAACGGTGACAAATGAGATGTTACTGCTCTTGTAAAGCAAGGCTACAATCTGTCAAAATCCAACATAATTTGTGACCCTCTGTGACATCCTCTTTCTCTCTCTTTTTTTTTTTTGACATTTGAATACAGTGATTGTACTAGAGTCAAGCCCATTTAAGTGAATATACTCAATTCTATCTAAAGGAATACAGCCTGTTAGCTTCCACATGGGAGCTGAATATATATCTGGTGAGTATTCCAGCGACCCTTTGTGTTAAGTGCATACCATTAACAATGAATTCTGATTTTTTCCAAGTTATATAATTTGATATCTTGACAGCCCAGACACTTAAAGCACTACTATTTGTTTTAAATGGCTTTATTTTATTGTTTAAATGTCAGTATCAAAATAAAGTAACGCATACAGTCATGTCAGTTCTAGTGCCAGGGAAGTGCTCCCGTTGAGAAGATTCTTGAAAGAGTTTGTTCTAAAAATGGACTCAAAAGTCAATTGCAATGTCTCTTGGCTGAATCCTTAAATGACTCATGAAACATATTTATACTGCATTTTCTGTTTAGCTGGTGCATTTAATAAGGCACCGAAGCAGAAACAGCAAAAGAAGCACTGCATCTTAACTTACTGAAGTTGACATCGTTGCCAGGTTTAAAAAAAAAAAAAGAAAAGAAAAAAATACTGACTATGGGAAATAATTGAGGAATGCTTGACAGAAGCCACAGCCCAGATAAATGAACAGACCTCTCGGTGGGCTTTAATTGTATAATCTGCTGGATTATTATATGAGGCTTGGCATTAAAGGAAGAAAATAAAAGATTCAAGAGACTGAGCATAGTTTGTAATATTTTTACGTACGAGAATGGCAGGGAGAATTGATTCTCTCCTGCCTTCACGCCATTCAGACCTGTTTGGGGTTTACGAGCCTGTCACATTTCAGAGCAGGCATTGACTTTCTACTTCAAAGTGGCTAAAGATCTTTCCCAAAAGACTTTTGTTGACCACAAACCTTTAGGCAGGGTAACGCTAACCTTCAGGGAAATCACTCTGAAATAGCTGTTTACAAAGAACAAAAGTATACCTAGACTCTTTGAGCACTTATTTTTTTAGGGTTATTCTTTAAGGTTCTTGGGCATAAAATGCTTTTCCACTGCATAGGTCATTCTGTGACCTACCTAAGTGAGTATTCTGTTCATCCTGGTTTATTTCCTTAACTCTGGGGTTGTTTGCACACATTTTTAAATAACTGTCCCACTTGATGTACGATCCCTGTTAATGACTTTGCTTCGGAAACCCAGCTGGCTATGAAGCTGACCTCAGTTTATGGCATTTCAGGGTAATCAGCTGGGACAGAAGAGTCACCTCCATTTTGAGTACATTGCACTGTGATACACACCCATCTAGGCTTATTATGATGGACGTTTATATCCCCTCCAAGCTTTCATGCCGGCCACTGTCCTGTTACAGGGAGAGCGTGTGGCACAAGACCCGCGGACTTGGCCTCTTCAAGGGTCTCCACCTTCGTCTGGACATATCATAGGAGTCATGCTTTTGCTTTCTATGGCCAGGAAAAGGCTTCTCCTCACCAGAAGAGGGATCCAGGTCGATGACCGCATGTCAGTAGTTGCCAAGAACGACGCTGTACTTAGTGGACGATTGCAGAAGAAGGTCTACTGGGTTTTGGCTCCTCTACTGTGTGCCTCCAGATAAGCTGAAAAGTAGCTGCCCCAGAGCTACCCTAGCCCACAGGCCACATGGATGTGGCCTCTGCTGTCACTGAAACCCCTGGGGGGGGCAGTGGGAAGTAAAATGAAAAGTGTGTACTCTGCTCTGAACCCGCTGGGGAGTGGGCACGGAACACAGATAAGGCAGGGTTGGTAATGCTCTCTTCCCAATAAACCCTTCCAAGTCAAAAAGTGTCACATGAAAAAAAAAATCAGAAAGGTTCATTTTTTCCCCCTTCGTTTCATCTTGCTATCTGTCCACCTTGTTTGCTAACAGGACAGGACAGAATCCTCTGTTGGTCTATACCCACTGTGAGGACAAACAGCCGCCGACGGGCCCGCATCTGTTAACAGGGCACATCTACTTTGGGGGAGTTCTGCCTGGCTCCCCTTTCAGTAAAGGCCTTTCCTGATTTTATAGTTGGCCACAAAACACAGGGCTGATCTCTTTCCCTCACTTTGCTCTCTCTTCTCTACCTTCCCTGCTTTTGATGTCGATTCTCTATTAGACACCTGGGATACAGGGTGGCTTTTTACCTTTGCCTGTAAGCACAAGGGAAGGAAGGAGTAAGGTGGCAGAAATATTATTAACTTTAAAACCTTCCCTCTACCTCCAAGATGAGAATAAATGTCCCCCAAAGATTCCCCGAGATATGCACAGACAGCTTCTTCCCCCACAGGAATCTCCTGTCACCTCAGGTTTTTTTCTTCTTTTTCTTCTTTTAATGGAATATAAGACTCTCAGTGTATGGAGAGATCTTTTCAAATAAAACCACTGTTCTGCATGTGTCAAATGACATTTTCATAATATAGAACTCATCCAATCTGTTCCTTTTCAACATTTTCAGTGTTTGTTATCTGATGTCAATTATCTCTTAACTTCCTTACTTCTAACAGTTTCCCAGAGTTTCATTAGACGGTCCAGCTAAAACTCACATATTCCCATGTAACTTTTCAAGCAACAGAACAGAAGTGCGTATGAGTGGCTGATGTTAACCAAACCAAAGGCCACTTGAGAATGCCACTGAAAGAATAGTGGCTGAAGGTTATAAATAGGTGACACTATTTATAAAGCATCAACAAAATGTTTCATGATGTGTAACATAAAGCCCAGGCAGTCATATTGTTAAAAGCCTGTTCCTGTGCCTAATGTCTACATAAATAGCAGCATGAACACAGTATCATGAGATGCTTTGTTTGGCATTAAGCTAATCACAGGCACAGGAGATGAAACCTTTCCTACTCATGGCTGGTCTCCCTTAAAAAAAAGAAAGAAAGAAAGAAAGAAAGAAAAGTTGGAGGGGGGGCTTATGGTGTTAGAAAGCACAGTAACACACAGCAGAGTCCCAAAGAATCCAAATTATTTAAACATTCAGCAATGATCATATATTGTGGTCCTTAAGTCCAACAATAGCATTTTGATAACAGGAATGCTAAACTCTTGGCCTTAACCTCACCCAGCACTTGTTGCTACTGAAAGATTAACGTTATCTCTCTATTTAAGTAACCCACATATATGTCCAAAATTAGACCGTAAAGCAAAAGCCTTCTTGGCTAGAATAAAATGGTTTTTAACATCAATTTATAAATACTCTGAAAATGTAAGTCACTTTCCCTGAGCTGAATGACTAATGCATTACAAGATTTTGTGATACCCAAACCATTGAATGTCAGAAAGATTTAAGTTCAAATCAACATGCATTTATTCTATGGTATAGTAATATGGAAGGCTGATGGCATGAATATTTTACAGTAATGTTTCAATATTAAAATCCCCACATTGAGATTCCGGAGTAACATACAAATTATATTTAACCATCAAAAAATTCATTGAAGTACTTATTAGAGTATCAGTAATAATAGTCATTAAAATTTTATGATCACTTAAAAGAACACTAAATAAAGACAGTTTAGTAAATGCCCTATTTACATATTTTAACAAGACTTACATAGTAATATCAAAATCACATTGAATTTGAGAGTAAAATTAAACTTGCCCTCAAAAGAACAGATACATTATGGATCCGCCCTGATAAATTTGCTTGTTTTCACAATAGTGGGGTGAGTTGCACTGATTCATTTGCTTTGCCTTTTTGGACCAGCTGTAATATTATACAAGCTCTGACCAAGGGTCAGGGGTTCAATCTATGGATTAAGAACTGAATTAACTACTAAACAGGCTGTATAGGAATTGGGTCTGCAACCTTAGCCTCATTTAGTACCAAGTCCTATTTTGCTCAACTAAATGCTTACAGATATATAACATATAATTCTACATATTTATAAATAAGCAACATGTATAGGACTATTCCCACCATATACTGTGTAGCAATGTACACATGCGGCTTACCTTCATTCAAAATACTTTAGAATATTTATGAAAGCTCTCATCCTTAAGCATTTTGTTATAAAGAACATCTAGTTGATTTTTCACCACTTTTTAGAATGCCAAAGAAAATCATTTTCCAAAATTGTGACCCTTACAATTTGCACACAGATACAGTGTAGAACATAAAATGGTGGGATTTGTTTTCTTTACCTTAGATGTTTAAGGTTAAGAGTGATCACTGTAAATTCAATGAACTTGAGTAAACGGTAGGCCACTAGAAATTCTCCAAGGGAGATATATGTAGGTACTCAGGGAAGATCGGTGGCGTGGGGTCAACAACCAAGCCTTTTGAAAATAGCCGTGCCATTGACACGGGTCACTTTGGTTTCCTTGGAACGAGTGATTTACTGGCAAACGCATCCACTAGAATCCTAGGGTCTGTCAGAATTTGAGGCTCATGGATGGCAAAGTCATTTGGCAAGGCAGGCACTGCCACAAAACCCAATGAGGAATAAATAAGCCATACTATATATGAGTCCTTAGCTCTTTTCCTTGTTGAGTGCATTTATGCTCTGGAACATTATCTAACATTATGAAATCAGAGAAGGGAAAGGCTTCCCAATATCATACAGTCCTGGATGTGTGTGTATATGTATATTCATGATCATGTGTCCAAGAGATAACTGCAAACTCCAGAAACTCTTGCAATCAGAAATATATAGAAACAATTAAATACAAAATGTTGAATGATGTTTTCAGAAGTACCACCTAAATAAACAGAGAAAAGATACCATTAGAAATATCAGGGCCTTAAAAAAATATATTTGGGCCTATCTTCATTCTATGGTGGGTCACAGATTCAGCAAAAAGCTCATGATCATCATTCTTCCTGCTTCCCTTCTTCAAGAAAAGAAGAATTAAGGTCTCTCACTTCCACTGGACACCAAATAAGGAAGACGGAGCAACAATTTATATGGTAGTGATAGTGAGCTTTACAGTTAGGACATTAACTTTTTTTCTGCAAAAGTCCAGCTAACACTCAGCTAGAAGCTCTACTGTATGCTGAAATATATGCAATGGCAGCAGAAGACCAAAAATCCACAAACAGTAATTTACAATGTATTATGGGCCCTTCTTCCTGAAATATGTTTTGTTTCCCAATAATATTTTTTGAGGTTTGTCTCAACATCCAATTACATTTCTCACGAATATAGAGTGGTTTGTTTAGTTGAGAAGTGACTAGAACCCAGGAAACTGACTTGCTAGCTCCACAGAGTACACCCAGCACATGTAGCTGCCAGACAGTCCGGCGGAACTAGAAATACCTAGTCAGCAAAATACTTAAAAATGTTTTTAGACTGAAATGGTCGGTCGGTGTGACTTAGAAAAGCCTGTGTCTACAACAATGACTCAAGAAGATCCAACACACACAACTTCTCCATCTCATGGCCTTTCCCAAAATTAATAAATAATCCCTTTTGATAGCAAAAAGGTGTCAACACATAGAGAACTAAATTTTTATATAATTTAGGAGTCCTCTACTCTATAACAGGGGAGAGTAACGTGACATTTTTAAAAGCCTGGCTCAAGAAATTGACTCATAAGTCAATTTCTGGGTTGGAATCTCAGCTCTGTAACTTATCAACTGTATGATTCTGAACCAGTTATTCAATATCTTTGTTCCCTGATTTTTGAATCTGCAAAATGGGTTAAAAACAGCACCTAACCCACAGTGTGGTTTTGAGGATAAAATAATGCACTGTAACCCATCATTATTATCTAATATATGTTAGATCAGTCCATCACAGAACCAATTTGCTAGTTTAAAAGCTACGCTGTCCCCCGAGAATCCTGTTTACCAATTCAGGCTGATGTTCACTCATTCATTTACTGTTCATGTTCTCCAGAAGAGTTTGGGAAAGGACACACCACTAAAGGAATGGCAAACCAATAAAAAGAATTAATAAGGCCTGAACCTGACAATAAGCATGCGTTTTAGTGGGCCGGAGTAATTATCTGAATTATATAAGCCAATCTTCTCTTCACTAATTCTAATTCATTCACATTACACTGTGAGCACAAAATGAATAGGAGTTTAATCACTTATATGTAACCCAGGAAAATGTTTAAGACATGTTTTATTTGACCTCAAGAAAAACAAACATACAAATATTTACAACAATCTACAATCCTATAAGATGGTAATCCCCCTTCTTCCATGGTCCTTTGATCTATGTTTATAGTTATCATTTGGAGCATCTATCTACTTAAGTATTCTCCATTTTGAGAAAATAGTTCAAGGCAGCGCAGTACTTTGAATGATGTAGAAATAGGGATTGAACTCTACACATGTTTGGTTCACCAATCTGAAATCTGCTATCCCTTGAGATAATATCAATATCGACATCAAATTTGGACACCAGACGTCAACATGCAGGGTGTTTTCCAATGAAGACTCCCATCCCATTTTGCTTTTACATCAGCCAATGAATATGGATAAGACCCTGAAAGGNGGACACCAGACGTCAACATGCAGGGTGTTTTCCAATGAAGACTCCCATCCCATTTTGCTTTTTCATCCCATTCAGCCAATGAATATGGATAAGACCCTGAAAGCAGCCCTTGATATGTATCCACAGCACAAATTTAATGTAAGTGGCATATAAGTGATATTTATGTATAAAATTTTGCTTACTTACTCTAGGCTAAAGCACTCAAAGCACTAACCTTGACCTACCCTATCCAGATGGGCAAAAATCCAATTTATTATCCAATTTAAAGAATTTTCTTTTCTTTACGTTTCATTGGAAAATTATGCCTACCTCACGGTACTCCTAAAAGAAACATCCTAGTGTTATGTGCTTAAAAATCTTTTGACAAAAAGATACAATACTGAGGGTCACACATGGTCATTATTTTTGTCAATTCCACTCATCTGATCAAAAGATAGCCACCGGTTGTTGCAGCCTTGTTGCAGATGAGGGAAAAGGAGGCGGAGAATATTCTTAGCTGGCATGTGCAAGACATGTGATGATAAAGCCACATCTCTTGGAAGAAAGGATGCTCTAGTTAACACCTGAAGTTCTCAACAGTGCTGTTCCCACATTTGTCACCCAGAAGAAGCAGAATGTCCTGTAATTAAACAAGCCATCTGGGGGCAGGTCATCAACCATAGAAGACAAAATTCCACTCTCCCAAGTCATCTTGGGTTTGCTGATCAGAACTACAGACTGATGATATGCAGGGATTAATCTATGATAATAGATAGCTCCACTGATTTTTCTGATGAAATGACTATTGTTCCTTCTAATATTCCCAAATCCAGTTAGGCACTGGGTCAGGTAATTCTGCCTTTGAAATGTTTCTTGAGTCCATCTCTCTCTTTCAAGGCCCACTGCCACCACTCTCGTGTGGACCCTCACTGTTTGACCCTTGAAATGTCTGCAGTGTCGTGTCTCAACAGACTCCACACCTGTCCCTTTCTCCGTTCTCCCATCATGGATACATGGACACCTAAGACTTCCCTTAAGGTGCAAAATCCTTAACAGGATGCCTGCTTAACTGGATGTTACAGGATATGGGGCACATATTTGGTCTGGAATTTAAGCGATGCCCTCCACGTGTCTGGGACTTATCTACTCCTTCATCCTTATCTCCAAATTCTGCCTTCCACAGAAACTGGACTCTAGCCAGAATGATACTTACCATAGCCTGAAAACACCACTTAAGTTGCACCTGTGGTTTCAGTTCTACCTGCATGACTTCGCTGACCACAATGACCCCAGCGAGGAAAGGACCTCCTCTTGACTTCTGCTGTTCTAAAAACTAACATTCCTTGAAGAACAGTAGCAAGACCACTTCTAAAGGACTTCTTAAAACACTCTGGTCATCTTTATCAGCTCAGGAAGGGAACTCCGCCGGATATGCAGGAGACCTCTTCCGTACTCTCGTAAATTGTTAGTTTTCTTTTAGGTGTTCTTTGATCTTTTTCAACTAGATCATCAGCCCTTTAGAAGCACAGACTCTACACTTGAAATTCCCTGTACCTATAAGAGTGATCAACACATAATGGAAAACTTGTTCACTATGATATTAAGAGCAATGTGTTTCTCCCTTTTATTAAATAGCTCCAATGGAAAACACAGAAAACATATATTTATATAATATTATATATGTACATATAATTATATATTTTTTCCTCACAAAATAGTACACGTAATTATTTCATTAGTAGGCCATGCTTTTTATCAGTGTTTTGCTTCTTATGAGCCCAATTTAGAAGGTCAAGATTTTCCTGATGAATAAACTAAAATGCATACAAATCACTCTGGTTACAGGTTTCTTTTTTCAAAATACTCCATGTTGATTTGAACCTTTTGAAGTTCCAAAACAAATAAATGGCTAGTGTATTTGAAAGGAATTTCCATATTTCTAGATGAGATTGGCACTTTTTAAAGAAATGGAAATAAAGGCAATACAGTAACGTGAACTAATCTAAATGCTTCCTACAGAAGATACTGTCATTTCAACAGTATTCTTATTTTCCCCCTAAGAGTTCAAAATATTTACCTTTAGGATCATAGTTCAATGCATCTTATGACTAAAGTTGGCAGTAATCAAAATCATTCAACTATCTTTTAAGAAGCGGGAACAAGAAACATCTTGTTTGCAGCATTATAGAGACTAGCATTAGTCATGTAGGTGATATCATTATATCTAGCTAAATTCCTGCATCCTATAAATGGTACACTTCCATGTCCAGAAAACACTGATGTAAACAATTCCTTGCACCTGCTCTCCAGGCAAAGCAGGGAAAGTGCCAGTGATGAAGCTTTGTTATTGAGTCAGTAAGGCAACTGAAGAGTTGCTTTACTAATTTTTGAAGATACAGGGAAAGAAGAAAGGTATCTTAAAACTAATCAGATGCTTACAAATACTGACAAAGATAACTAGACTATGCAGCCCTGAAAATGTCCTCATGTCACATTAAACTAATGACCTTTCTAGAAGATACATTACCCTCCCAATGATGTTGAAGTCAATAGTTACTAAATACAAGAAATATATTGAGGATTAGCTAGTATCATTTATGGGCTAGGCTGGGCATAAATAACTTGCTTGTGCCTGTGTACAGCAAAATGCACAAAAACACAAATATATAACAAGGCAGGTTTACACAGAGAGTAAATACTTATTGTGCTCAAGGATGTATATCCATGTGGCTCAAAGGCTACTGTTCTAGCAAGATCATCACTCACAACTCAAACTCTACCAGTCAAGTTCACACTCTTAGACCAATATTACTTGGAAAAGATCTGACACCCTCTCCACTACCCAAAACTATGCTAGGTCAATATCATTTCCCCTAAGACCTAGAAAAGAGCCCAGAGGGGCACAAACCCCCCACGAGTAACCACCAATGCTCACCTTGCTGTCTTTCTTCCATAAATCATAGGCAGTTGGGTGTTGAACACTAAAAATCTGGAGAGGAATAAATTCCTAGAACCAAGAAAAGAGGCTTGCCATCCCTCATTTCCAGCAGCTATGAGTTTCTGTTACTATGTTCACTTACCACTGCAAAGATGAAAAAGCATTCAGATACTTAACACTGTCTAATAATAGGAGACAGTTTAGAACAGAAATAATTCTAGACCTTTAAGAAACCTGTCAAAATTTCCCAGAGGTAAGAAACAATGACCTACAGTAGACTGTGGCCACGACCCTGGGGTCCACGTGCTAACTCTGAAAAAGTGCCAGGAGATATTTGATGACAAGTGATCAAGACATCATTTCTGTGCCCTATCTGGACCAGATAATAGACCCTGAAATGAATATTCAGCATACCCGCCTTCAATGTCGCATGGAAATCCACAGAGAGACACAAGGAAAAAATGAAATTCTTTTTCAGTTTAGGCTATTCTTGAACTGATACAAGACCCAATTCTCCTCTCTGTGCCATGGCTCTCAAATTAGTATCTCCAACCCTGAAATGCTTACCCAGATTCTAGTCCCTAGTTTTAATCAGTGTGAGTCATTTTGATTTAGAAACCCCAATATTGCTTGAAATCCAGCACCCCTGACCTAAATAAACTTGTGCTGAGTTCATGTTTACTCCTTATCAGAGGGCTGGACTCATAGGACAGAGAGAGCACTCAACAATACGTGTTCGGTGAATTGCTTCTTCTCATACCAGTTTCCTCTCTCACCTCCCCAATTCTGTTTCTGGCCACTGGTTTCCTACTTTGCTTCTTTGAAATATTCAGTTGTATCCAGTTGTTCTCTTCCCCAACCCCCACCCAGGCTGAGGGTGCCTCATTCAAACACTCATCAAATCACTCAACTCTTGGGGCCCCTGGGTGGCTCAGTCGGTTGAGCCTTTGACGTTGGCTCAGGTCGTGATCTCAGGGGTCCTGGAACAGAGCCCCTCACTGGGCTCCATGCTCTGTGGAAGTCTGCTTGTCTGTCTCTCTCTGCCCCTCCCCCCGCTTGTGTGCTCTCCCACATGCTCTCTCTCAAATAAATATAATCTTTTAAAAACGTCTCTCAACTCTTTCCACAAACTCTGTCAGAATGACCTCTTTGAATGCTGGAAGCCTCAGTCAGATGCTGACCACCTTATACTTGGGCCAATGTCACTGTCTCCCAACTCAGCACCATCACCAGCCGTCTCACTGCCCTTTCATCTCATCGGACTACTTCTACAGGATTAGGATTCATAAGAATAACAGCTTCGCTCCTTTTTTCCCTTCCAAACCCACATTGGCTCCCAACTGTTTGTTACAGTTAACTCTGAACTACCACAGCTGTCTTTAGATGTCTCCCTAAGCTGAGTCAAGCCCGCCTACCAATCTTTATCACAGAGGGAATGTCTCCACAGCCTCCTTGATTGCTTTTGTCCCGACTACACTTAGATAAACTCTTTTTTTTTTAAGATTTTATTTATTTATTTGACAGAGAAAGAGAGAGAGATCACAAGTCGGTGGAGAGGCAGGCAGAGAGAGAGGAGGAAACAGGCTCCTTGCCGAGCAGGGAGCCTGATGCGGGACTGGATCCCAGGACCCTCCGATCATGACCTGAGCTGAAGGCAGAGGCTTTAACCCACTGAGCCACCCAGGCACCCAATTTAGGTAAACTCTTTACTGTTATTCCATTGGGGAAAAAAAAATCTATATTAACATTTGTTCTCTGTATGAGGTTGATCCTTATACTGTTGTGCTTCTCATTTTTTGTCACCTGATCTCTAAACGAAGACTAAATTCCAGGTTGCTAGAGCTGGTAATGTAAGAGGCAATATACACAGAGATTAAGACCCAAACTGGAGTAGACTGCTCAGGTTCAGTTCCCAGTGAACTCAGGCAAGCCTTTTAAACTCTATGTCCCAGTCTTCTCATGTGTGGAAAGAAAATAATAATATCTACTTTATATGGTTGTTGTAAGAAACGGGCACATATACACATTTACACAGAGGTGGGTACATACAGATATAAAGTGCTTAGAAGAGTATGTGGCATGGTTAGTAACTCAGTTAATTTTAGTTGTTACTCTGTTTCTTCTAGCTTCTATTCTCCTTCATCCTCTCCCTCTCTCTCCCCTCCTCCTCCCCACCAAGACTGTGGGAACATCTGTCCATTTTCCCCCAAAGTGCTACTACCTGACTTCTGCCCACACCAAGCTAATGAAACTGTTGTTGCCAAAGTCAGATTTGACTTATTTATTGCCAAGCCCAAAAGTACTTTTTAGTTCTTTCAGTTGACCGTTCAATGGCTTTTTTAAAACCAGACCCTCCTTAAAGCTCCATTTCCTTGGCTGCTGGGATACCACATTCTCTCGGATTTTCCTCCCACCTCTCCAATCTTCTTCATCTCCTATAGATTCCTCTTCCCCACCCTTGACTTAACACCAGGATCCCAGGATTCTGTCCTGAACGCACCCTTCTTATGTATTAAACTTCGAATCCCACCTCAAATCAGCATGTCAAAAACTGTAGGTATCCCTTCTCCCCTTTTTTACCCCAAATCCTGCTCCTCATCTTGGATTCCCCAGAGCAGTGGGATGCGGCATGAGTGACCCCGTGGCCTACGTCAGAGATGACTCTGTATGCCCCTGTCCCCGATTCTGCTAACTTTTACTACCCCCTGACAGTTCACTTCTCAGTCCAGAGCTGACACCTGACTTCAGTCTCTCGTTTTCTTCCCTGGATTCCTCCAGCAGGATCCGAACTGGCATCTTTGCAACTACCCTTACCGGCTACCTTGCATTTGGCTTGCATTACAGTCTAGCTCCCTAAACATGGGGATCTAATCATATCAGCCCCCAGGTTGAACTCTTCACTGTGTCACCCACTACTGTCTGGATAAAATGCAAACTCCCGAGGGCCAGTCTTCAGCAGGACCCTGAAGCTCATCTTGCCAGCCTCATCTCTCATCATTCACCTTCTCAGACTCTAAAGTGAACCACCTACCATTCTAGAAAAGCGTCATTCTCCTACATCTATTCTGCTTGAGAATCTCTCACATCCCTCACCCTTCTCTGCTTCTCTAAATCCTTCTTGTCCTTTAGGGTTAAAGGTAGTTGTCACCTCTGCAATAAGCCTTCCCTGGCTTCCCCAGATTCAATCGGGCAATCTTCCTTTGTGTTTCATTCGCATCTTCTGCATACCTATAACACTGCGGTCCTTGTAATCTTATCATTCCTTTCTATCCCTGGGACTGAACTCTTTAGGGACAGGAGGCAAGCCTTATTCATCTTATCCTCAGAATACAATAGAGTCACTGCTACTTAGCTGATCAATATGCATTGAATGAGTGAATGAACGAACCTTGGTGCGGTTCCCCTTGCATAATACGCAACCTCATCATATTTTTGGTCAAAAATGTTTAAAATCATGACTAGCTTTCTTGATAATGTAATGCCCCAGGAGAAAGATATAATACCAAGTGAATTAATCGTGCCATTCTCCACAATAAGGAAGCACTGTTGGTAAAAAGATTGGTGAGTATGAAAGTAAAAAAATCTCGAGTAAGTGACCATATCATCCCATAGTTTATAATTGTGAAAGAGGTCATAGTGGCAACGTGAAACCAAGTACTGATTCTAAGAGATGCATGTATAGATACAGCTGTAAAAAATTTTCAGTGATATCTATGTTATATCAAGAACTACACAACTGCCCATACAACTTGACCCATTTTTCCCTCCCTTATAAAGTTGCCCTAAAGAAACGATTCAAAAAACAGGGGCACCTGGGTGGCTCAGTGGGTTAAAGCCTCTGCCTTTGGCTCAGGTCATGATCTCAGGGTCCTGGGATCGAGCCCCACATCGGGCTCCCTGCTCAGCTGGGAGCCTGCTGCCTCCTCTCTCTCTGCCTGCCTCTCTGCCTACTTGTAATCTCTCTCTCTCTGTCAAACAAATAAATAAAAATTTAAAAAACAGTTTTAAGAAATGATTCAAAAAACAAAACTATGTTTGGTTGATATGTTTATAATGGAAGCAACAAATGATCCCCAGAAAACAAACAGGAAAATTATGACATTAATTTTTAGTGGCAAAGCATTTAAGAAAAATACAAAAGTATATGCAAGAAACAATGTACAAATTCTGATTGCAACTGTGAAATACATGTGGGAATCAAGGGGTCCTAGAAAAATAAAAATTGTATTTCCTGTAAATTGCTTTCAAAGTGGAAAAATGGAAAGATCAGAAACAGTATGATGCCAAGGAAAGTCAGTTTTTAGATATCTAATTAGTTTTTTAATCTAATTATTAAATTGCTAACAATTTAGGGGCACCTGGTTGGCTCATTCAGTTAAGTGTCCGGCTCTTGACTTCAGCTCAGGTCATCTCAGGGTTGTGAGTCTGAGTGCCCCTCTATGGATCCGCACTCAGCAGGGAATCTGCTTCTCTCCCTCTCCCTCTGCTCCTTCCCCCATGTGCAAGCACACTCTCTTTCTAAAATAAATAAACCAATCTTTTTTAAAAAATTGCTGGGGTGCCTGTATGGCTCAGTCGTTAGGCATCTGCCTTTGGCTCAGGTCATGATCCCAGGGTCCTCGGATCGAGCCCCACATCAGGCTCCCTGCTCAGTGGGAAGCCTGTTTCTCCCTTGTCCACTCCCTCTGCTTGTGTTCCCTCTCTTGCTGTCTCTCTCTGTGTCAAATAAATGAATAAAATCTTTAAAAATAATAAATAAAATTTTATGGATTGCTAACAATTTCAAAGGGAAATGAATACAGTATCTTCAGAACCCAAAGTGACTAATCACTTACTACACATCTATTATAGACTAGATCCTCTGAAACACGTTTCTTAGTTCATACAATTATATACAAAGTAGGTACTCTTATTTCCATTTTATAGATGAAGGATTTGAGTTGCAGAGAGGCTAACTGGTAAATTCAAGTATCAAAAGCTATTAATAGGATGGCCAGGAGTCAAATCCAAGTACACCTTGGTTCTGACCCGAAACCTTTCTACTACAACATCCCACTGCAGGTCATTCTTTCACAAATTTGAATTTTAACAAACAACAGAAAATGAAAAGAAAAGAAGAGAGGGATGCCTGGGTGGCTCAGTCATTTAAGCATCTGCCTTAGGCTCAGGTCCAGATCCCAGGGCTCTGGGATTGAGGCCCCCTTAGGGCTCCCAGCTCGGTGGGGAAAGTCTGCTTCTCTTCCCTCTGCCCCTCCCCCTGGCTTGTGCACACAGGCTCGCAGGTGAGCGCTCTCTCTCACTCTCAAATAAATAATTAAATCTTTTTTAAAAATAAAAATAAAATAGATTAAAAAAAGAAGAGAAAAATGAAAAAAATTCAGAAGGAAGGAAAAGAATTATAAATAAGAAATACATATTCCCCAATTAGCCAAGGCTTATAAAAGATGTCAAAATAGGTATCTTTTAGTCCATTTTAATTGTTTCACTTTTCATTTGTTTAGGAAAGATGGTTATAGTATGTATGTTCTCATTTATCAGTGCTCGCGCCGGCCTCCTGCATTCTGGGCATCCACCGGTATGTGAACCCGGGGGAAGAGGACAGTCCTAACTCCCCTCAACATGACAACTAAAACTTAAGACGCCTGCTAACCTGAGCCCCAGCAGCAGAGTGGGTACCTGCTCAGCAAGCAGAAAGCCTTGCCCGATCTACCAAAAGGGACTATGACTCCAAGGAGGAGTGCTGGTAACTCACCCCCACGCACCTGGCGGTGGGAGCTGACCGCGGCAGGGGCTTTAGGGGATGTTCCTGGGCAGGAACTAAGCGCTGGGCTAGCCATTCAGCTTCCTGCAGCCTTGCCCATCTCCTGAGCCTGTTTCTCAGGCCGTCCCATTGAGTTACCAATTTTCCTGCCCATTTATGATCAAGTTAACTAAGGTTGCTTTCTGTCGATTAAAACCAAGAGCCCTAGTCAGTCAACTAGTGCACTAGGAACAACTGACCAACTGATGCTAAACTACTTTGCTGCTGTTTCCTCAGGCCTCCCTCCCCGTTTCCCCGTCAAACGAAAGGTTTCCATATAAGAGATTAGAGCAGGATAGACACCATCAAATAAAATAATAAGAAAGCAGCTACACACTTTAATAAAAGTCAAATTTCTTGGCCCAAAGAGGTCACATCCAGACCCCTAGGATAATGTACCTATGAAACTGGAGATGCACTTCCTTTAATCTTGGAGAAGCCACGGGAATGGAAGAATCCCATCTATAGACATGGACATGTCTAGCCTCACCAGAAAAAGAGAAATAGAAGATTTTTAAAACTATAGATCCTGAGGTGTATCCCCTACTGAATTTTGCAGTAAATTCGGCTCAGGGCCCCATGAGCAAGCATGAGTTCGCTCAAGCACACAATACAAACTATAGTTGCCTTTGGTAGTGAAGTTCCCTTCTTCCTCATATTCTGTATTTTCCACATTCTTTTTCTATCACGAATAGTTTATCCTTTTGAAAGGAGGAAAACAAATGTAAAGGCCAAATCATGTCATATCATGAAAATCCTCATATCCCTTTTTGATTGGGTTATTCCCCTAGTAGATGCGTAGAATACTGCAGACATCCTGATAGTGTTTTCAATAGGTACTTAGCAAAATCTCCATGAAAATCCTGTGGATAAGACACAAATGTAGAGAGTGGTTGATAGTAAATTTGGAAGAATTCGAGGCTGAACGACATTAGAGTTGGGTGAACTCACAGCTGGATTTACTATCATACTCAAATTATATGTATTGATGGCTTGGTCAGTTTGCAGAGAAAGAAAACTCCCAAGGTGGGATAGGCATTCTTACGGTATGTCCTGCTCGACATTAGTTATGATGACTTAAATGGGTGATGCATATTAAGGAGGGCACTTGTTGTGATGAGCCCTGGGTGTATATGCAAATGATAAATCACTAAATTCTACTCATGAAACAGAAACAAAAAATTACAATGACTTGAAGACAAAGACTGCACATGTATTATAATACTTCCGAGTGAGCCAAAGAAGTGTTTTGCTTCTATAGAATGGCAAAATGACTCTACAGAACCCAATTCAAGAAGATTTAAAAAAAAAAATAATATGGCTAAATGTAAAATTCAAGATTACACTGAAAAATCAAGAAGGTAAGTAAAGACTAAAGGAGTCAAAACCCGATAATGATTCATGAAAAACAAAAACAAAAACAAAAAAACCCCAGAAAACTAGAGCTCCCTGAGAAATAGCACCAGCAGTGTGGAAAGAGCTCCTACAATACCAAAGGGAGCCAACAGATCTGGTAGGCGCTATTTAGACATGAAACATCAGTCCTATTTTCTGCAAGTCTGAGAACCATATTTTCAAGAAGGACATAGGAAATAAAAAAATAACAAAAGTAAGACTATCAAAATGATAAGGGACCTTAAAGTAATTGTAGGGAAGAATGAGAGATACTGAGCCGGGAAAAGTGTGAAGGAGGGAAAAGTACGCAGTTTCTGATTTTTTTTAATAAAGATTATTTATTTATTTATTTATTTTATTTGACAGAGAGAGAGATCACAAGTAGACAGAGAGGCAGGCAGAGGGAGAGGGGGAAGCAGGCTCCCCGCTGAGCAGAGAGCCCAATGAGGGGCTTGATCCCAGGACCCTGAGATCACGACCTGAGCCGAAGGCAGAGGCTTAACCCACTGAGCCACGCAAGCGCCCCCAATTTC
Organism: Ailurus styani; assembly: GCA_002007465.1. Classification (NCBI taxonomy): domain Eukaryota; kingdom Metazoa; phylum Chordata; class Mammalia; order Carnivora; family Ailuridae; genus Ailurus; species Ailurus styani. The sequence goes on along the minus strand of LNAC01000637.1, from coordinate 698,562 downwards.
TGATTTTTAAAACATGTTGCTATGCATGGAAGTATATAAACTGCTCTGTGGCTCCACAAGGCAAAAGTAGAGATAATCAGCTGATGTTCCAGAGAGGCAGTGAAAAAGTTCTTTACATGGGCATAGTCAGGGCAAGGACAGATGAAGAGGTTGGAGTTAAAAGTACCAAGGCTTACCCTAAGTTTATTCCATTGAGCCAAGATTTCTTTTGCTCTATCTTTGTGCTCCTTGGCTCTGCCAGAGCTTAAAAGACTTTAAGCATAAGAAAAACAGTAGTGGGCACCTGGGTGGCTCAGTCGGTTAAGCCGCTGCCTTCGGCTCAGGTCATGATCCCAGGGTCCTGGGGTGGAGCCCGCATGGAGCTCTCTGCTCAGCAGGGAGCCTGCTTCTCCCTCTCCCTCTGCCTATCACTCTGCTCGTGCTCTCTCTCTCTCTGTCAAGTAAATAAATAAAATCTTTAAAAAAACAACAAATAAAAACAGGAGTTCTGGGGTTTGTGGCCACTAACATCTATGAAGGGCAAAGAAATCCTCAAGAGTGGATTTTCTGACCCATTTTCAAGGCACTGGTTTCCAGATCTGAAATAAATATTACAAATGATTATGATGGTACAATTTGATACAGAAAGTCTTGCTCCTTGTAAATGCAAATAACAACTAAAATGTCTCTAACCCACATAAAAATAACTAGTTTGTGGCTATGAATTTTTAAATGTCATCTGTAAATTTGGAAATCCCTTCCTTCCCAGGTGCCATTCTTTTCTATTTGCAGATTTCCCAGTCATTCATAATCCTTCCCCTCTCACCACTTCCCTCCACCTCTAGCTTTTTAGGTACCCCACTCCTGAATTCTCTTCCTCTTCGTTTTGTTCACTCTGTGTCTGGTTCTTACTTTCTCAGATGCCATCTCAGCTCGTCAGCACATCCTACCCCTGCTTTGTTCTATTTCCACTCTGCTCCATCTAGTGGAATGCCTTTTTCTACAGCACGGCGCCATTGACAGCGTGGTCCCATTAAGAAAACCTAATATTCTTCGTGGTGACGGGCTAAGAAATAAATGTAGGAAACAGCATCTAAATAAAGGCATCAAAACTTCTGGTGCGAAAACTTAGGTGTCATTTCCCAAATACCAGATGGAAATCTAGAATTCTGATAGCATAACTTATTTGAAGAAAGTGGGAACACGTTTGGTGCAATAACAGCATAAGGTCAATAAAGCTATAAGAAATAAAAGACAGGTAAAGGATTATTTTCTCTCTTATGGAAGCTTTGTTAGCATGTTACTGTTAGATATAAATTATTTGATTATTGTGAAATATGCTTTAGAGATCATTAAGAAAGTCTGTGCTGGGTGGTAAAGTTCACAATATTAGAAAAGTAAAAATACTCCTATGCTTTGTTTTTTATACATATATAGAATACAAGGTGTGCTTGGAATTGTGAAAATTAATTTCATCACAAAGGCATGGGTATGATAAACATTACATATTCTTCTATGAGGATATTTTACAATGTTCATGGAAAACGAACTGTATGATAAACCTAGAGCCTGATGGTATACTTTCTTTAGATATACTCTGGTTAATCCACTCATGATATCCCCATGATGACAGTAATCGTTTTTTACAGTTAGAAGGATCTGAGAGTGTAGAGCCAGAAATTCGAATTTCGTGCCCTTCCTGCATTCATAGTGAACACCCTAATTGTGAATACAAGTAACTCTGTTGAGCCCGACTGGATCAAACCTTAAAGACTCAAGATAAGCCCAATCCAGCGTAGTGTCTCCTACAGTCTTACTTCTGGAATTGAGCAACACAAATAAACATGGGCCTGATTATTACCATCATAGAAATAAAAACTGTTATTTTTGAATTTGATTGGGGAGAGAAAGATCACAGAAATAGACCAGAAAGAAAATAAATAAAACTCTTTCTGAAAATGACAGCAGGTCTAGGCATACCCCACTCTCATGCCAACACCCCCAGTTCATTCATTTAGTCATTTGCTCCCCAAACCTATAGCTAGGGTGCTCTTCTTTTTTTACTTTTTTAAAGATTTTATTTATGTGAGAGACAGAAATAGACATAGAGAGAGAGCACAAGCAGGGTAAGGGGTAGAGGGAGAGGAGAAGCAGATACCCCGCTGAGCAGAGATTCCCAGCGTAGGGCTTTATCCCAGAACCCTGGGACCATGACCCGAGCCCAAGGCAGCTGCTTAACCGAATGAGCCACCCAAGCACCCCTAGGGCATTCTTCTTAACACATAAATCTAGTCTGGGGTGCCTGGGTGGCTCAGTGGGTTAAAGCCTCTGCCTTCAGCTCAGGTCATGATCTCAGGGTCCTGGGATCGAGGCCCAAATCAGGCTCTCTGATTGGCGGGGAGCCTGCTTCCTCCTCTGTCTCTCTGCCTGCCTCTCAGCCTACTTGTGATCTCTCTCTCTGTGTCAAATAAATAAATAAGATCTTCAAAAAAAAAGAAGAAGGAAAAGGTGTCTTTATAAAACAAACACACACACACACACACACACACACACACACATACACACCCCATAAATCTAGTCTTACCCAAACCAAGAAAGAACAAAACCTTTAGAACACCTCGTTAATGCACTAGGTGTTCATTCTTCACTGGTATCACTTCATATATCACTTTCCTCAAAAACCCAGCCTGGGGGCAGAAGCCCTCCCTATGTGCATGGACGGTGAACTACTCAAACTCCTATTCACTGTTCCTCCTCATCACCAAGGATCGTGCTTAGACCAAAGGCGTCGGTAACACACTTCTGTCGAGCGGGTCTACGAAAACACGACGGGATGAAACGAAGATACCAAGGGAGCACTGGCACAAAAACCCACGAGCTGACACTGGACGTTTCAGAGCTCAGTGTTATTCAACATAAACAGAGAAAGATATTTTTTCCCCGAACATAACGTTTGGATGCCAAATAATTTTGCCCATTGGGTGAATACGGATATGAGACAGCACTGTGAGAAACCAATCTAGGACACAGTTAGCGAGTTAAGTCAGAATGGAAGTAAGTAAAAATCTCCCTATTGGACTTATTAGCTCCAATATCTAAGTGACTCCCTGGGGAGAATTTGGCTCTTATATAAGAATGCTCACTTTTTTTTTCACCAGAACGGAGTCTAATCAAGTGTGTAAATGCTGCAATACACCAAATGGCAGAGGAGAATTAATGTTCCTCTTGTGGGCTCCTGAACCGTCTCACCACTGGGAAGTGACTTAGGCACCGAACAGAACAGAGATCATTAGAAACAGTTATGCAAAACTCATGAAGAGAAATACCCTTGCTTTATGTGAAGGTTAGAATTTGATGATCTCTTCTTAGGTGCCCTTGAAGTGGAGACTTAGGTATAATACCAAGTCGTATCCACGCACGTTCACAGGGCTCAAAGTAAGGAAAGAAAAAAGCCAGGTGACGGTTCCTGTGGTTGTCTATTGTTGGCTTCCAACCTACCTGAACAATATTATCTTAGCTGTTCTAGTGAATTAATTCCTCTGTCATTTAAAAAAAAAATTTTTTTTTAAAGAGGTCACACATAACCCACGAAGACAAAAACTCTGACACCACCATCACAAGGAGAAACCTGGTGAAGGGCTGAAGTCACCAGAAGTGCAGGTGAAGTAACGTGACTTTTAAGCACACATTGTTTTTCACCACGAAGTCAGAATTAGATGACAAACAAATAAGAGGAATGTTATGGCAAACTATTTGCTAAACGACAGCCACACTGGTGAATTTTGGTTTGTACATTGTCAGGTTCCTTCATCCTCTGTGATCAGAGAGCCTTTGACACCCTAAGTCACAATCACAGATGACCACCTTGCATGATTTCTCCCTTCGACACAGCAAGTTCACCGAATTAGAGTAAGACTCTGGAAGTCCTGTCTACCTGCACATCAAACTTCATTTTGGCAATTTTTTTTCCTGTTAGTAAAACTAACACACACACACACACATACACACACACACACACACTTAAATCTTATAGGAAAAGGCTTCTACCTCTGCCAAATTTCAGCTGGGAACAAATTTTTATGGCCAGCTAATAAACCTGCTGAAAATAGGGGTTTGATAATGGAAACCCTTCGGAGCCCTTAACTACAGTGTGCACGGCTGTAATAAAAAGAATTAATGCAGTCAATTTGTACTACTGTTCTCGGAACAAAAAACCCTATTTCAACCACAGTCTTTTCAACAGCTGATTGGCAGCCCTGTCCATTTCCCCTCTGCAGTGTTGTCAGGAGTCTTCAACATGATAATGAGCCTGTCACCATATTCAAATAGCCCTGTGACAGCAAGTTTTGTGAGTGTGACGTCCACTGCAAAGGGTCTGTCAAAAAGCACCTTTCAGAAAATGAAAAGAGAATGCTTTCCTGATGATAAACCTAATTTCTCCATAGATAAAAGAGTGAGATTTTTCATCAGATTTTGTCAGTGTTGTGTTGCATTTATCTCTTCAACTGTTCCTGTTTTCTTTTTTAAAAATATACATAAATTTAGATTTGTCAGTGACGGGGGGAAAATGATGATGAAACACATTTTTCGCTCTAGGAAACTGAGTCCATCGTGTTACTACAGAGAGGAAAGGGGGAAGGGGAGAGGAAAAACCTGATGCTTTTCTATCACATTAAACACTGGCAGCAGAAGTGGGAGACTAACTTGTTACTGGCCATCTCGTAAACCTCCAATTCTGTACGCTTCATTCTCTGAGGCCAACTGCCTCCCCCAAATAACCCACAGGAAGTTGCTGTGTTGGAACTGTGTCTCCATACGGGTTACCTCCTCAGTGCTCCGGAGATTCTGTGACTGTTCACAGCAGAGAGAAAGCCCCTGCTTCAGCATTTGAGGGTTATGTTCCTTTGGTAAATTGTGTTGGTTGGCTGAATACCAGGAAAAGTGTGTTTTCACATTTTGGCACATTAAAGTATTTTGTGTGTAACCAAGAGGCTAAAAATTCCTATTGTTGAGGGGAAAAAATTAGTTTTTCTTCAGCTATAAAGAGTCATTTTATCAAAAGCCCACGTTTTCTTGAGCATTGTTTAAATTCCTGCTCCCCACCAATGTAGATAAAAGCTCGGTGTGTTCCACATAAATACGAAAACCTAATTTAGGTATTTTCTCAGAAGCGATGTATGTACATGTCTGTGTATATAAAATACTTATCGATGTCGTACATACATGTTATCCACCCACATAAATGCGTATACTGTACATGTATGTCGAGTGTGTATAACACAATGCAATATTCCCATGTATATGCATAGTCCATACACACACACGCAGGAGGAAGAAAGTCAGGGTTAGCCTTCGGGGACGTTAGCACCTCAGATTGTAATAAAATTCACACGCACCGGACCCACAGAAACCTGGGCAGCTCCGTGGCGCGGCGGTGGAGAGGTGGAAGGAGGGCTGGGATGAAGAAACAGGGGGACAGAAAGCCCGCGGAGAACTGTCATTCTTTCACCCCTGAGCTGCCCTGAATACCACCTTCAGTAAATAAACACATGCAGGAGGTCCCAGAAGCTTCTAAGAAAGAAACCTGTGTAAAAAATGTAAATCCCACGCCCACTTCACCTCAGGCTCCGTGACAATAAAAAGAACCTTGTATGTTAGAAAGCACACAGATTCTGTCCAGCGTGCCACCATATGGCTTAATTCATTACTATTTCTCTATTAAACTATATTCAAACGTGTTTAAAAGGTATTACAAAACATAGACATAGACATAGCTTTGTGTCTCAGTAGCCTGGTTTCGGCGGATGGCTCATGTTGAAGCCCCATTTTTATAACAATATTTTCTTTAAACCTCTGACTGTACGACAACTTCTGTACTTCTGTGAGAGAACAGCATTTGAGAAATCGTCCCGCTATTCAAAAGCAGGGGAATTGCTAGAATTCTCATTCTACCAATTTCCAAAAAAAAACACCTCTCCTTCCAGGTTTGAATATGCCAAAAGGGTCTATTGACTGGAGAAAACGATAATTTCATGGTTTTGTTCATATCACATACATAAAGCTGACATGACTACAGAGTTTTCTTCATGAAAAATTAATACACTTTGGTATGGGGGAGGGAAAGCTCAGTGTTTGCCACAGAGATTATTCTAAATATACCAAGGAGGATTAAAGTTAAAAACACGCAAGAGGCTTCTTTAAAAGTATGATTCTCGGGCGCCTGGGTGGCTCAGTGGGTTAAAGCCTCTGCCTTCGGCTCAGGTCATGATCTCAGGGTCCTGGGATCGAGGCCCGCATCGGGCTCCCTGCTCGGCGGGGAGCCTGCTTCCTCCTCTCTCTCTGCCTGCCTCTCTGTGTACTTGTAATCTCTCTCTGTGTGTCAAATAAATAAATAAAATCTTTAAAAAAAAAAGTATGATTCTCCTTTACTAGTCAACAACTACTGAGGCTGAAATTATTAAAGAGTTTCTCGTCTTTTAATTCCGAAGAAAGAAAGGGAAGCAAAGGGGAAAAGCAGGGTGGGGTGTGGAGGAGAGTAGGGCCTCCCCAATATGTGTAAACGCAACCCCTGAAAGAAGATAAAAGTAACTAATTAAGGATCAGCAATAAATGTGACTGATTTTGAGTTCGTCAGCTGGAGGGAACTACTATAAAGCCAATAAATAGAGCTGTAGACAGCTGGCTTTGTGCAGTACCCTGCTCCTTTGGCTAAATGTTTAAACCATTGATTTATTTGGGATTAAAAAAAATGAAATCTCAAACTAAGCTATTCCCAACATACAAAGCAAATTCCAGAATCTTGAAGACTTTCATTGTCTCTGAAAGTCATTGTCACCACCCTAATCCCCTCATTAAAGCTAAAGAAATGCTGGGATGGCATTAAAATGAATGCAAACCATTTGCAGCAATCTCCTGCTCACACCACCTCCAAATGAAGGCAGGCACATTGCATAATCCAGGCAGCAAGAGCTCCTGACAGGTGGATGATTTATGCTCATAGTCAGAAGAATCGGAGGGCCTGCAGAGGAGACAGCATGAGCAAGGCGGTGGCGAGACAGATGCTCTCAGTGGGCTTGCAGGGGCTGGCAGGCTCCAGCTAGTTCAGGTGCAACCTGGACACTTTAAGTGCTGAACTCCTATTGCCTGGATTCCAACACTCCGACGTGCCATTTGCAATACTGTACGCAACGTACGCAGTGAATAAACTGTCAACTCCAGGCAAGCACTCTCTACGTGGCCCACACAGCCCTTTACACCTCGATGCTACCCTGGCCACGGAAGTGAAAGGAAAGGCATTTTTGTCAAATGAGTTTTATAATACAGATGTAAATATTATGTAGGTCGAAGATCTGCAGGCTTGACAATATGTAGTCCAGGTAGGGTAAGTGGAGAGTGACAAGAGCTCCGAACAACCGGATCAATATTAAAGATTGCACAGTGGGATTAGGAGAAACACACCTCAGCAGAAAACCGACATTCCTGTCAATTATATTAATTATTTTTCAGATACATGACATGCTTTCATGACATTTTATTCAGAAAAGGCATTTGAATATTTGAGAGGAAAGTGAGTAAGGGATGGATAAAAGGAAGGATCCCTAAAGGGCTGAACAGCTTTGAAATCCATCTTTAAAATAGTTTTTCAGAATTTCTCTCAATAGCCCCACACAATAACAATCTGGTAAAGATTATGGTATTGGTTAAAAGGGTAGATAAACCTAATTACAGCTATCGACGACAAATTACTGCTACTCCGATCTCTGGCACAAGGTATTAGCCAGCATTTGACTGGTCAGCAGTAAACCACCAATGAACAGAGAAATTCACTCCATGGATCCACATAGAACCGTATAGATCACCGTGTCCCTGCTCAGCCCAGTATCTCTGAGGCACAGAGCTTTGGGCGTCAGTGAAAGGGACAAGCATCCAAACGTACAAGCTTCGGGTTATCTTGGGTGAATGTGACTTTACTTTCCACTCCTAGATACTGCAGGGTCAAAGGTAGAGCTGCCAATGAGAATTAAAGACACAGGCATCCCTTTAATTAGATAACAGTATTCAAAGTCGTGTAAATTCCCAAGAAGCCACTTTGCAAAGCCTGAGTTATAGTGTTTTCGGGGGCGGGGGGGGCGGGGGGGTAAGGCACGGAAGGTGGGCAGTGGGCTTTTTTCAGCTATGCACCACTAAAAGAAAAATTTTTTAAAGAACAAAATGGAATACATTGTAAGTAATTCAAAATGCCTCCAGACTTTACAGTTCTCCCCAGAGAAAAAACTCAAACAATTTCAAGTCTTCACAAACTGCATCCAAATCCTTTTTCTAACTTCATTAAGCTCCAGTGCTTAAAAATCGTTCATAGCAAGTACTTTAATTAGAGACTAGCCATTGCAGGGAGAGCTTGACAGGCACTGTGTCCACCCAGCAACCAGACTAGCCAGGGGGAGTCTCTTACTCAACTGGGCGATGCAGTGAGAGGGCAAATTGGGGAGCTGACACATTCCCTCCTTCCCCAAAAGGAAACTGGGGATGGGGGGGGGCAGTTCCAGAGAGATTCAAACATCATTCTGGCCTCACAGCCCTCTGCCAGTTTACCATTATATAGAGAGAGAAAGAAGAGAAAGCGTGTTGAAGAAAGCACATCCGAAGAGCAGCAGAGGACAAAGTCATCTGCACTACATGTACCCTGGATATTCCTTGTTTGTTTCGCCTCCTTTCTCTCTCCTCTCTCCTTTCTCCTCTTTGCCTTCCTTGTCTCTCTGGGCCACACCTTCCAAACCCCACCCTTCGGGACTGAAACCACCTCCCTGACTCCCACCGGACAGGCACATCACCTGCGTAGGCGAGCGCAGGTGCCCCACGGAACTCCGAGCTGCTGCACGTATTTCATGTTTGAAAGTCAGCCCGAGGCTGGAGAGGGGGTGGGGGCAAAGGGAAGGACGGGAGAACCGAGGAGAACAATTCCCACGCAGCAGTGATGCGCGCTTTCTCCTTCCCTGGCTGGAATAATGACTTGGAGGCAGAACTTGAGAAGACAAGTGAAGAATTCGCAGGTTCCAAGTGGCTTGCCATTTTAAACTCCAAGTCATTTAGGGATCTAAACACACAGAAACAAAAACCCTAAAACAGAATGGTTTTTGTTAAAAGTCCTAGGTGGAGATAAAAGCCCTTTCTTCACCAGTGACTCATAAACTCATCATCCTGAAAAGCCAGAACTGAAAGAACACAGGAGCATGTGCAAAAGGACCCGAGAGGCCATAGATTCGACTCTGGAAAAAGTTAGCAATGATCTGGATGAGAAGTGATTCCATGAATTCAAGGTCATTTGTTTCTGGTCCGTGACAGACTTTCCTGCTGTCCCCCCACAATCCACAGAGGGGTCTCTCTTATGCTGGCAGGTTCTGCTGACCCTGCCTGTCACCTTCAGATCTCCTGCACACAGGCAAGGGTCTGGGGCTGGAATCACACAGAGCATTATTGGGGACCTCTGACCCAAGGAGCCATGAAGAGCAGCAGTGGGAAGACAACCCAGACCTGCTGTGAACATAGCACTTGGTCATTTTGGAGGGAAAAAAATTCTGGGAAGATGACATTTGAGAACAAGCACAGCTGATCCATTTTTGGTTTAGCTAGGCAATGCCCTAAACACTTGGACAACAAAATAATAGGGAAGAGGATGCTAATAATAAGAATAAAAAATAGCTAACATTCACCAAGGACTTACATTTGTCAGATATTGTGCTAAGTATTTTAAATATGTTATCTTATTGAATTCTTACAGCAAACCTTGCAGGATACTGATCACTATTAACATCACTATTTTACAGATGGAGAAACTGAGGCCAGAGGCATTAGGAAACATGCTAGTAATCGACAACCAAACAGCCACTCTGGGTTGTCTATTAGCAAATCCCGTACCTTAATAACGTGCTAGGTGGAATGATGGATTAATAACAAAATTCCATATGTACTAGCTTTATTTTGCAAATATATTAAACCCGGGCCTTCGTAAAATACTCCACGACTTACTGGAATTTGACGAGAGAAGAAGCTAACAATTCCTAATTCTTCCCTCCACTCCTCTGAGCTCTCTGCTTCTTTAAAATAGCCAGCCATGACGAAACATGAAAGCAAAAATTAAAAAAAAACAAAACAAAAAAACTAAGATATAGGTGCCTTAGCACTTCACGTTGGGAGACTTTTTCTCAGTGATCTCTCTCACTCTGATGGAAAGGAGACAGAAAGAATGGCCTTGCTACTAACCCCTGCTTCCCTGGCCCATTAGCTGTTTTCCAATGTGCAAATGACTCTGGTCTCCCAGGACTGTTTAAGAGTTCAGCTGACTACAGCACCGGCTCCTTCTGGGTTTCCAGTTAAAATCAATGCATTAACAGAGGATGCTAGTTAGACTCTGTAACTGCAAGTTAAGAAAGGTGAGGAAGAAAAGAACTGCTAGCTTTATGAGCTTGAGAACTTTCAAAGAGGCCAGTTCCCGGGTGGCATTAAAATAGAAGTATAATTACTCGTAAAGGCTAGGGGATTTTGTTCTTTTCTACCTTTACAAAACTTCTGATAGATTTTCTTCACTGTGGCCCATAAGCAAATAGCTAAAAATGTGTGAGATAACCAGGAGATGCTCTAACATTTCTTAGGCGCATAGCATCTGAATTGAATTCCTGTTCCTTCTCCTTTGTCACTGTTAGCGAAGCTTTATTTTTCCACACGATCCTCTCCAGATCCTAATTAATGACTTCTGGGGAGACCTACAGACACATACGGAATTGTTGAGAAATACATTTCTTCACAGACCACAAATTTGGACCTGTTGACTGCAGAGCATGAAATTTTCTGCTACAAACGGAAAATGAAATCATCAGACAATGACCTGGGCTGCCTCTTGGGGACAGATGTGAGGCACTGGCAACCTCGTCCTCTCAACAATAGCCTGTGACGGTCCACACGGAACGGGTGCGGCTCAGAAGCCGGAGTAGCTCCAACGTTATTCAAACCATTGCTAAGAAAAGGGATAAGATATTCTACATAGAAACTTCGAGAAATAATACTGTGCTCTGGCACAGAACAGTATTTGCGGGAATCGGAAAATGTTCCCGTCATCACCCAGACCCCTCATTTTAGAGCATCGACAATAAGGAATCATTCTGGAATTTTAGCAGCTCTGGGACCAAAACCATTCTCTGAAATAAAGGTCTCCTTGTTCACAAAAGGAAGTAAGAACAGAGACACAGAGGCTTCCCTGTGAGGGAAATATTTCACCTCTTGACACTGGTAAGATTAATTAAGAGGAGAACCAAAGGACTTCATTAGGAATATCAGTACAGCATATGGACTTCAGAGTCTGAAAAATCCAGACTGAATCCTGGCTATACCACTTACTACTTGTCTGATCTTATGCAAGTTATTTATACAAGTACTTTCGACTAGGTCTTAGTTTTCTCATTTATATACACCAATTTATCAAATATCTATGGGAAAGATAGATGAAAAATGTCCTTCCTTCCTTCCTTCCTTCCTTCCTTCCTTCCTTTTTCTCTTTCTACTCATGATATGCCAATTGCTACACTGTCAGGGTATTCAATATAAACTCAATACACAATGAGATATGGAATACAATTCTGTCATGGTCATATACATATAAAGGAAAATGAAGAAGTAATTTATATATGATGATAGCCCACAAATTGTTCCTAAAAACATTATTTGTGACAAAATTGTTTCTGCACTCAAGTTTTAATAATGCAACTGAAAGCCTAATAAAGTAGGTTTAAAAAAAAGAAAAAAATATGCAGCTATATTTTATTGAGCACCTACTATGTGATCATTATTATGCTAGGTGTTATGGAGGACTAAAATATAAAAAATACAGTCCCTGTTCTCAAGTTGTTTATGCTTCTCTATGAGACATACTAAGTGACTAACAGAATACTAAAAATAAATACTAACAATATTTTCTGAATGTTTGTTACTTGCACCATGAAAGAATATTACATCTATTACCTCGTTTAAACCTCAAAATAACCCTCTGATGCAGTTATAGTTACAACTCCCATTTTACAGATAAGGTTTAAAAAGGGTAAAGTAACTAACTTACTTGAGATATCACTGCTAGTAAGTAGTAAAGTTTGGATTAAACCCAAATTCCATTTGTCTGCACTGTCCAATATGGTCGTCACCAGCCATGTGGGGCTAGTTATTTAAGTAAAATGTAACGAAAGTAAAAAATTGAGTTCCTTCATTGCATTAGACCCATTTCAAGGGCTCAGTCAACACCCACAGACTCCATCTGATCTGAGAGACCAAGCTTCTTATCTTTACACTCTACTTTCCTCTGTGGAAAACATGATGGTAAAAATGCTAAGCAGCATGAAACAGAATATAAATAGTGGTGAAATTCAAAAAGGGGAGAAACTGATATGACCTTATGTAATCAGGCCCATGATGGACCATAAACCCCACGAGGGCAGAAACATGTCTGTCATGTTCACTTTTAATCCTTGGTACTTAATTAAAGAGAACTATATGGAGCCATGACTCAAAAAGCATTTCTTGAATGGGTGGGATGAAAGATGGATGAATAAACATTTGGAGATGGGCTGGATAACTGTGTATCATTTGGACCCATAAGTCTCTCCTAGAGAAATAACCTGACCCCAACTCTAGGTGTTATAAAGAATAGGGGGTCTTTCTCACCTAGCCGATGGAATATTTACACAGATTAGACCACAAAACAAGAATCCACTTTCTTTCCAAATATTTCCAAATTATGCATGAATTGATAATAACCTAAGACTGGCTAAGGTCAGAGTAATTGCCATTTAATTGGCTTCAAATATACTAATGATTATGATAATGTTGATACTAAAGAGGCTTAATAGGCCTGGAGGTAAATGTCCAGGAGAGCAGAGAGGTAAGTCCATGGGAGGCGGGGGTCAGGTGGGGATAATTATGGAGGTCATCAACTTGGGAATCACCGAATAGCAACTCACTGCAATTGTGAAGAAACTCTGCTTTCGGAGGAAATTTTGGAAAAAAAAAAATTTAAGGGCAGGGGAGGAAGAGGAACTTGTGTGGCCCAAAAAGTTACACATAAGGGAGAAGTTTAGTTGGGGGAAGTTAAAGGGACACTCTAGGGAGAAGCTACTAAACAGTGGTTCAGGTGGCCTCAACGGAAACACTTGAACAACTAAGAAATAAGAGGTATACTGGCAAAATGGACTTAGTTTCCTGTGGGGGTAACGTGCTGGCTGGTGCTCCAAGACAGAACCAGAAATTGGTATAGAACTAAGACGAAATACATGCTAAGTTAAACTAGGTAATGTACATCATCTCGTTTTTTTAAAAAGATTTTATTTATTTGAGAGAGACCAAGAGAGAAAAAGAGAGAGGGAGAGAGCAGGGGGAGAAGGTTAGGGAGAGAGAGAAGCAGACCCCCCACTGAGCAGGGAGTCTGACTTGGGGCTCGATCCTAGGACCCCAGGATCATGACCTGAGCCAAAGACAGACACTTAACTGATGCCTGAGTCACCCAGGCGCCCCTGAATGATCTCATTTCTATATGTTCTGCTCCTTAAATTCTCCACATTCCCAATGTACCTAAAAACTCTAGGAAAATAGTCCAGGCATCTTAAAATTATGATTATGCAGCCTATGGGGCGCCTGGGTGGCTCAGGTGGTTAAGCATCAGCTCTTGATTTCAGCTCAGGTCATGATCTCGGGGTCGTGAGATCAAGCCCCACATCGGGCTCTGTGCTGAGCATAGGATCTGCTTGAAAGTCTCTCTCTCCCTCTCCCCTTTTCATGTGTGTGCGTGTGCACATGCTCTCTCTAAAAAAAAAAGAAAAGAAAATTATGATTATGCAGCCTATGTAGGAAAGACTTCATAGCTAAACATATAATTCTTGAGAAAAGTAAGGAAGTGATTAGGATCCCAGATGCATGTAATTCTGGGAGAAACAGGTTGACCAAAGGGCAACTGCTAAGAAACCCTTCCTCTGGGTTTTGCCATAGGTCCCACCTTATCACCACAGTCAGCTATAAAGGGAGTAGCTGTTACAAATGGGATTTTAAAATAGTCGAAATCCTAAGACTCCTGTCAAAGGTCTCCATAACACTTCCTCCCTCCCAGATCAGTTCCATGTTAATCTCCTCGAATGGCACGATTCCCATTCACGTCAACTTCAAAAAGCTGAAGCCAGGTAAAAATAAATTTATGATGCATATAATCAGCTGAAGCCCATCGCACCTGAGGATCAGTTCTCGTGCCTGGGCTGTCCAGTCTACTTGGGTGAGGCGGAGAGGTAGTGACGGCTCCCTGATATTTGTAGCCATAAAGCGACACTGGCTCTCAAATAGCACAATCTGCCATTCACTCAGGTCTGGTTTGCCAGGAAGCCCAAGGATGGACTCCCCACCAGTACCATCAGGCTCAGGGAATTTGGCTAGCGCCGCGCACCTCAGACTTCTGCCAGCTAATTGGCTTTGGGGAAGCCGCTGACCTACTCTCCACTGAGTGGCTTTTGTGAACCTGGAACCCAGCCTGCCTCTCATCATTGATCAACCTTGGCCAAGCCAGCTGGCTTGTTCCTTTGCAGACAGCTTGCCTTAGGGAAGCTGGTTGGTGACTCTACAACCTAGTAAGGAGGAGAGAGGCAAAACTACAGAACAATCTCTCAAGAAATGACCAGCACTCACTTTCATTTGAGGACGACTTAGGAATGAACAAAATCATGTAGGATACCCGATATGATACAGACAGAGTTGAACTCTGCACAGCCTTACCCAGAAAGGGAGCTAACCAGTCGGCAAGGGTGCCCGAATGAAATGGGCCTGATTCAAATGTCTGTCAGAATGCCTTCACATTACATTCAAGCACAATGTCGTGAACATCCGTGCCACATTGAGAGATGTGTGCACTGGTGGAAAGAAACAAAAATGTGTTGTGTGGAGATGGGTGGGAGGAAATTCCACATCAGAGTTCTGTCTGGCTGGGGCCTCCCCTCCCCCTTCCCTCACCACACACGGTACTGTCCCTGTACTTTCAGTGTATGAGCAAATGTGGAAACAGGTTTACCCCCCCTGGGGTGAAATCCACTGGGAACTTTTTATAATCCAAAAGGAATAAAAAAAAAAAATTGGCAGCATCTTAGATAAATGCCAGCTTCCTATTTCAAGTTCACAAATGGAAATGACAAATGGGGACAATCAAATGATTAACTTTTAAGAGTATTCCAATTAAAGTAGGAAGAAGGAAGCTAAAAAGAACATTTTCTTACCATTTCAATCTTTCTGTCCTCTCTAATCCAAATGCAGCAAGGATAGATTTACTCTGTTCCAATGATTCTTGGTCCTGCATTTGGTTAAGTCCGCAAGACAGAATCTACTTCATTTCTAAGGTAATTGTTATATTTCAAAAATAGATAAAAATGGTTCCCGAGAACCAGACGTGCACAGGGAGTATGTGACAGCCTAAGATCCACATAGATTACATACAGAATCATGGATACATCCTTAAAACTTTGGTACTCCAAATTTCCCCATGAATAAGAGATAAGATCGTAACACTCCTGTGGTCCACTATGACCACATACTCCAAACCACTGAGGCAGACTGCACTCAAAGTCAGTGAATCAAATTTACTCTTTCTACACAGGCAAAACTTACCAGGAATTTGGTTTTGAAGTTCTAAAAACTGGAGCCAGAAAGTAAACCGATGCCAAAATGTTCCTCTATGCTCCAACTTGGATTTATGTAAGATGTCAGACACTGTTTGACAAAAACACAGACCCCCAAAATAGGGTTCCCAGGAACCGAACAGCTTGAGTGTCGCTGATGTTTATTCATACAGTTTATAACTGGCAAGTTATTCCAAAGTTTATGTTGGATCTCAAGAATCTAAGAATGGGAAGTGACCATAAAAGATACTCAGGCCTAAAACCCACACGGTACTTGAACTTGTTCTCTACATCTCTCACAACCATGGAAAACTTACTGCCTTCCAACATAGTTCATTCTATTTCTGGACATTCAGTGAAGAACTCAAATCAATGAAATGAGTTCTGACTTCTTTTTTTTTTAATGGTTGACTTAAATAATCTTTTAAGAGCTCAGTATCTCCTGAATAGCCATTAAAGGAGCGCCTCTAAAGAATCCCAAGCTAAATATACACTTGACTATTACTATGGTTCACAAAGACAAACTATATTAAACAAATACAGAGCACAGGCAATAGAGCCAGAACGCCTGCCATAAAATCCATTGTGCATTGTGAGAACTCTGGCAAGTAACATCATCACTCCAAGATTTCATTCCTCTGAGAAATGGGGAAGTACCCACCTCTGGGGGTCATTGTAAGGAATAGCAAAAAATAAAAAATAAAAAAATAAAAATAAAAAAATAAAAAATAAAAAATCTAACTAAAGCACATAGCACATAGCCTAATGCATATTAAGCTCCCAAGAATTGTTATTATCCCCTTACCTGCAAAACCTTCGCTATTCATTTTGAGACAGACGGTTCAAGTTTCCTATCAACAAAGCATGTCCAAAAAATCACAATCTGGTAATGCAGTATCTGTACATGAAATAACTTTTTGTGGCACTTAAATATATTCCCAAACGGCTTCATGTCAGGACAAAGCTCACAAAGAAGGTGCTCTTTGGTATTGCTTATATTATAACTTGGGCGTTTTGTTCCAATACTCTGCATTAATGAGGGAGCTTCTTAGGATAATATTACAACAGAGAGTGCAAGAAATACCAGTGAGGTCAATGCAGTTCTATTAACTGTCATCTAACACAGAAATATTTTCCTTGAATACCATTAAAGCTTTCTCCTTTTCTTTGTTCTGCTTTTTGAAGGCAGTAGGAACCCAAATTTCCCTACCAATAATTTCTGTTTTCGACTTGGCAGCATAGTGATATTAGACTTGAGGAAAAAAAAAATCACCTTGGCAATGTCTTCTTCAGAGGGTTTTTACAAAAGATATTTTGTTAGGATAAATTGCACTAAGCAGGTTCTTTAAGTAAGCAAAAACAAATCAGCTTGTTACCAAATGACCTGAGTAGCTTTCTATTTTTAAAAGAGAACCTACCTGGAAAATGCTACACCCTTTAAATGAACATTTTGTTAAAATGGAAGCTATGAAACAGAAGGGTAATTAGACAAGTAAGTTGCTCTTTGCTCTCCTGCTGATAGGGTAAACCCAGAAGACTCTCAGAGTTCCCACTGCCATATATAAATCAAGACACAAGCTGTGGTTGCAGGAAAACAGTTCTGGGATCATTTTTCTTCAGATCCTGGGGGCTCAAGACAACTGAGTGAAGAGATGTAATGGCAGCTAAATGAATAAATGTATAATTTGTGTTCTGTCTCATATACCTGCACATATGTGCACATGCACATACACACACGCGCGCACACACACACACACACACAAACACATATGCCTTCTCTAAACTAAAAAGCAGAAAGAGAAAGTACAATCCATGGGTTGTGATGAAATCGCTCAGAAGAAATAGGGCCTCTGGACAAAGAATCTTCTAAGGTGGCAGAACAGAAGCTACTACCCGCTCCCTACTGCTACCATTTCTTCCACCCAAAGATTTCCTAAACGTTAGGTCAGCCCTGTTAATTCATGAGTCAGAGCAAAAGATGAGGGTCTTTCATTCCAGAGAGACTGATAGTGATTCGTCAAGCCCAGATTTAAGCAGGGCATAGATGAGGGGAGTTTCTTAAGATACTAGAGATCCACCCACCCAGTAATGAAAATAAAAGAGAATTCTAGGGACACCTGGGTGGCTCAGTTGGTTAAGTGTCTGCCTTTGGCTCAGGTCATGATCTCAGGGTTCTGAGATCGAGTTCCAAATCCAGAGCTAGGACTCCGTTTCTCCCTCTGCTGGCCACTCCCCCTTCTTGTGCACATTCTCTCTTTCTTTCTCTCTCTGGCAAATAAATAAATAAAATCTTTTTTTTTTAAGGTAATGCTAGATCCTCAGACTTTTTGAGGTTAACTTCTTTCCCTGGGGACCTGGTCTCCAGAGACAGACACTAACTCACCCCAACCAAAACAAATGGACCTAAGTGTATTGTTCCGCGCTGGGTCTTACACTGTGGCATTCGGACCTCCAAAACTTCTGGCACATAATACCTCTTCCAACTCACAGTCAACCCAATACTGTGGCTGCTCAGTTAATCTATAGTGACCTTTTCTGGACCAAGCCCCCCCACCCCCCACCATCTGTATCTTCAGTGGCCTCATCCAACCCCAAGTGAGAAAAGCTTGGTTTCCTGAGATCAGAATCCTAAGGGAAAGTCCCCTCTTGATGAATGTCACTTACAACTTAGGCACAAATCCCTTTTTCAACCCACAAACTCTGCTGCTTCCTGGGAGTACCAGGACACTTCCCCATTTCTTCTCTTCCAAATGAATAGCTCAGGCCACTATCAGCCTGGTGTGCTGAGACTGTGAGCAATCTATCTGAGGCTGGAGCAGGATAAACTCCTTGTTTGGCCAAGATTGCAACAAAGCTTGCAGACCCAGAGACCCAGAGCCTAAACAGTGATGTACCAGACTTCTAATCCCATCCACACTCTATCCGCAACAGGTCACTGAGTAAGTCACTGAAACGCGGGGTCCCACTTTTATCTGCTGAGTGAGGCTATCAAGATGATAACAGAACCTTAATATCCTGTGCCCTTTCAACCCTGAATGGTGACTTCTTCCAAGTGCTGATTCCCATCCTTGGCTTTGACTTTATCCTAAAGAGGAAGACCCACAATTCTAGCACAATGTTTAAACTGCCTACCCAGAACCTTCACACTAGTCATTTGGGGACTTTAAAAAGTAGGGGGAAATATTAGGCACCTCCCTAACAGAAACTTACTTTAAAAATATCAAAGCAAATATGAAAATCAAATGTGCTTATCAATAAAACATATAACTATGTTGTTGGTTTTGTTAGTTTTAATGACTCATTTTTCCCCCAGAGGAAATATTTAGAAGGCATCTAAAATTACATAAACTTGCTCTTATCCTCTCCTATTTATGTCTCCATTTTTATTTTAAAAATGTAACAACAAAACTTCAAATAAATCTGACTGGTAGCAATATAGCAACTTGGGGTGAGATTTCAGATGCTCACAGAAATAAAGTTCTACCGACTACACTTCAATATATTGACAAGAATTGGTAGGGACTGTGAGGAAATACAGAGAAAATGTTTTTCAAACACAGGCAAAAATGCAAGACCTCATTTCCTAAGTATTTAAATATCTATTGATTGTTCCACTGTTCCTTTAATTCTCACTTCTATTAGCTGTGGCAAAAAGAGCATACTTTCTGCTTTTCCAGAAAGATGAAAAGCATCCAAGGAATTATCTGGTTAAGACAAAATTTACAAAAGAGCACAACTCACCAGCCAAGTCTACAAATCACGGTTCCTATGGTTCGACTAGCCTCACAGATACCGTCAACATCATCACCATAGTTACAAGTATCTTCATGTCTGTATTGGCATAGCGTTTCTATAGACCTTGTACCATTTTCTAAATAAAACTTCTATTAGGGTACAAGGGGTGAGAGAGAACAGAGTCGAGGTGCTCCTCTGCACATATGGCAACGAAGACAGAGCTCCATGGACTTGCCCCAAATCACAATGCTACGTAGCAGAAAAATCGGAATTAAAAGCTAAAGCATGGTATTTTGCCAGACACATAGGAGAAGCTCAGTTAATATTTATGGAGGTGTACTAAAACTCATGTCCATCCTCTAATTTTTTTCCATGAGGCTCTGCTATCAAAATTTTCTTAGTAAAATTTAATGTACCTCTGAGATTAACAGAGTTCTCACATTTCTCCAGGTGCGTTTTAAAATGTGTGTGATCTGTCTGTTTTCTCTGATAGACAAAAGAACAAGGCTTTTTTCTACAGCTCAACCAGTAATCAAAGGCATTCTTCACCTATGTTGTTGTCGGTAAAAACTTCTGCTTGAAGCCCCTTTTTCCCTTTAATACTGTTGTCTTTATTTGACTTAGGGTAGATATTAAAAACTCAGTGGGTAAAGCCTCTGACTCTTGATCTCAGCTCAGGTCTCGATCTGATGGTCATGAGTTCAAGCCCTGCGTTGGGCTCCACGCCAGGTATGGAGCCTACTTAAAAATAAACAAAACCCAAAAAACTAAATTTCCTTACAAAATTTTGGAACAGGGCGCCTGGGTGGCTCAGTGGGTTAAAGCCGCTGCCTTCCGCTCAGGTCATGATCCCAGGGTCCTGGGATCGAGGCCCACATCGGGCTCTGCTCAGCAGGGAGCCTGCTTCCTCCTCTCTCCTCTCTCTCTGCCTACTTGTAATCTCTCTCTCTGTGTCAAATGAATAAATAAAATCTTTAAAAAAAAAATTTTGGAACAAATTTTCACCTATTGATGTGTTTCTATAAAAAGTTTGGAAAGGACCCCTAACGTCATTGATATTGTCAAAAAATCAAAATTTATATGAATTTTTATTAGTGCGGTCGGTGAATGTCATATACTCAGACTCTAGCTCAGAGTGTCACCCAATAACCACGTGCCAGACCCCATGTCTCTATTAGCTCTCTTGGTTTCTCAAAAGCTCACAAGGTAAGTTCTATCTTCAGTCCCAAGTTCACAAGTAAATAGGTTCAAATAAATAGGGTCTTAGAGGCCATGGAAATTGCCCAGGTCCAGGAGGTGGTAGAGCCAGGGCTAGAACGTCGGTCCACCTGACCCCACAGCTTGACCCTTACTGTCTCTAGCAACAACAGGTAACGTTGATTTGGTCCTCATTCTACCCCACATGGCATGATGAACTCTTAACATGCAGTCTCCTACTGGGTATTCACAACATTTCATTTGCAAATGCTACTGCCGCTACCATCATTTTAGAGATGATGAAAGGGAAGATCAGAAATCTTTAAGTAACTTTTTTTTTTAATAGGCAAAGTGGGTTGCCTGGGTGGCTCAGTCGGTTAAGCATCTGCCTTTGGCTCAGGTCATGATCCCAGGGTTCTGGGATCGAGCCGCCCCACATGGGCCGTCTGCTCAGCAGGGAGCCTGCTTCTCCCTCTCCCTCTGCCTGCCGCTCTCCTGCTTGTGCCCCCTCTCTCTCTGTCAAATAAATAAATAAAATCTCAAAAAAAAAATAGGCAAAGTGAAAAGCATTTTTTGGGGCATGAAATAGCTTCACTGGCCCTCTGTGCTCCTTGATTCATCTATACTTTGGCAGACGGGCTGGTCTGGCTGGGGAATAGAATGCTGTGTATAAATGTGAGTACCTTGCTCTCATCTACAAGAGTCAAAGAAAAACTCTTGAGTTGCCAAGGTGAAACCCATCATACCAGTAAACAGCAAAAAGTCCTTCAGTCCTTTGATCAGTGAATTCTATACCTAAATAAAATAATTATTGCTTTCATAAAATGTCTCTCTTTGCCACTGACAGAGAGTAAACCGAACTAGTATGTCCTGCAATAGCCTTTAAATAACCAAGGAGAGAGATCAAAATAAAAATAAATCTTGACCAGATTTATAGGTGCACCTTGATTAGTTCTTGTTTTTTCCTTGAAATAAGCAATACCTGAAAAAATGAAAAGGGAATGTTGAGAGTAGATATCTTGTAAGAGATGGGGTTTTGCTGACATACAGCATACGGCATAATGCTGAAAAACTAATGCTGGCCCATCATTCGTGACGCTTACCAGCAAAGTAGAGCCCAGGAAAAGAAAAGGGAATTTTTTTCAGGATGCCGAATGGTCCAACCACTTGGATTTGAACAAACTATCATTTTTTTTTAACCATACTTCTTTAAGTTTTTTTTATGTTGTGGCATCCTATCATTTTCTCCACACAACCAATTGTTCGTTTCAAATGGTAACGATTTTTGACTCAAAAATTCTAGGGACGCCTGGGTGGCTTAGTCGGTTAAGCGTCTGCCTTCAGCTCAGGTCATGATCCCGGGGGTCCTGGGATCGAATCCCACATCGGGCTCCAGGAGTCTGCTTCTCCCTCTGCCTGCAGCTCTCCCTGCTTGTGCTCTCTCTTTCTCTCTGACAAATAAATAAATAAAATCTTTAAAAAAAAGTTCTAACATTAAAAACCAATGTAGTTCATTCAGACATAATTCTGATACTGGCTAACGAGAAGGCATAGGCTGTAAGAATTTAATTAGGCACAATGTGATGCAACTGAACTCATCTGCCCACTAAGCCATCACTTCCCTTTGGCACCCCACATCATTAGTAGAAACATCAGTCAATAAAACTAGGCATTATTGTTTTTAAAAGAATAAAGTCTCATTTTGCTATAAACCACCTTTTTCATGAAAACTTCTTTATTTCCCTCAGGCAGCACTTGATCTAAGATGTATTTGGCTAGTTGAATAAAAATACCTGTTAAAGGAAAGGAGGTTCCCATCAAAGCTGTTGAAATCTGATTTCATTTCAGATTCTACAACTAATGTTGTTTTTTGTTTAAATAGATTTTGTCTGTCAATTTCCAGGCCTGCTGTGCCATCAGCCTGTATGGACTGCTGTGGTCAACACAGGGGTTGTAGCAGCAAATTTTATTATGGACTGGTAATTGAATTGAACAGGTTTACATTTGAATAGATTTACTACATCATGATCTCTGACATACTGCATGGGACCAAAATCCCTCTCCATCCATAAAGATACATTTAAGACAGTATCATTCTCTCCAGGCTGAGGAGGCCGGTCTTGAGCCAAGGAGATGGCCAAATATAATTGTGTATTTATATGCAGGGTGTAATGCAATATTTCACTGCATTTTTAAGTACAAAAGAAAAGGAATATTCTACATTTACTCATAGCCATTCTTTTGGGGGAGGGGCTTAGAGAACTGGCATTTTCCCATCAAAGTGGGCATAAGGAAGTAAAGGAAAATAAATTATTATTTGAGTATATCAGCAACAGCAGCAATTCCCTTGAAAACAGACCCTCCAAAGGCTTGATAACAGCAACTGAAGAGGTGTGAATTACAGATAAGCACCGGCCCATTTCTTTCACCAACAATGTTTAATTAAACACAGTTCACACCTCCTCGGTCACTCTAACCATCCTTCAAGAGTGCTCCTGTTTAAAAGCGACAATGGGGGAATTATTTAGGGGAAAATTTACTTTTGTTTTCACTTCGTCCATAAACCTGGGAATGCAAAGAGTTGAAAAAAATCGTAGTAGCCAAAGTAAACTAGTCAAAAAATTCTATCAACCTGTAAATGGAAACATATCTCCATGTACTTTCATTTTTGAAAATAAAATCCATATCTAGGACACATCAATTCAAAGTTCTAATTGATGTATCACTTCTATAACACTTTAAAAAAATGGATTTGTTCTTTGAACATTATTCCTCAACTCCCAACTTTTAATAACCCTTTCTGAATGAGTGTAAGTTCAGCATGAGTCTCTACAGCTCAACTGAGTGGCAATACAACGACCAAAAATGGACCATCAGTTATTTATCATTGTGATAAATATTGTGAACAAGGTTTTGTTTGTTATTCTGTGATAGGATTTAAGGCAATTACCAAGATAAAGTTTCAACCTCAAAAGGAGTAACCTGTCACCATCATTCTAACTCAACGGAAAATTCCTTGTCATGTGGGTTGGATCATTGTGGTTGGGTTTTTATATATATTTCTTCCTTTGTCAAAATTCTCCCACTGGCATTTCCATGTCAGTTTTCTCTAGCAAGAACAACCATGTCCAACTTTCTCACTGCCGCACCACTGGAGCCTAGAATCGTGCCTGGCACACAGGAGAAACTTAATAAATACTTAGCAAGTGGATTATAAATGTAAAATATATCAACTGTGAAAAATCCTAATGGTGCCAAAGGCTATACAGCAAAAAGGGCAAGGAACCCCCTTCTCATTGTATTCATAGTGTAACACTGTCCTCAATCTCTATTTACCCCACCTTCCACTTCTCCATGTAGAGCCCATCACAAAGCCCAACTCCCTTGTACCATTCTTTCTCCTTTTTCTCTCTATAGATATTTTAATACGAATTATCAAAATACAAATTTTTATAAATTTTTTATCTAATACAAATAGACATTCTTATATAAAAATAAACTCATATATACATTGAATTGATGAGGGAACTTGTACTCTATTTTATTTTTTATTTATTTATTTATTTTTTACTTGACAATACATCTTGTGTCATGTTTTCATAAGGCTTTAATTATAAAGTCATACACTCTTTGTTTATAGCACCCCCCAAACCCTGCCCCAGGGGAAGAGGAGAGTCAAAGACAGAAGAATTTGAGAGAGTCTTTTTTGTTCCTAGTCAAATGAGGGTCTAGTAAAGGATGGCAAAATAGGGCATGAATTCCACATTCCCAAATATAAGGGATCCACTCACCTTTCTATGACATTGTTCCCAGTAAAAATCTTGCATTAAGAACAAACCAGGAAAAATTATGAGATCTAAGAATGCCAATTCCTGCCTTATTGAAGCTTTGGTTTGTTCTTTGGGAATAAACACTTGGATCTATTTGGATTTAGAAGTTAAAAAATAAGGGATCTCCAGTAAGAGCAAATATATAAACTAATAGGGCCGACCCCATGAACAAAGCGTATGTTATGACTCAACGGAAGCAATATATTTAAATGTAATTTGCCTAATTTTCTTTGAAACTTTGATTACCATATTTTCATTTTGTTATTTCATAAGATTATCATATTTATTTTAAACTCTGGCAAATTTTCTGAAGAGAAAGAGATAGTAAAATCTAAAACTGTAAAAAAAGAAATGCACATCTACAAAAACAAACATATAGACAGAGATGCATTTAAAAGCAAAAACAAAAAACAGATCTAGGCTTTCCAAAGAAAAGAATTACTTCTTCGTAGCTCCAAGCTAAAACGTTAGTTTCGTCAGACATGCTGACATATACAAATATTTCAGGACCTTGGACATGGGTGGAAGAAGTCAGTGAATTCTAGAATCTGACTCTATGTTCAGTTCTGGGCTTTACCACTTGTGAGCTGTGTGAGCTCAGGCCATAACTGCATCCAAGGTCACTGTTACTATTCTGTGTTTTTTGGTGTTATCTCTAAGTGAAAGCAATAATTTTAGTATCATTATTACAAGCTCTTTATAATAGAACATAAGTCCAAAAGATAAGATTGGAAAAAATAAAGAGTGCTTTAAACCTAATATTTACTTTTTTAAAAAGTGGTAACAATATGAAATGACGGGACTATTAATTAGCTTGACTGTGGCAATTATCTTACAGTACATATGTAGATCGAAACATCAAGTCATACACAATTCTCTTATTTGTCAATTACACCTTAGTAAGGGTGGAGGGGCAAACCTCCCAGCAAACTCAGAAATGAGAAGAAATACAAAAAGACAAAGACTAGCCACTTGGTGTCCTTCGTCCTTTGCCTTCTGCAACTCCTAAAGATGAAGAGAGTCAGAACTACCAAGCATACCTGGTGGGTTTAGCTGCACATCGGGTGTTTCCTACCTTGTCCCTTCCTGTTGATATCAAGCAGTTAGCCAAGACATATCAGAAAACTCAGGCGTAAAGATGTATTCTGCCGTCGAATTCAGAGTGCTTACCGTGACCCCATCTTTTCCCGGTTTCTCGAGTGTCTCCGTAATTCCCCCATTCCCAACCCAACGCACAGGGCCCCCAGCAACATGCCTTACCTTCTTTCAGCATGCCCACTTTTAAACACTTCATGAAGCGGCAAGCCTGGCAGGATTTACGTCTGCGCTTGGTGATTTCACATTCATTCGTGGCAGGGCAGCTGTATTCTATATTACCTAAAACACAGAGTTGGAAGAAAAGCAGTTAGATTCGCAAGACCCAGGAAACATGAGCACCCCAAAGGCAATGCCTACTGTTACTTCCGTCTCCCTTCTCAAAAGAACAAGTCACATGAGACTCATAAGGATGTCAGAAACGTCACGAAAGTGGACATTCTGTGGCAACCACGTAAGACGCACTGAATAGGGGCGCCTGGATGGCTCAGTCACTGAAGGGTCCAACTTTTGACTTGGTTCGAATAATTATCTCCGAGTCTTGAGATGGAGCCCCAGGCTTCACATTCCCTCTCCCTCTACCCCTCCCCCTGCCACTTCCTCTCTCTCTCTCTCTTAAAAAAAAAAAAAAGAGGCACTGAATATTTGAAAGATACATGGTAAAGGACCTCAAAAGATCAAGTTTAAAGTTAGCCTTTAAAACATTACGCTTAGTCTACCTATGCAAAATAACAATCTTCCAGAATTTTAGAATCCCAAAGAAATTTCAAAGCAAATTATTTCCATAAAAGCATGAAGATCAAAATCATATTCTTGTATCATCAATCCTGGATTTCTTTTGGTTACTAATGTTCCAATGTATCAGGCTTATTGTCCTCCTGACACGAAACAGCATAAACCCTACTGTGAAAAATGATCAGCAGGCTAATCTGGGGCCTTACAGTAAGTTCCTGGAGGTCAGGGACCAAAATGACATGGTCATTGTGGCCATGCTTACCTGGGCCTTACAACACAGTTCTCTGTTTAGTAAATGCTTACTGAGGACGCGGAGGATGATGACGATGGTAGTCGTCATCATTGTCATCATCATGTTTGTTACATTATTTGCATAATGAGTCCTAAACACTCAAGCTCCATGGAAGTGTTATAAAAAAATAAACTGCTATTAAATTATTTTTTAATGTCAGAGCTGACATTACTTATGGTCCTACTTAGAAATTTGAAGTGATAAATACGTAGCCAGAAAAAGACCCAAACTTTAACTTGAAATTTTTTTTCAATTAACGCCAATGACAGTGTGTGGGATGTGCTCTGGGGCTGCCTACAGCTTTGTAAAGAAGCTGCCTTTAAAATAAAGCCTCTCTTCCCTATCAGCTCTGTCACACAGTGCTTGAAGGTCTTTCCTTACTTCCTAACCCTTTCCCCTTGTGATTAAGTGCATTAGTATCTTAATGAAAATGCATTCTGTTTATTGCCCTCTTGGGAAGGGGGAGGTCATCACACCAAATGCATAAATTGTCATCAGAGACGGTCCGAGCATAATTGCAATTTTGCTGCTCCATGTTTGCAATACTCAAGGTCCGTCCAAGTCCCCTGAAACATGCGCAGATTCTAGTAATTAGCATAGAGTCTGCCTGGGACCACAGCATTGATGAAATATTTCAGAGTTAATCACACTTTGTAAACACTGATTTATATTGACTACCTTTCTCCAGACTGATGTCTCCTCATTAAATATCACATTAGTGGATTGCAGGATTGTACAAAGACTCAACTACTCAGCAACTGCTAATTCAACAGGAAGTAATACCTAACCACTTTTAACTACTGAAAATTGGTTAAGTATGCATGACTAAAATATATATTTTAAAAAAAAGCTGTGCATTATAACTTGAGATAAGCCTATCAAAATTATTTGGCTCACTTAGCATTCTAACTCAGGGCATTTATAATAATAAAAGCAACTACTTCTTGACGTAAGAAGTTAAATAATAAGAGTAATATTAATTGCATCAACAGAGGCACACACCATCACCTTCTTCAGAGATATTACTAATACCCAGAAAATTAAGGATAAGTCAAAGAAGCAGACTGGCAGGGTCATGGCTGAGAATAAAAGGATTTAGAGTCTGAACTTTAGTTGAACCATTTTTCACTGCTGAGTTTCTTTAACCATCACTGAAAATGTATTTCGCATCCAGGGAGCATTGCTAGTAATTTCCTAGGGGTTAATTAGTATTCTACTACCAGAACTTTCCACTCTACTTACCTCTTCCTATATTTATTTAAAAAGAAACTCAGTCTTTGCTTTCTTAGTCAGAGATGAACAATAACTAGTTATGGGGAAAAAATGGCTTCCAAACAGCATTTCTTGCCCCTTTTTGCTTGAAAAATCAGTATGAAGTCCTCACTTTGCTTACTTTCCAGTACTAAAGAATGACCCACATTTTAACCCAATGTTGGAAACTTCTACCAGGGTGACCCACCATCTCCTTCCCACCCCCACAAAAAATCAGCTTTCATTTCAAACTGGTTCCTCTTCCTCTAAAAATTCTATCCTCAGCCTCCATGAGAACACACTTCTGACAGGAACCTCAATCGGGCCGGTGGAAGCTCACCCCTGGACTACAGCACTCTTCTCCTAACTGGGCATCGTGCCTTCATTCTATCCCCCTTGGAATCCAGGCTGCTTACCTCTTCCTAGGACAGCTTAATTTAAAAAACAAAACAAAGCAAATAAACAAACAAAACAAAAAACCTTAATTAAAAAAAAAATTACTACTGGGGCGCCTCGGTGGCTCAGTGGGTTAAGCCTCTGCCTTTGGCTCAGGTCATGATCTCAGGGTTCTGGAATCGAGCCCCGCATCAGGCTCTCTGTTCAGCAGAGACCTGCGTCCCCCTCTCTCTCGGCCTGTCTCTCTGCCTACTTGTGATCTCTCTCTCTGTCAAATAAATAAATAAAATCTTTAAAAAAAAATTACTACTTCTATGGCCTCTTGAATTAAATACAGAATATCAGATTAGCAAACAAAGCCACCACTCCAATATGACTCCCACCTACTTACCTAGCAATATTATAACTATTACCTTATATGAACTTTCTGATGCAGCCAAGTCAATTTATTCATTTTTTGCTGTGTCCTTCAGACTTCCCTCTGAGAATGATCTATCTTTGCCCCTCTTTTCTTCTTCAAATTACTTCCAAGGCTCACTGTTCAACTCAAATTCCATTCAAATCTTTCATGAAAACCTCTCAGACCATCATAGCAGAAAATGACTTCTTGGTTCTCATATCTTTTCATGTACTCTCATCACATAGAGACATGCTGGATTTTGTCAAACCTTTTTTGCATCCATATTACCCATTGGATGGTAAGATCCTGGAGGCAAGGACCATTTCTTATACAGTAGAAAAATCTTCCTCCAAAAAGTAGTAAATAAACAAAATAGTATGCTTCAAAAAAACTTATATTTCCTTGATATCTCAAGGTCATTGTTATGGACACCAGTTATAGTGCTGTAATGTATTAATGTCCACAAGGTGAAGGAGATAGCTATCCCATCAGGAAGCAATATAAAGAACACTAGGAAAACCATTCCCCAAATCCAAAGGAAAAAAAAAAATGGGACACCTGGGTGGCTCAGTGGGTTAAGCCTCTGCCTTCAGCTCGGGTCATGATCCCAGGATCCTGGGATTGAGCCCCGCATCGGGCTCTCTGCTCAGCGGAGAGCCTGCTTCCCCCTCTCTCTCTGCCTGCCTCTCTGCCTACTTGTGATCTCTCTCTCTGTCAGATAAATAAATAAAATCTTTTAAAAAAAAGTATTAGGAAACCTAATTAATTTTTCAAGACCTTAAAAAGTAGCTTTGGGCGCCTGGGTGGCTCAGTTGGTTAAGCGACTGCCTTCGGCTCAGGTCATGATCCGAGTCCCAGACTCTAGTCCCACGTTGGGCTCCCAGCTCCACGGGGAGTCTGCTTCTCCCTCTGACCATCTCCCCTCTCATGCTCTCTCTCTCTTAGTCGCTCTCAAATAAATAAATAAAATCTTTTTTTAAAAAAAGGTATCTTTGACAAAAATGGAAATGCATGGTAAAACAGAAAGAGATCATTGAGGGGAAAACCAAACAACAACAACAACAACAACAACAAAAGCTTCTGGGGAGCAAAGTGTGAAAAGAAAAAAAATAAACATAAGAGACTGTAAAGGAAATAAAATGCATCTTGATACGAATAGTATAAGAATAAAAGGAGAACAAAACATGAAAATGCTTAAAACATGAAAAAACAGAGGCCACTTAAAGGGTTAATTTTTATCTCGTTACAGTACTTAGTGTTACTTACAAAGTAGATGCTCTCAGAATAGGAGCCACGTTGGAGAAAATATTTAGGAGCGATGCAATGATAATAGCTAAATCTATGAATGACTCGTCTAAGGATGATTATGTAAGGATTTTAAATTCAAAAAACAGAAGGAAAATTGTACAATTACCACATGAGAGCTTCAGATCACATATAAAGAAGTACTCAAGTTTCCTTTCTAACCATTACATTCCACAATTCTTCAATGACAAAAGGAAACATAAAGGCGGAGACATTTTTAATAGTGCCTCAGAATGAACTCTTGAGGGAGAGGCTCTGTCTTACTCATTACTAGATCCTTGGTGCTGATCCATGAGCCTGCAGTTTTGGATCGTGTGCTGAGCTGGGATAGAAAGAGGTAGTTCCTGCTCTAGAGAAGTCCACAGTCTTACAGAGGAGATAAGACATGCAAGCAAATAGCAATACAATTTAGCGTGGGGGGCGGTGGTTCTGGATTCACAGCAAGCACGCGCACACACATGCATGCCCACAAATGCAGAGATTATGCCTAAGAAAGTCAATGAAGGGGCACCTGGGTGGCTCTGATGGTTAAGCTCTGCCTTCAGCTCAGGTCATGATCTGTAGGTCCTGGGATGGAGCCACAGTCAGGCTCCCTGCTCAGCAGGAGTCTGCTGCTCCCTCTCCCTCTGCCTTTCCCCCTGCTTGTGTGCTCTCCCTCTCTCTAATGAATAAATAAAATCTTTAAAATAAAAAAAGATAATAAAGTCAATGAATTCTCAGTCTACGAGTGAACGACTAAACTAGGCTGTGAAAAATGAATCAATAACTATATTAGGGTAAGAAATCTTCCCAAAGCTATAGGCAACAAAACATGTTTTGCAAAAATTTCACTGTGAATGGATGGAAAGTATAGTGGCCCTGAATGTTTTCACAAATGCTATGTTTTCATCTGAAGTGTATAGAAATTGTTTATGATGAATTAGGTATCCTTCAGCCAAATTTCAATAAATTAGTCTTGACAGACATGAGTGATAACCTTGATTTCACTAAGTAACACTGGTTTCCAGCTTGAAAAACAAATCAACATTATTCTAAAGACTTATGTGCTGGAGGAAAACCTCTCTAATTTCAAAGCCCTCCCATTGAGTTACTTAGTTCATCGTGGTTGGCTGTGATAGTGCCCACCCAACAAAGTCTTTGATCTGTGTTAGAGTCTATACAGATTATGCCCTTGAAATACCTCCCCTGGTGCTTTTTCTATGCAACACCACCACCAACAACAAAAAACCATTTTATCCTAAAAATGCGCTGCCCCAAGCACCTGGATAATAATGTTACATCTGTTTTGGCAATGGCTCAAAGACATTACTCCCAGTAGACCACATGATCTCTATGGGGCACTTGTTTTCCTTCGATTCACGAAAAGTGGAAACTAGACAAAAATATTTCCAATAGCAACTGTGGGCACCTGAAATGTGAATAGCGGACCGTCCATCAGGAGGATACAGAAGTTATTGTTCACAAGCAAGGATTCTCATTTCAGACACGGAGTTTCTTGGATTACAGCTTGCTCTTTCCTGGGACCCATTTGTTAGACGGCACCAGGGACTGAATTGGGCAGCGACTGAGGACACGACTGGAATTTTCCCAGTTTTGTCAAGAGCTGCGAAGTGAGCTCTGTTTCAGAGGGAACCAAATCAACACGGAAGCTCTGAGTTTTTAAACCAGGCTGACAAGAATGATGGAGCAATTTATAATATCTCCTGGCAGCTTTTCAGAAAGTCCTGGGCTCTGATTACTTATTTCAGAGTCTTTTGTACAATTAGTTTGTAGGCAATATAATTTTCTCACTTACCGCTTAATAGAATCTTGCAGCTAGCTGGCGGATAGAATAACAGGGTGTATGTAAAGCTCCAGCCTGGAGTGCCAGTGGATAATTTCTATATTCCTTTCAGTCACTTAATGGACTTTTACAGTTTGGCAGTGAAAGCGCTGAAAGATGTAAATTAGCACGGCATCTCAAAATAAAAATATATGTCAAATCCTTACTCCCAACTCCCATCACTCATACACAGTAATGATGCATTTGGCTTTATGTAGTTCCTAGGAGTTGTCCTCTTTTTCACACATACAGACATCATAACTGTAAAACCCATTTGAAAGCATTTGTATATTTCCCGCAATTGTTTTAATTTTATTAACAGAACCAAATGGCTTGAGATGACCCCCTGGGCACTCCAAGTGGGGTTTGTCCAATTGTTTTCCAACATTAAGTGATTTTAAAATAATGGGATTTGCCTCGGTACACAATTACAGAGCATTAAAATCATGGGGCCAATAATCTGTAGTAGTATTGTTTTAAATGATCAAAAATATGAAAAAAGAAAGAAAACCTTCTACTGTTCCGTAGAAAAGGTTTTTCCATACAGAGCTACAACTTCCCTTTCTCTCCTTTCTCTTTCTTTTTTTAAATGCTACTTTTTTCCTCACTACTTTCCACCCATTCCACCAAAAATTGAAATGGTCTCTATAACTGGGATTCTGTAATATGGAACAATAACTGATTACGTATCTCTAGCAAAAAGTCATCATTCCGTCGTTGCACAGACTTTTTACGTTTTTCAAAGAATCCCAAGTTAGACTTCAAAATAAGTTACCTAAGGACACTAAACCTGTTCCCAAGGGATTGCTCTGGCACTCTTTGAAGCTTCCTTTAGAACTGTCACTAGAGTCACTTTATAAGCTACAAAGGGGGCGTAGTCCAAATACATTTCATTCTTATTTCCCCAAAACATGTGACTGCCTTCTTTATCATAAGACATAGGGCCAAATGATATCTGTCCATTACTAAATTTCAAATTTACCTTCATTTCAAAGATCTCCAGATCACTGACGACATTTTGAGACTCTGCCTCAAGCTCTAAAAGAGAATGCCCAAAAGTATAATAAGGAATGGCGGTGTCAGACTCCCAAAGGGGCGGCCAGTCACCCACGACATGGAGTCTGTGGCTCCCTGAGGTAGGAGGAAAGAAGCGTCACTTCCAGTTAATGGTCACACCCAGCTCTTAGCAAAGCCAGTTCACATACAGGATTATGCCACAGTTGCATGTTCTTTGCCTTTTTACTGCCCTTCTATCCTCTAAAAATATGAGGGGGAAGATAGGGTATAGCACATCTTTTTGATATTTGGTTCTTTCAGGTTCTATAAGATTAAATTCTGAGAATCACAAATAGAGTATATAAGATCCATAACAGTATATTGGCACAGACTGTTGTGTTTTCACACTGAGGCTCAGGCTCAGCTCCCACATGCGAATAGATGATGGCTTGTCTTTAAGGCTCATAAAGTCCAAGTAATGTCTACTGACTGGAGACCCAGACCATACACTCTGGTTTCATCATCCAGGGAACCGTACTGGGTGGGCCACTGAACTTATAGTGGGTACCAACCATCTCCCTCTATGATACATCTAACCACAAGATTGTATTGACCTGTTGAATTAAATTAAAAATAGAATAGCAGGGAGGCACCTAGGTAGATCAGTCCATTAAGCAGCTGACTCATCATTTCAGCTCAGGTCATGATGTGAGGATGGTGAGATCGAGCCCCACATCAGGCTCCACACTGACCATGGAACCTCCTTAAGATTCTCTCTCTCCCTCTCCCTCCCCCAGCAACTCATGTGCTCGCTCTCTTTCTCTCTCTCTCTCTAAAAAAAATTAAAAAATAAAAAACAGATTAGCAGGAAAACAGTGTTGTAAAATGAAGGTGAAATTATTCAGCTTTGATTTTTTTCCAGGTTAAACAAAACATATCCTACCTTAGTTGCCCCCAAATTTGTAAACATGGACATTCCTTTATTGCCTTAATTCCACAGCAATGGACTCAACACTAGGCACTGTGCCTATTCATCTCAACTAAAAGGTGGAAAAAATTACTGTATGCCCACTGCATGTCCTTCCTTACCATGCTACCTTGCATAGGGTTTAGAAAGACACCTGGAGGGGCGCCTGGGTGGCTCAGTGGGTTAAAGGCTCTGCCTTCGGCTCAGGTCATGATCTCAGGGTCCTGGGATTGAGTCCCGCATTGGGCTCCCTGCTCAGCAGGGAGCCTGCTTCCTCCTCTCTCTCTGCCTGCCTCTCTGCCTACTTGTGATCTCTCTCTCGGTCAAACAAATAAATAAATAAATAAAAAGACACCTGGAAATGAAGTAAAGGTAGAGGAGGAGAAGAGAAATGGTAGATTAAGGTTCAAATTAGAGCTCTCCCATTCATTAGCCGCGTGCACTTGAACTAGTTACTTTACCTTTACTATTCTCGGATTACTAAAATATAAAAAAGGAACAATCGTGTACTTTATAACACTGTAAGAATTACATGAACTATAGGTATTAAAATCATAAATCATATTGTTCACCCTTCTGAGAACAAAAGGGAGAGACATTGTAAGATTTTATCAATTACTAAATACCTTCGCTCTAAGACTTAAATCTGGAGTTTGGGAATATTAAAAAACAACTTTCCTCAGATTTATGCAAGAGTGTGAAAATGAATATGCCATTCACCCAGAGAAGCTGAAGGGAAATTTTGCCTTGCCAACAACTCCAGTGTACGTGGCTATATTTTACAGATACTAGGAGGAGAGGAAGAAAGATAATAACTCAAGTCAGTTTTTAAAGCACCAAATTGTCTAAGAAGTGAATTTCTGAGACATCGACCACATCTCCTTGTGCTCATTGCTTGTCACTCTACTAGAGCTCATGCGCTGTGTATCACTGGGTGTAATCTGATTAGAATCGAGGGTAAAGGATTTGCCAAGCTCTTCAAAATCCCACCTCCCAGTCCCAGGTCAATTTCTACCGCTACCCCAATCCCACTCCTTGTCTGACATGTACCCTGAATTACTCCAAATTCCTAGAAAGCAGCATAATCTTTCCTGCTGGTCCCCTTCATGTGCCTCCTTCATCGTGTTTTCAATGAAGCTTTCCCAGAGCCCACAAGACTGAGTCCTCTGTGGGGATAACTAATTCATCTCTCACTCGTCTTTAGGTGGGTCCTTCTCTTAGAACCCAACATACTTTATTGTTTGTGTCTACTGAATCAACCTGCTCCTGTTCCAACTCAATATTCCTCAAGCATAGGAACTTACACCCCTCAGAATCCCTTGTGTCCAAAAGAATGTGTGGTAAAGTCAATGACGCACAGGAAGCCACTCATTCTGTCGACTTGATTTTTAGTGATCCTATTCCTCGTTCCCACCTTTTAATATTTAGCCCCAAATCATTCATCAAAGAAAGGTAAGTATAGTCAGTGAGACAGAACAAAACTGATAGGAATCTACCAACAACATATCATTGGGTATTAAGCAATACAAATTTAAAGGATATTAAATTTTGAGAAAACCTAATTTCCAGTTGGTTCAGCCTCCTTGTTTTATAAAGATCACAGAGAAGTAAATATGTACTGATTAACCTATGATTGCTGCAACTTCCTTACAAAGATATGGATGAGTTAATTGCAAAACAAATTTAAAAAAAAAAGACTAAACCTCAGATATCAGGGCACCTGGGTGGCTCGGTCAGTTAAGCATCTGCCTTCAACTCAGGTTGTGATCTAGGCATCCTGGGATACAGCCCTGCATCCAGGCTCCCTGCTCAGTGGCAGCACTGCTTCTCCCTCTCCCTCTGCCCCTCCCCGTGCTCTTGCACACTCTCTCTCTCTCTCAGATAAAAAATAAACAAATAAAATAAATAAAAATTAAGAACCTAACACTCAAATATCCTGACATCCAGTTCAATGGACCCTAAGCGCACCCATTACATCTGCATATCAATAAAGACAAAGTGCGAGGCATTACTCTATGTGTTTTACAGATATGAACCCCATTTGGCAGATGAGAGAATTAAGGCACTGAGACAAGAGGTAACATACCCAGAATCACATAGCTAACAAGTGCCTGGGCCAGAATGTGAACCCAGGCACTCTGGATCCAAAGTCCATGGTCTTAACTATGATGCAATGCTGCTGGACTCCAATCTCTCAAAAGTAATTAATTGAGTGTCGTTTGGAATAGAAATGAAAAAATGAAATTCCTATCTTCTGAGAGTGTGCTTTGCGTAGCTGTCGTTGTTGCTATTGCTGCCGGTTGGAACGGAAATCTTGATGCCTTGGAGTGGTAAGATACGGGTGGATCTTGGCATTGTCTTTTGCTGTTGTCAGACTTATGGTACAAGGGCAGCTGTGGGACAGGATAGGGTTGCTTTTGGGGAATGGAATCTCTCAACACCTCAAAAAGAAATCCCTCAACTTGTCTCTGTACCACAATGGTCTGTGGCCAGTTTAATTCCACAGAAACCAAACAGACCATGTCGCCAAAGCAACAGGTGTCAGGTTGTAAACAGTGCATTTTAAAGATCCCCAAATAATGCTATTGTTCATGATAGGAGGAAAAGTAATCCATACTCAGCAGGGTGTGTTCTGAAATGCATTTAAGAAGGGAGTAAATGTGTCATAAAAACACACTCACTGACGAAGATGATGGAGAATACAAATATCTCTCATCCAGGGTAACGAGAAATGCAATGTTTTTTAGTTTTGATGTGATGACATCTTCTTGGAAAGGGCACCAAGGTCTTCCGCAGACCCTACGTGATGTGTGCAGCCACTACATCTGAGATTTTACACTCTGAGAGAGTAGGGATGGTGTCACAGGAGTATTTATAAAAAAGCTCAAAGAATACCGCCGTCACAAGAAAGATGTTCTGCCTGAGCTAACCATTGCCTCCAAATGCGCTGTGCTCAGTATTCAACATCAGCTTTTACATGTTTTTTCTCTACCTACATATCTTGAACAACTTTGATGAGTTTGCGTATCTGTTTTTTAACACGCATGACTAAAAAAGTTTGTTAACAAAATACTTTAGGTGAAAGAAAGAAACGCTAACAAAATCTAATGCAGCCACAGGTTTTGAATAGAAATGTACATTTTGCAGTGGCAGTTATCAAACGGTACAAGTAGTCCATATGATAAGTAAAGAGGCATTAGGATCATAGCCCATGTGACAAAGCACCTGCCTCTTTTTTAAGTTTTTTTAAATTTTTAATTTTTTAAAATAATCTCTCAATGTGGGGCTCAAACTCATGACCCTGAGATCCAGAGTCACATGCTCTTCCAACTGAGCCAACCAGGTGCTCCAAAAGCGAATGACTCCTAAGTAGGAATCTGACTTCATAGCAATCCTGAAGTTTTCCTTGTTCCCTCCACAAGTAAAAGCAAGCACATCTTTTCCTAATATTGTCCTTAAATGCTTCTGTTCTTAAACGTCATTGGTGTGCCAAGAACTTTGTCAGAAATGAGATACTGGTATTACAGATTTCCTTCTTTCAATATCAAATTGATGTACTTAACAGTATCTATCTGCGTCCTCCAACGCTGCTACAGATTTGGGGAAATCCTGTGGGACACAGTGATGGTAACTGCTCTGTACTTAAACTGTAGGAGGCACTAGAACAATGATTATAAGACAGGAGTCAAACTGGATTCAAGTGCTGGTTCAACCACTTTCTGCAGGAGTCAGAGCAAGCTTTTTGAAGTGACCTTCTTCAGGAATGAAATGCTAATGGGTCACACCAACGGATACCTTTATGGCGTTGCTGTGAAAATCAAACGAGATCATGTATTCATGGCACCGAACAGAGGGCCCGACACAGAGGAGCCCTGATTCTCAGCAAGAATTACAACATTGTGATTATATTCAGGGAAGGGGTTCAGGAAGCAGAAGAGCTAAAAGGGCTCTACAAGTGGCCAGGAGCTAGTACCAGTGCAGAAGAAAGGAAATGCGAGGCAGAGAATTTCTTCCCGCCTGGTGCAAGGAAGTCAAAAGGCATAGATGATGCCCACATCACGGGCACATTATAAGAAGAACAAGCAAACAAATATTCAAAAGACCATCACCACTAATTACCCAAAGGTTCAGGGAGCTAAGACGAGACTGCGGACTGGATGCGGAGGAAAACAAGGAATGCCCAGATGAGAACCATGAAATCTCCCAACGTGTAGTGTTTGTGCCTAAAGATTCTCCTTTCCAACACGAAACCGGTGCACTTGACGGTCTGCTATGATAGGGACTGCAGGGAAGTGCCGGGCATTTCCTTGGGGAGGAAGAGCATAGGGGGAGACGTAACAGGGGACCGTGGGGGTCTCCTGTGAGTGATGGTCCAGGAGACGCAGGGCAGGCGGTGCTTCCTCCGAGGGGTTACCTGCTTAGCTCTCACCCCTTCACGAACAGCTGGGGTGAACCACTTAAAGGCACAGACAGTTAAATATTTCAGCTTTGAAGGTCATTCGGTCTCTACTGTGACTCCCCAGCAATCCCACAGAAGCATAAAAGCAGCCACTGGCAACACAAGAAAGGGCGTGACTGGGTTCCAGTAGAACTTTCTTTATTAGCAAAATGATTCTGGTGTTGGGCCTTGGTTTACAGAGCTCTGGTCTAAAAACATGGGGACAAAAGGTTGCAATGATACAAAATACTTTATGGTCTATTACCCATTATATCCTTTCTTACTTACAGTCCTGTAAAGTAGCTTCTCCTACAAGTTAGGTGCAGACATTACAAAAGAAATCTTAGTAAATTGATAACATCTCAGAAGAACAAATGGAAGGAGTTGGAGGGCTTTCACTTTAAATATCTATAAAATTTGAAATTGTTCTCCATATAAAATATAATCCCAAGACTCTGGAGGACAGCGAGGGCATTCCAGAAGCAAGGAGGTACCTTGGGAGTAGTGAAGATGCTTTGGAGGCAAAAGGAAAAGAAAAGGTGCAATCAAGGACAAAATCTTGGGCTAGATTCATTCCTTTGAAGATTCTTGTACTTGCCTCTGATCTTCTTCAAATGAAAACTATGTTAATAGTTTGCACTGAAAAATGGATGTCAGAATGTAGACCTGGCTCTGCTTTCAGATTCACTGTAAAGGTAAGTTCAGATTTCAAGCTCTAAATTTTAAATTAATCAAAAATTCCTGTGTACTAAGTCCTCTTCTTTTCTTTTTGTATTATTACTCAGCTGTGTGTATTTATTTATTATTTATGTGTTATTTATGCATTTATGTATTTATTCATTGGGGAGAGGGGCAGAGGGAGAAGGAGAGAATCCCAAGCAGGCTCCACACCCAGCATGGTGCCCACATGGGCCTTCATCTCACAACTCTGAG
The DNA here is from genome assembly GCA_002007465.1 of Ailurus styani. Taxonomy (NCBI): domain Eukaryota; kingdom Metazoa; phylum Chordata; class Mammalia; order Carnivora; family Ailuridae; genus Ailurus; species Ailurus styani. The sequence goes on along the minus strand of LNAC01000637.1, from coordinate 659,505 downwards.
ATCATGACCTGAGCGGAAATCAAGAGTCAGACATTTAACCAACTGAGCCACCTCGGCGCCCCTCAGCTATGCCTTTATTAAAAAGTATATGAGAATATGGTTGTCTCATTAAGTTTGTTCAAACCAAAATAAAACAAGATGCAATCCCAAAGAATATAGTGTTTTTCCTTAAAAATACAGATCTATTCATATAATCCCGTCCCCCGCTTCTTCTGACCAGTATTCATCAGAAGAAAAAAAGAAATGCCCTCTGTTGCAATCACAAAGTTTATACAAGTGGACAATCACCATCCCATCAAAACAAGAGAAGAAATAAGCCTCTCTCCTTCGAAAATCAAGAATTAAAGAGTCAGGGAGGTGTTATCAGTGGTGGTGTGGAGGTACATTTTTGGGATCAGTCTAAACTAACGACTAATAATCCATCAGCGAAATGAGTGTCAGAAGATAAAAATTCAGGGAACCGAGATAGAAAACTGATACGATGGTACCGAAGAATTGAACTCTCACACTTCATATACAGGGGGTTCTAGAAATGAATTATATATATAAAAAAAAAACAACAGTTCTTTTTAAGGCTTACTTCTGACTGTCTCCTTTTTTAAAAAAAGCCTTTAATATTATCTAATCATAACTTTGGGAAAATTCTTAATTCCCCATTTTTATTTTATTTTATCAACTTAATGGAAAATTTTGCCCATGGACTAAAATCTCTCAAGAAAAAATCAGTCTAAAGTTATTCAATCTTTAAAAGCTTAAAAAAACATGCAAAGCAGGGTAATGAGAGGTAAAGATCACAGGCTCTGGGTTTAGGCTGCCTGAGACCCAATCGTGTTTGGGCCATTACTTCTTCGTGCCTCAAGTTCCACATATATGAATAAGATACTATGAGAATACTATAATAGTAGCATCTACTTCCTTGGGATAATGGAAGAAGTAAATAGGACAATCAACGTAAATCACTTAGAACAATGTGTGGTACATTGCAAAAACTGATAGTCATTATTATTATGACAAACTAATGAATTCCTCATCTATTATTATTGGTAAAGGCCCTGTATGCAACACAAGACACTGAAAACAACTATTTACATTGCCTACATATGTAATTATTTATGGGCAGCCTAAGGAGGTAAAAGATTAGAACTTCAAATTCAGGGAGTTATCTGAAACCCCTCAAAAATGTTTAAACATTCACCTCACATTCATCAGGATGGCCACTCTCAAAAAAAGAAAAAAGAAAAAAAGAAGGAAATAACAAGTACCCAAAAGGAGACAGGGAAACTGAAACCACTGTGCACTGTCACTGGGAAAGTAAAATGATACGGCCATTATGGAAAGCCAGTCAGTATGAAGGTTCCTCCAAAAATTAAAAGCAGAATTACCATATGATCCAGCAATCCCATTACTGGGTATGTATCCAAGAAATTGAAAACAGGATCTCAAAGAGCTATTTCTACACCCATGTTCACACCAGCATTATTCACAACAGCCGAGAGGCAGTAACACCCTATTGTCTTTTGATGGATGAATGGATAAAGCAAGTGTGGTATAGACTCATAATGGGATATGATTCAGTCCTAAAAAAGAAGGAAATCCGGTCATATATTACAACATGGATAACCCGAGGACATTTGCTAACTGAAATAAGCCAATCACAAAAAGACAAACACTGCATGATTCCAATATGGGAGGTAAAAGTGGTCAAACTCATCAAAAGTACAAAAGCTTCCCAGAGGCTGAGGGAAGGGGAAATGGGGAGTTACATGGCATAGAGTTTCAGTTTTGCCAGATAAAAAAGTTTTAAAGATTTGTTGCATAATAATGTGCATATAGTCAACACTAATATACTGTACACTTACAAATAGGATGGAAACGCTCATGCTCTGTGTTTGTCACGTGCATGCTTTGGTATGTGTATTTTATGCTGTGTTATTTTTACCACAATAAAAAGAAAATAAATATTAAGAAACAAATAAATGTTTAAACATCGTTTCTTTTAGATGTAAACAAATGTTTACTTTTAGTGTCAACTACAATACTTTGCCAGCATCTTTACCTAATTTTGCTTTTACTTGAAACTTTGTAAAATTGCCTAAGTGAGCTCCAATGACTAGGCCTTCACTCTGCTGAATCCCATTATCAACAACTTCAAAAGAAAGTGAATTAATGCAGTGTGTGTACTTTATCACATCTAAGATATTATCTAAGTTTATCAAGTAATAGATCAGATAAATGAACCATTGCCCTTTAACAGTAAAGAAAAGTTCTGTCACAGGCCATGAAACCCCACCCTGCCACTCCTCACAACCTGCCTCAGAAGCCTTCAAAACCTGAATTTTAACACGTTACGATGTTTCTCTTCCTGGGGGCCCAAAAAATCATATTGAGACATATACTCCTACAACAAATCACCAAAGTGACCCACATTCACATCCGTAGGAACCTGAAAGGGGCACCTGGGTGGCTCAGTTGGTTAAGCATCTGACTCTTGATCTCAGTTCAGGTCTTGATCTCGGGGTCATGAATTCGAGCTCTGCATTGGGCTCCATACTGGGCATGGAGTCTACTTTAAAAAAAAAAAAAAAAGGAACCTGAAACAACAGAGCTCGCATCACTCACTCACTTTCTGTCTTCTTTCCTACCTTTAGGGTGACCGTTGTCATTTACTCTACTTGAATTTAGCCATAACCAATTCTGAGTTTACTGGAGAACAGGTCTTATCATGTAATTACTTTAACCCAGGTATAAAAACATGCATTTTGGAAAACTATGAAGCGCAAGTTATCATTCCTACTATAGCTACTAATGCTATTCTAACAAGGTAATTTATCAGTTGTTTCTCTGAATAAAAGAGCCTTATTTGTCAGGGCTCGGTTCTGGGTCAAAGGTGAACAAGAATGAAAGAATGAAAGCTATCAGAAAGAGAAGCACTGATACGTTTGCCGGGTAGTTTATCTAGTAACCAAAAAACAGCCTCCAGGCCTTAGTCAAACAGTCGTCAGTGATTACGAGCACCACAGGGTGGCAGGTCCTTGGACGAAAATCCACAGGTCTGCAAGCCAAGTATCCACCACATCCTTTTTCCTAAGAAGTCCATCACAAATGTACAAATGTACCTTGCTAGGAGACAGGAAAGCAAATGGCATTTTTAAAGAATTAACTGGAACTCAGCCCTGAAGTCCCTCAGTCGTGAGCATGTAAACTACACAAAGTCCTTCTCAACCATTACTTGCCAAAAAGAAGGTGGTGTGGAGTGCTGGGAGGCCTTTCAGACTGGACCGGTGGTAGGCGGGGACAGGCCAAGGAAAGAAAATTACTCCCCAACAGAATCCTTAGAAGAAATGGCAGGGCACACGCTTCCTTCCCATTAGAGGGTGACTGGGTCAAGGAACAGGCTTGGGCGGCCCAGGTGTGTCACCACAGGAGATGTTGCCCCACTGGCACCAGAGAAAGTCCCCGGCCCCCTGCCACAGTCGGTACCCTCCCTCCATGCTGCTACGTCTGCAGACATTAGCTCAGGGAAACCATGGGAAATTGACTGTATTTTCTGAGTGCAGAGGGTTTTATTCAAGAAAGGCAGTTTACAAAAATAAATAACGGAGAGCATAGCCTCTTAAGTATAGTTTGTACAGATAATCCAGAATGACATATTTTTTCTGATTCTATAATGTATCAGAGGAGAATCAAAGGAGAATATTTTAATGCTACAGATACATCAGAACTTTACTGAAGTATAAAGATAGAGCTAAGTTTTAAAAATTACTAAAAAACAGGACAGCTGGTGGCTCCATTGGTTAAGCAGCTGCCTTTGGCTCGGGTCATGATCCCAGGCTCCTGATACTGAGTCCTGCATCGGGCTCCTTCTCCACCGAAAACCTGCTTCTCCCTCTGCCTGCCACTCCTTCTGCTTGTGCTCACTCTCTCTCTGTCTGACAAATAAATAAAATCTTCTTTAAAAAAAAGATTACTAAAAAGCTTGTCCTTTTATTAATTATAACTATGGTACTTTTAAAAATTAGCGATACTATTACTATGTCCTCTTTTAAATGAATAAAAATAGAGGTGCCTGGGTGGCTCAGTCGGTTAAACGTCTGACTCTTGATTTCATTTCAGGTCATGACCTAAGGGTTGTGAGATCAAGCCCCACATTGGGCTGAGGTGCTGGGCGTGGAGTCTGCTTGAAAATAAATATAATGTAGGGGCGCCTGAGTGGCTCAGTTGTTAAGCAGCTGCCTTCGGCTCAGGTCATGATCCCAGGGTCCTCAGATAGAGCCCCACACCGAGCCTCGCGTGGGGCTCCCTGCTTGGAGGGAAGCCTGCTTCTCCCTCTCCCACAGCCCCTGCTTCTGTTCCCTCTCTCACAGTGTCTCTCTCTGCCAAATAAATAAATAAAATCTTTTAAAAAAATTAAGAAGAAAATAAATATAAGAATCTAGCAGAGGAACATAAAACACATACTATCACTTCTTCCCAAACACTGTGAAATAAAATAGTAGGAAAGAGTGTCACTCATTTTGCCAATACATTGCTAGGAAAGTGAATTTTGTCTGCCTAATTTGACAAATTAATAAATCTCAGGAATTTGACGTAAACTATAGTTAGACATTTTGCCACGGCATAAAAAGTCTCACCAAAAATTTATTTCCTCCCTGAATGCCTATTGGCATATACCCCTGACACAGAACACGTTCGTATCCAGTGTCGCCCAACTGGTAAACTTCCCCTATGAGTCAATAGTTAAAATGATGCGTCGATTTCAAATGACTTTCAAAATACAGTAACATAGCGAAGTGTTTAAAAGACATGTAAGCGACACCAGAGATCGTCGTGTCACAAACTTGAGTTCCTAGTATCTTTTTCAGATAAAAATATCGTGAGGGTAGTTAAATATTCTATTCTCTTTCCTCTGATCAAAGATCAACCATGGAATTTAATCTCTGAAAATAATCAGCCTTTTTCATAGGATCCCAGAGCCAACTTTTTGTCAGCCACTCTAAATGTTACCTTATTTTAATATACATTGATTCTGCTTTCCAGTTAGCTAGCTAATACACACAGATATGACATAGTGAAGAGTGACAAGAGACTAGAAAAATCTGATCCCTGAAAAAGTAAAAACATTCCGAAAACTGAGATACTGCACTTACGAGACCATCATGATAAAGAACTTGCTTCCAGTTTAAACAAAAGATACATAGGCAAAGTTGCCTAAAAAAGTCCTCCCAAGGAAAAGCTTGGTAGTCAAGGTTGCCTTCCTGGAAGATACATTGGGGTGCTTGGGTCTGACAGTGGAGACCCAGCAGTCAAACTGAGCCCTACACATGTTTTTGTATGGCCTCAAGCTCAGAGTGGTTTTTATATTCTTAAACAGCTTAAAAAATACAACAAAGCCAAGCAGAGTATATGACACAGACGGCATGTGACACCTTCCCCCCATACCAAGATATTTACTTTCTGGCTCGTTGTACAACCACCTCAGGAGTGGTGACAATTTAGGTCCGTTCCTAAAAGTCAGAACAAACTAGGGGAAAGACATTACTACTCATTTATCCTAAGAAATGGGTTCATTAAGTCAAAACTGAGAGAGATGAGTCTGTAAACTATGCTGTTTCCTAAAACATCCATTCACATAATACATACTCTCTACCACCAAAGAGTATGCAATACTAAATTTTACTATGAAAATAAATACGGAGGTTAACAATTAAAATAGCAGGAGGATAGTAGTATCTCTCATTTATAATTTGGCAACATCCATGTATTTCTAAAAATCAGACAAAATTGCCATCAAATGCAAGAAAAAGTCAATTAATACTTTAACAAAGTAAGCTCTGAGAGCAAATGAACTGTACACAATATTTCTTTTGTAAATATTAGTATCACTATTTAATTTAATCCTGCATCCAAACTGATCACCCCTGAGATTCTTCAAGTCAATTTTAACATTTCCATAGTATTCTGAGTATCAATCTTAGAACATATTAGAGTTTTAAAGCAGCCATTTATAAACTGGGATAATTATTTTCTCTAAATACTATTTAAGCTAAAGATATAACATTTTATTATTTTCTTTTGTGGGTTCATAGGATGTTCAGACACTCAATTTATAAGTTTCTTTTTCCTCCAGTGTTGCAAATATTCTCTTCTAAGACCAAAATAGCACATAATGGCAAAGAAAACATGACGCCCAGCAAAGATCCTCCAGGACTAGGCTGCCTGCTTCAGCAAAGAATCAGCAGTGTGGAAAAGAAGTCAGCACTTCAGATCCACAGGCCATGCCCACAGCGCTAGCAGATGGCTAGCAGGCAAATGCCTAATCTTTAATGCCCCCTGTTTCAGGTGATATTTAGGCTCTTATCAGTGTCACCTTTAGATTCAGACTAAAAGAGTCCCCACCCGAAGGCTCTGAGCTTTAAAGGCATTTACAGTGCAAGGGCTCCTTTGACAGACTAAGCAGACAAGACCAGCTGGAGCCAACCCCCTTGTACTCCATGATCCTCAATACATGGGAACTCAAATTCTGTGGCTAAATCACCATAAGCCTTATTCCAAGGCCCACATGGGCCTCTCGCCTCGGTCCATCCTGGACTGGACTGGACTGCTGGTGTGCCCATTATGAGGCCCAGGCATGGTCAAGGGGCAGCCGTTTGGAAGGGTCAGTGGGTCATGGACATGTAAGCAGACGTCCACACGATGGGAGGTAGAGGGGAAGAGAGAAATGGGTTGTAGGCTAGGGACTAATCTTCCTTCTACTACCTCTTGTTGACACAAAATTCCTGTGAGTCTAAGAACTCAAAATGCAGAGCTGGCCTCCCAGGCCAATATGAAGGTATGTTTTTCCAATAAAAGAACAGAACATATGTTCCTCAGCAGTTTGTTGTCTTGATTTATAAACTTCTAAATATTACACATACATTATGTGGCTGACCACGGTACCCCTCTCACAGGCCCCACAAATGTCTAGAGTGAACTTAGTGCCCATAACAGTCACTCCTATATCTTGCACTCCTGCTACTTCATTCCTATATCCCACATGTGGGATATTTCATGCAAGTTCCAGGATCCAGGCTCCGGTTCTGATTTACCCAGTTTCCCATGCATGGCCACAGAGAAAAGGAAAAAAAAAAAAAGCTAATTGATCACCATAAAACTAATCGAATTTCCAGTCAGCCCACCTAAATGCTTCCTGGTATAAAAGGGCACCATTATGAAGAATGGCTGCAGGGAGAAAGGGTTAATTATCACAGCGTAAGGTGGACAGCTGTGATCTGAGGAAGACTACACATCCTAGTTAAGCATCAAGGACACCTCTGTGCTGGAATATGTGAACCACCCATAGTTTGAGTATCCCAGTCATATCACCAATAGCAATCGAAGTTAATAATTTATTGAGCACTTACTATGGGCAGGGTACTCTGATGGACAGTCCCAATGGAGAAACAGAGTCACAGTGATATTAAGGTGTCTCAGCTCTAAGGGGCTGAGATTTAGGCCTGGTTTTATATGAACCCAAAACCTATGCTATAACCAATATCTTAAAAAAAATAAATAAAATAAAAGTAGGGTATGTGCTATGGTGAGTGCTGTGAAATGTGTAAGCCTGATGATTCACAGACCTGTACTCTGGGGGAAATAATACATTATATGTTAATAATAAAAAAAAAACCAAACCCTATTTTTTAAATATATAATTTCCTCTTCATAAAAGTGGGGGCGAAATAAAATGCCTATCTCTTACACAGAAATGAGCAGCTGAAATGGCTATGCCAGCCATACAAATATATATATAAATATTTATTTTCCATATTTTTAGGGAGAAATAAAGAGGGAGCTAGTATTTTGCATGTTAGATGATAAACTATGTATTGACATTTTGAATGGGGCATATAAAGACATTTTCCTCTTCTTGCTTTCTTCACTATAGTCCGGGGAAAACTCTCAATGAGAAGGTGCACACACAAAAAATTTCCCACTCATTTATGAATTGGGACAAACACTGGAATTAGAAAGAAATCAGAATAATGATATCACACACACACACACAGTAAAAAACCCAGAAAGTGGCAATGAACTCACTGGTGCCCTTCTAATCCTGTCAGATGACAGGACTGTCAAAATCTTCTAAAAGGTTTTTTGGTCGGCAGAAAACAAAACAAAACAAAAACACCCTGACTTTTCCCTAAATGCTGACCTAATTCAATAGTTTTCCAATGATAACTTTGAAACAGTCAATAAATAAAATATACCTTTCTGGTTGGCTTTCACTGGAATTTATGATTAATTGCCTTTCATAATCAGAATACCAAATTCATCTACAAAAAAACCCCAATTCTCATTACTTTTTTTTAGAGAGAGAGCACACAGGGCAGGGAGAGACAGAGGGAGAAGGGGAGAGAGAGAGAGAGAATCTCAAGAAAGCTCCCTGCTGGGCCCGGAGCTCCATGCTGGGCTCAATCTCATGACCCTGAGATGGTAACCTGAGTGGAAACCAAGAGTCTGGTGCTCAACTGACTAAGCCACCCAGGCACCCCTCATTACCTTTCTTGACATGTGCTCTGGATCTATGTTTTTTTGTCTCTAAATTTAAGAAGTATTTTGCCCAACTTTTATAATTGATATTCATTAGATATTGCATAATCAATCCTAAAAACAAATTATTATAATATAGTAGGAAGTAAAGAATCTAAAGAGGCAATATTCCCCATGTTTATGCCTTTGAATGCACAGGTCAGTCAGTCAAGTCAACGAGAGCAGGTGCTGGTGAGGCAGAAGCCACACTTACATAATGTCCTGATCCTAAGGGTTGTGAATAGAAGAAAGACTTGTTCTTAAGGGGAATTGCATAATCTCTTCTCATTCCCTAAAGAGCTGTAGGGGAGGGAAGGGAGAGACTACTATCCCTCAAGGAGGGTCTGGCTGCACTGCTGCCTCAAGGCATGAGAATAGATTCTAGGTCCCTTCAGCATCAGAATAAGAATCTGTGATGATATCTTCAGAGTTCATTTGCTATCACACTTGGGCCTCAGAAAGGAGGGGCTGTTCAGTCTTCCTTACAATTACCACCCTAATTATTACATTATACTTTCACAATTTAATCCCTTTATTTGCCTCACTGCCTTTTTGGGGCTCAGTTAGCACCACGGTGTGAGGCCTGCTGATGGAGCTAGCGGGGTAGCCTTACTCAGGGCTGCCCAGCTGCCAGCTACAAGCCCAGCCAGGTGGGCGAGTCCAGAGTGCTAATCTGGACAGTGACATCTCTGTCTCCTGCTCAAAATCCTTGAAAGTTGCTCTCTCCACTATGGAGTAAAACTGAGCACTATACATCAATGCCAAGAATCACCCTGTGCTTCGCTCTGTTGAGCTTTTGGTAGCATTTCAGCATCCTAAGCAAGAATCAGGCACAGAATTCCAATTGCTCTATTCCAGTTATTGCTCAGTAAATAACTATTGCTGAGCTATTAATATCTAAGCTATATGGTTTAAAAAAACTGCCAGGAAATTGTTTCATAGTTGTTCTATCTTTGGAAACACACTAAGGACAAAAGAGTTTGACCACTGCCCGCCCCCCACCCCCACCATCCTAAAAAATTGGTATTCCCTCAAGACAGGAGATGTTTGTAGAGGAATTCACCTCGATGCACAAAGGTTTGAGAACAAAGCTTCAATAAAATGTTGGTAAGATGCAGCTCCAGTCAGCATGCTCATGTCTGGCTCACAGTAGGTTCTCAGTAAATATTGGTTGAGTAAGGGGAAGTGGTTTTTATAGTGAGAATCTCTTGTTTATATCAGCATACACAGCATTTGTTAATTCATCCCAAAATATTAGCTTATCTTCTTGTAGTTTTAATGCCAGAGCTGTATAAACTGAATAAACAAAATCAAATTACTAACAGTTTGAATTTTAAATACTCTGTAACAAACGTATTCTAATACCTTTGGACAATGGCTAGTAAGAACCCAAAGATTTGAAATGTGTTCTCATTCTCAACTTTTGCAATGTTAGAAAACAGGCTGAAGTTATTTCTCAAATACCCGAAAGTATGAGGAAGCTCTGCAGGTCGACCACCATTGTTTTTACTCATTCACTCTACTTATGATTTCCCATTTCATTTTATCCTTAAACATTCCATGAGGTAGGTATTAGTGCCTTCAATTTACAGATGAGAAAAAAGAAAAGAAAGATCCAGTGGATGAAGGATTTTTCTAAGAAAATGCTAAATAAAATATGGCAATGATGGGCCATAAAATATGAAAACAGATCCATTAAAATATTTAGGTAATTCTTACGTACTCCATCCTAACTTGGTTTATGTTCTTCAGCTAAAATTCTAAAAGGCTATGAAAAAGTTAGGCTTAAATATCCACTCAATTTTGTCAGAGTTAGGTCTTGAAAACCTGCTCCCGTTAAGTAAACTCTTTAACGGTGCCTTCATCAGCCGCAAATCAAGGGAGCGATATCACAGACAACACAAAAGCAAACCGGAGACCATACAACCCATTCCACTAAGAACAGTATGTGAAATCTTCAGTGAAGACTTGCCCTCCCAGCCCATACACATAAAGGGTTTCATAATCACCTTTTGTTAAAACACTTAGAAGGATTAGAATTTAACAATCTCACTTGCACTTTAAAAATCAGTACATAACAAAGTTATTAAACTGATTTCAGTTCTGGCCAAGAAAGGACCGATAGGGGACAATGGTCAGTCATGAGTGGTAAATGAACAACACGGTCCAGAGCTGTGGTTCTTAAATCTGGGAAGTAAGCATCAGAATCAGCTGGGGGTACACACAGACTCTGGGCTCACCCCCAGAGATTCCGATTGAGGTAATCTGGGATGAAGCCTGGGAATTTGCATTTTTAATAAATTCCCAGGTGATACTGATACCACTGGTTCACTGGCCCATACTTTGAGAAACACTTACAGAATGCAACACTGGAGAAAGCAGTGATTTTCACCCTTGGCTTTACCAAAGCATTAAGCAGAAAGCTTTCAAAAATCCCCACCCTCCCCCACCTTGCCCTGGCCACACCCAAAGCCAATTAATTCAGAATTTGGGGGTAGGAGCCCTGGCATCCATATTTTTTTCAGTCTCTAGGTGATTCCAGTGAGCTGGCAAGGATGAGAACCACTGACATGTGGGAAAACACACATGTATCCAAAAGTGCTTGTTAAGAAGAAAACATTTTGTAAACCACTGAGAATAGAATCACTGATGAGCTGAGGATCCCCAATAAGCAATTATTCTTTTCTTCCCCTATATTCTTCAAAAGTGTATCACGAAGGATCCACAAAATTGAAAATTATAATTTCCTGTAAGAATATAGAACTACAACGTTTAACATGAGTGGAGCTCTGTATTTGTGGATTGTTAGCTGAAAGGAGCACACACAAATTTCGGCCACATTTTTCTACATTTATATCGTTATTTATAAATCTGAAAATCCATAAAGGTTTGGGTATATCTTACATATGCTGCAGGTATATTCGGTAGTTAGGAGTAATTTGGAAGACTTTTTTTTTACAAATTCATTGAAAAGGTGAGGAAAGTATAACCAACCATAGGGAAAGAAGGAAGGTAGGAGACAATTAAATTTGTTTGGAGCAGTGGTTCACAAAGCATGGTCCCTGGACCAGCAGTATCAGCATTACCAGGCAATTTGTTAGAAATAGAAATTCTTGGGCTTCTACTCCAGATGTAATGAGTCAGAATCTCTGGGGGTAGGGCCTGGTGATCTGCGTTTTAACAAGATCGCAAGGTGATTTTGACGCATGCTCCAGTTTCAAAACCCGGCTCTCAAATACTTACGATTTCCGCACATCCACAAGAAGAACCAAAGAGGCAAAAATACTACTGATCTTGTGTCATCTGTTTGGTTGCTATACAGACCCACATTGCTCTGATAAGAGCGGTGCTTTTTTTTAACCCAAAGCTTCCTATCATTTCATCGTTAGAGCTTAATAGTGAAAGCAGAATTGATAGGAGGCATATCTGCGGGGAGTTTAGCCTATAACTGCTCCACAAGCTATTGTAATCTATTTCTATTTTGTACTCAAGACAGAATTAAGACTCTACAACTTGATCAACGAGGATAAGGACTAAGGAAAAACCAACCAACCATCACATGAGGCCGGAAGAGGGTAGGGTAGTCCCAGGTGCAACACTAACCTTGAATTGTCCTCTTGAAGAATGCCTTGCAGGCTTCGCATGATGCTACCCCATAGTGGTACCCAGAAGCGATGTCGCCACACACTAAACACAGTCTCTTGGGCATCGAGTTGAGCATGTATTCGCACTTGGTCTGGGGATCTTCAACAATGGTGCTGGAGCAGTCATCATACAGTTTCCTGACAGGCCCACTACCTCCTAGGATAGGAGCAGAAGGGTAGAGAGGTGGCGAGTCAAGTCCGTTCTGATGGCCATTCATGGTTGAACTGTAGCTCCCGCTGGCGTCCGAAGAGCCACCTGGGCTGTGGTGGTTGACGCTGTCCGTCAGGGAGGCCGGGCTGGAGGGTTCCGTCTTGATGAAGGACGAACAGCTGGAATCAATGTGTCGATCTTTGTTTGACATTCTGCAGAGAAGCCTGAGATGTAGGGAGATACAAACGGAGAGAGAGAAAAAAAGGAGAGAGTGTCAAACACGGTGACAAAAGAGGTAGAAAGAAAGAGAAGGTGTTAAAAAAAGAGAGAAAGAAAGAAAGAAAGTCAAAGGAAGGATGAAAAGAGGGGAAAAAAATAGAGGAATTCATATGTTAAAGACATTGCTCTTTGAGAGCACTGCCTAAGAGCTAGGACGACACATCATTCATTCTCTAGTCAATATCTCTTGTTCTACAAGAAGGTAATCAGCATAAGGGCATGACAGGGTTACATCAAAGTGCCCAGACAGGCCATAAACAAAACCTCTAACGGGTCCAATTCCTTTTATTTTAACTTTCTCCTGGAGAACCACTGTCAATAGCTAAACCAACACTCTAGATTCTAAATTTACCCATGGAAGAGGAGTGATTTAAAAGTCCTTATCATTTCCAAAATTGGATTTATCCTCACTCTACTCTTCCCTTCCACGTTCCAACGCTGCAATCATTTTATTGTGAGCAGAATCCAGCTTTTATTTTCAAGACAGAACTGATGATTCCTCAGCTCTGTAATTACTGTTTGTCAACACGCTTCTATAAGCATAACTGTGTCTTTTATTGATCTGACTAAGACTCATAGGGAATATATCCTCCACCACTTTGCTTCTTCATTTAAATCGCTCTATTTCATAGCCATTTAGCAACAGAGAAAGACGTCAGGTATAAAATTCCAGCCAACATGTAAGGATGATATCCTAGAGCTCACGAAACTTAGTGAGACGATCACTACCACTGATTAGTACATAGGTGCATGTTCCTGCATGTGTGATTTGCATTGTTTAAGAGTCGAAATCAGGAAAAGCCATTTGAGCCTTCAGTATACCTGTGAGTCCATAAATCTGATGCTTTGTATTATATTCAGCAAAATGGGAACGTACCACATTTTGTCAAGAAAAATGAGATTTGTGATGGTCCCTTTTCCCCCTTCTTTTGGTCTTTTAACATCAGACCTCCTAAAAGGAAATATGATGAGGCATCTAATCCGACACACTCTCTCTCTCTCATCTAGTCTCTCTTATCTAGAAGAAACGGTGCCCCTCTTTCTTTGTCGGGCCCATAAGTGATTACATTTCTGAAAAGGTAATTAGATGAAAAGATATAATTGGTCCTATTTTCTTTCAGATTAGCCACAGTGCAAAACCCCTTTTAGCAAAGTCTCCAGGAATATTCTGAGAGCCGGTAGAGAAAGAAGGGGTGACAGCTGAGAAGGGGACTTAGCTAATTGCTTCCCAGCGGAAAGTTGATTTATAGGAATCCCACCGGGGGAATGGTCATTCACTAGAATTTGGGGGAGTAGTCACCATCTAACCAAAGGGATGCAATTATCTCCACCACTATACATCTAACAATATTTTATCATTGCCCAAATTTCATCTTCTCCTCCGGGTCCTCCTCCCCTGACTATCCTGCTACTTTAAAGAAAAAAAAAAATTTCTATTGGGGAAGTTCACGTAACTGTTCCAAGAAGGCTGTCTCCAAAGCAAAGCATGGAGAGCAAAAATTTGCCTCTTAACAAGTACATTGCACCTTGGGAATTCTGCTCTGCTTTCTAAAGTAAAACAGTATCAGGATGTGAAGAAAGCAAACAGGAAGGAGAAATCCACAAAAATATCTTCTCGCTTTCGCCCACCCACTTGTGTTGTCCTTTCCTCAAGAGCTCGCGAAAGAAAAAATAGCCCCCTCGCCAGCCTGAACTACGGTGTCCTCTCCCTTCTGCATCTGCTGCCTTGTACCCGTCACTGTTAATGAGCGCTGTAATTAATAGATCGCTCTCCCTGTCTCCCTGCTTGCACTCTGGGCTAAGCACTTTTCCTCAAGTCAACGTTTGAAAGAAAGCGGGTCGGCGCTGACTTACAGCAGCCCTGCGAATTCCTTTTAATTTAGAGCACTTACCCCACCACTTCACTTATTACCTTATAATTACTGGACTGCTCGCACATACATTATGATCTTGGACTAGAGTTAGAAGTTATTAGGGTACTAAAACATGGTTGCTCCCCTTTCCTCTCTCTGGCACTGAATCTCTCACAGCCATGACAATTAACTCTTTCCCCATCTGCCCTCGAGGCACCATTTCTTAATTTTTTCTTTTTTTTTTTCCCTCTTTTTCCTTTTTCCAGAGAATGGCTTGATCACAAAACACACTGCGTCTTCTCCAGGCCCTCCTTTCCCTCTCTCTCTTTTCTTGTATCCTTTGTGCTCAATTTCATCCCAATTTTCTTTCCCTCGGGCTTTTCCTCATGGACCTTTACAGTCAGCAGAACTCCTGATGAAGAAACAAGGCCAGGAATTGCTTTCCTGTTTATGGAACAGTTATTTGCTAAGTCACCAAATCTTTACGTGTCAAGGCATGGTGTTCAAGTCCCTGAAAAACAGGAAGTCTCCAGCCAGCTGTCTCCTCCAAAGTCTCAATCCGTAACTTCGCAATAACCTGCACGGAAGCAAGGACATTGGGCAGTTACGTTGTCAGGGAAGTCTCTGGAATGGGGCACTCTCTCCTACACGAGGTCTAGCCAGCGGAGCTGTAAATGAAACTGAGCAAACTGGATTTGTGCTCCAGGTTACATGTGTTTCTTTTCAGACAATGAGCCGCTTCCTTCACTAATCCCTTTGGCCCAGTAGAAACAGTTACAGTCAGACCTGCCATGTATCAGCTGCTCACTATGTGGCAGGCACTGACCTGAGCACCCTACTCGTGTTACCTCATTTAAGCCTCAAGACAACCTTGTGCGGGAGGCATTCCTCTTCAGGAAACAGAGCCTCAGACATCACACAGTGTCCTGAAAGTCACAGAGTGGCGCTGTGGGAACGCCGGGATTTGAACTCAGGTCCGAGGCCAAAGTCCAGCGCAGAAATGTCATGAAGCCAACAGAGAATTTTTTTTAAAAAAAGCCAAGCAAGCAGGGGGAGAAGTGACACCAGACAGAGAGACCTACGCCCTCCACAGCACCTCTTGAGTGGAGAGGGACCGTGGTGGCCACGTCACTGGCCGCAGGTCGGCCTCAGCCGACTCATCCTCCCCAGTGCTGGGAATGACCCTAAACAGAAATCTCTGAAAGAACACAGTTGTCTCCTAATTACTACTTAGCTCATTACACCGAACACTTCCTAGACACCATTACATTATACCCTAAAACTACAGTGGGTCTTAATTCTTTTCCTCTCTGTCTCTGAAATTCTACAGCTCTATTATTCAAGCCTGAAATATTCACAACTATCTATAAATTCAATTGTCAGCTGGTGGGTTTTATTCTAGACTTCACTTCAATCTAAAATTAGAGGCACTAAAATTCACATTAACTCTAAGAGGAATGTAGTGAATAAGACTTTATTTCAAAAGAACACCTTTTTGTCAGAAAGAGCCATTTTCGAGATGATGGCTTTATCTGTAGCCAAAGAGAATAAGCCCAATTCTACATTGTGCTGTTAATGCAGAAATCTTAGGTCACATTGGATTAATAAAAATCTAAATTTAGTTAAGAATTACGAATAGAAATAACATGTGTAGAAAAATGTGGGAAATATTTATTTTAAAGCCTCAGTACACTTGCTTTTATTTTATTACTGGAAGAGAAATGATGAGAAGCACAAGGGAGCAAGACAAGAGACTTGCCAAAAAATTTCTGAGGAAACACCCTGAGAAAAAACTGGAGGGAGAAATAGCTATGCCGAGACTCACAGTTTCCTTCTGTATAAGAAACTGAATCTGAGGGATTTAACAACCTTCCTGAAGCCAGGACGAGTCCAGTCCTCTCTAAAGAGGCATTTTTAACACGGTTTGACATACAGTCTCAGTAATTCTGACAATCGTGCTTCCTAGCCTGGCCCAACAGTCAGCAAGGGTAAAATTTACCTCTGGTGTTAGATACTAACGATCAGGCAAATACAACTTCTTAGTTGCTGGACTATTTCAAAATGTAATTTTTGAAAGTTAATTAACTGTGTTAGATGCGTGCGTGTATAGAGAGAAAGAAAGAATAAGAATCAATTAAAGTGGTTGCTGTAGGGGGAAACAAGAAGATAATCTGTAAGTTAATATTCAATTTATATTATAATTATCAAGCTTAATTGTTTTCAGAGAGTCTACCTAGATACAGGTAAATGTGCGACCTTGAATGAATCGCCCTGAGTTAGAATTTCCACACGCATGCGTCCATGTCCAACCGAGGTGATTGGCATTTCAAGGCAGCTTAGCCAATATTTTTGTTAAATTTGGCATACAACAATGTCCTAATACCTAATCACTATCTATTCAAAATAGGTATGAATCTATGAGGACTGGTCAGTTTTCTACTTTCTGAAATCACAGATTAAATATTTAAGTATGTTTAAATAAAAAAATAAAATATTTAAAAAAATATTAGCCCGTAGGTTTCTTTGTTTTGTTTGAATGTGCTCAGAAGGAAACTTCCAAGATTTCGGCCAAGCTCCCCGAGTCCCTCCCTCTGCAGCCTGAGTTACAACTTCAAGCATCTACTTTACAATGAGCTTTTTTTTTTTCCTGCTTCAACTAATTGCACTCTCGTAAAGTGGCAAAATGTGAATCACTTAGTAACAAAATGGGCACCAGCTGCTATTGTCAGAGAATGGTGATGCTGAAGAAAAAGGAAAAGCAACCGAATGAAGTGTCATGTCAGAAATCAACGGTGCAACGTGTGATTTGAGAAAACATGACTACTTTACAGAGACAGGGTGTCATTATGGCATCACAGTAATACGATGCTTTGACAACTACTGGGTCTAACATATCATCATTGCATTAAGGTACACTGGCTTAGTTGGGGAAGGAAAAGAAAGGATTTTTCTTTTAATAAGAAATATCTTAAGGTCTGCCTGGTTAACCTAACGAAAAGAGATCATTAATTGTAAAGGAAGAATTGTAAATCCTGACCCACAATGCTCAGAAAGATTAAAACACACGTGCACACGTATGCACACACACTTCTGGATAATTTCAGGCCTTCTTCAATAAACCTTGAGGCCCATCTACTAAAACAGATTTCTGCATAACAGGATCGCAATCATTTACTAATGCTGCTTCTTGATTCTTCGAATAACTTGCGAGTTTAGTCTGAAAGAACTTAATCCATCAAGAAGGAGAGCAAGCAAACAGCTCCCTGCAAAGCTGGTCCTTGAGATGCTGACAAGAAATGAGGCTTGGTGCTGTGGGAACAGGAAGTTAGCTCCTTAAAACATTATCGGAGCCTCCCTTGAAGCTGAAAGCTCCCCTAATTCTGTAAAAGGGTATGTACTACACCAAAAAAGGAAAGTTAGGACAGTAAACAAGAGACTTTTAACTCATTTCTGGACACTCATTGAAAAGCAAGTAGCCCCTGAAAATAACTGCATAGCTAAAGACAAAACCAAGAGGTGGAAGAATCTGGTTGAAATCCCATCTGCTTTTAGGGTTCTAGAGTTCAGTGATCCTCTCTTTCGCAATTTTGACCTGACATCACGTTGGGCTGACCATCCTGGTTTAAGCACTGAAATACTACGTCCTGGAAACCCCTCAGTACCAGGTAAATCAGGAATGGCTGGCCATCCACTCGGACAGCTAGACTCTAGAACCCCATACCTCTACCCTTGTGACAGCTAAAACAAAGGAAGGGAAACGGAGAATATTCATTTTCAGCAATGAAGGCCCAGAAAACTGGCTGGAGAAATGCACTAATAAGAGTGCAGCCTAACAAGACTGGGGGTGTTGTAAGTACGTGTGTTAGAAAATACCTATAAATATGCCAGCATCCCATTTCATCATGCCACGCAGGCTGGAGGCCAATGCTGATCACCTTGTTAAGTTATCCAGACTATTTTAGATGTTAGGAAATTGTAGTAGCTTCAATTTGTATTGCCAGATGATTTCTGGTGCTTCCTGGTTGATAAACTTTATTAATGGGAAAAGAAATGGTCCTGTGATATCACAATGTGTTGCACATTATGATTGTTGACAGTTTCTGTATTTAAGGATTCGATCTGATGCAGGGGCGCTTAGTAGTGTAATTTATCCTTAGCTTGTTTTCTTGGACCTATTTCAATCTAAGGGTGAACATCCCTTGTTTATAGCTCTGAATACAGTAAGTGAGCTACTGGCAAATCAATAAAACTGTTAAATGCATAATAATGCTGTGTAATTGCATACATGATGTTTTGCATAATTAACTGTCTGAGCTTTTCTTTAATATAATGGGCACTCATGTAATACAGAGTAGCTATAAGTCCATAAAATATACACAGTTTATATGAACCATGATTCTGCTTAAAACTCTGGCTAATCATCTACATCGGCTTTGAAGGGAGAGCTCTCCTCCACTGCCAAATCCAAATCAATTCTTATGACATTACGTTATAACTAACATGATATTTAACTGATGATGGCTATTAGCTATTATACAGATTACATTCAAGAAGTGTAACAGTAGGGGGAAAATACCATTTAGTTTAAACAAACTTCTGCCACGTAATCAATATTATTGAGGCAAATTAAGTGTTTTAACAAGTATGTATATTTGCCCTAATGTAGCTTAATTAACTATATCCTCACAAGTGCCCAACTCCATGACACCTATGGATGTTAAAAGAGAATCTCAAGAAATGCCTAGTCAGATATTCAAATGCACAACAGAAGCCCAGACAAGCACAACTCTGCCCCCTAAGAATAGTTCCTACCTTACACAAGTTACAGTCCTGGGACCAAGAGCCCTAAGGACGAGAGGGCTTTAGAATTAGTGTCCCCCACTGTCAACCCACTTGGGTAGCAACTGCCCGTGCGGTGACCTGGTCATTCTTCCCAGGGTAGAGTGGAGCAGCCTGGGGCAGGAGGTGGGGACCACCGCTAGAAAGGAAGGTTAGGATGGGGTAAAAAAACTACGTAAGATAAATCATCAAAATGAAGCTTACGATATATGCTGATTGTAACATTTATTCGGTCTTAGAGATTTACTACACTCATGAGCAGACCTCCTCCGTAGTAAGCTTTCTAGAGAAAAGAAATAGTCTCCTACTTCTACAAATCTCTGGTCTTTCAAACAGAAATATGGATCAATAAAGTTTGCTTGTGTTCAGACAATTCTGTTTTCAAGCAGTCAGGGAGCACACTGAAGAGAAAAAGCAGACACAACAGGAGAGGACTGACAGCTAAATGAAGACCTCCTCGTGGCATCTCACTAGAGGAGAAATAAACAGACATTCAACCCATAGAAAGTCTATGCAGTGATCTTTCAAATTACAATCGAATATAGATGCTTTACACACACACTCCAGTGATGGAGTTCACAAATCAAATCCAGGTCAATGAAATCTCAGGCTGACTGAACTTCCCTTTCCCCTTCTCTTTGCTACACTGAAACAGAAAGTAGGAATGGTATCAGGAGTTGAGGCAAGAATATTGAGATCACGGTATTGATGTCACCCTTTACTCATTAATAAAATGTTTTGCAAAAGCAATTACAATGACCAGTAAGCCCACTGCCTCCATGAGATACGCCAGTTCACTTGGAATGGAACTCAAAAACACACCTGAAACTGGACGAATTGTGAGAAAATTTAAATACTAAGGAGGAATCATTGTTGAAATAAAGGTTGTGCACATATGGACATATCTACACTAGACAGAGATTCACGGTCCAACCAGAGATAATAAGCCACATCATTCCCTCTTGGAACAAGTGGCTAAACTATATTTATACTTTTAACTTAATAGCTTCGTCTGCAGTGGTTAACATCTGGACGCAAAGGCAGCCGGTCTTGGGTGATCTATGAGGACACAGGTTATGCTCATATTCCGTTGGTATCAGGTGTTGTTCAGCTGAAGTAGGAGAGGGAGGGAGGCATGGAAGAGTTGAAACCGCTCACTATTAATCCTAAATCTTCCCCTACCCTCCTTTTTTTGAACATTTCAGGGAGCTAGCGGCTTGAAGAGAAGGTGACGCTAAAACACATGGACAACCATTCGTGAGTACGGGAAAATAACATACGTACACATATGTACCTAACTCAGGCCACAGAAATGACAAAGTTTTTGTTCCGTAGCCAGAATGAGTTTTGTAAAGAGGGATGATTCAGCATCCAGGGAAGCCGATGGAAGCCATCACCAAGCCTCGATTTCAGACAGGAAGGACTTGCTTGTCATGTCATTCAAAGGTCCAAAACCAAATAGGCAGAGAAACATCCCTACATCTTTGCAATTCGGAAAAACTAAAAAAAAAAAAAAAAA